>JAJJMB010001160.1:4091659-4195788 GCA_023531105.1 Papaver atlanticum | reverse complement strand
ATACATAAAAGAGATGAAAATAGACACATAAATGCGTCTATCAAATATCCTCTATTAGAAGAAACTCTGTATGAACCTCTATAACTATTTTCAATAAATATTTTTGCATCAGTTTCTATCTTTTGAGTTTTAAGTCTTTCACTGACAACAGCCTCTTCACTCAGTAAGTTTTTGTGCAGTTCAATACTAGTAATAGGAGGATTTATGTGTCTCATAGAAGTTGAAAATGCTATATATTTATAATTTAGTGCCTTAAGAGTAATTACTACCAATTCCATGTCTGGCACAATTTCACCTGTAGCAGCCAATTGATCTGACAGATGCTTGATTTCATTAACAAGATAAGGAATAATTTTATCACCTTGAGTTATGTTAAGCAATTTTGTGCGTAATTGAATAGAATGAGTAGATGAAGCCTTTGCAAACCTATATTCAATGCTTTTCCATAAATGATGTGAGGATGTAGATTTAGAGAAGGAAGCAATCACTGAGTCTGATATAGTAGAGTTGATCCACATTCTGATAGTAGAATCTTCTTCAAGCCAATCAGTATAGTTAGGATTCTCGATTCCATTTGTTTCTTTTCTTTTTGATGTGAATTGAGGAGGACGTGGATAAGATCCATCCAAGAATTTCATTAGTTTGTATTGTTGGATAACTGGATTCATTAGATTTCTCCATGTGAAATAGTTATCTTCTTTGAGTTTAAGAGTCACAAAATTGTTGATGTCGTTTAAAGAAACTCGAGAGAAAGAAGAAGTTGTTGGATTTTCCATTGATGACTGAGGTGTAAATTCTTGAATCATATAACAGATCAAGAAATCAAGAAGATGGAGAAAGAGTTTAAACACATAAATTGAAGAAAAGATTTTCACAATTGAAGAAGATTGTGAACTAAAGAAGATCAGGAAATCGATCGAAAAAGAAAAAAACAAAGTAGATCTAAAATTTTGAAAGGCTGATAAAGTTGATGAAATTTATGATTCGTGATCACCGAGAACAACCAATGTGATAAGAAGGAGTTAAAGATCAGAGATGAAACAGCAGATTTACAAATCTGAATTTGAAAAACACAGAAATCAAAGGTTAGAGATGAAGAACAATACCCTAACCTAACCTGTCTGATATGGTAGTAGCATTGGTACAGATGATGATCAACTAACAAGACAAGAGTCAGATAGATTCATTACGATTGATAAAGCTGCAATGAGCATTTTAATATAACGATAAAATAACATCTTGTCAATAGACTAGCACACGTACAAAAGACAAGTGTGACTAACTGAAATACAAATAAGTCACGTGAGAAACAAATGCATTCAACCGCTTAACCTACACTACATATTTCCTTATCCGGTACCACTTCATGATGACTGTCTTTAGGAATGTCTAGATTAAATGCAGTGCTCGCTGCTTCAAGGGTAAAAGAAGAGATGTAGATGCAATCATTAGTAATTTTAAAGTCAGTTCCTATTATAAAAGAAAAGTTGCAGATGCAATCATCACTAATGTTAAAGTCATCAGTTCCTATCACTGGGTATCGGCCAATTCAATTTCTGTCAACTTTTTCCTCCAGGATGTTATTGCTAACTGGAGAACTTATTGTTTGAGCCTCCTTAGCTTTTTGTGGGTTGTTCTAGTTGGCGGGTTTCCTTTGTTTTTTCTGTTCCTTGTTTACGTTTGTTTGGTGTCGGTTCCTTTGTGCTGCCTTTTTATTTAGCCTCTTTTCTTAATATATCTTCTATTTACCAAGGGAAAAAAAAGGGTTATCGGGAAACAATTTGTATAGGTTTCTACCTGTCTTCCTAGCCATTATTCTATTTCATCCCAATTAGTCCAATAAATCTGCCCCCTTTAAGGAGAACAAGAGAATGGAAAAGTCAACAACCTAACTGACAATAGCCATTGGATCTCCTAACTTCTAAATACAAGCGTTGGATGGTAGGAAAAAAAATTCCGTGTGACTTTTTTCGTTACTTCCCGACTATACCCCTCTACCTTTTCGTAACTTCTTCTTCTTCTCCCTAAGCTATCTCACAGTCACAGCAGAAATCCATAACTCCTCCATTAACGAATTTGTGAGAAAATGATAGGATAACATTAACTTCTTCTTCTCCCTCACCTTCTCCATTACATGTTTCGTATTCGGCATCAATTCTATCTCTCCATCTCATACCAAAAAGTTTTACTTCTTCTTCTCCCTCACATCTTTCATAAAAACCCTAGAACTGAAATTAGAGATTGCTTTCAAAAAATGAATCAGATGCTTTCAATCAATCTATTTTTAATTGATGAATGGTGGTTCATAGATTATCTACCCCCTCTTTAATTCACACAATTCAATTTCGATTGAAACAGGTACAAGACAATTTTCGTAGACAAAAAAATTCAATTCATATCTCCCCCTCTTGAAACAGGTACATTCTTTTCTCCAATTTCGATTTCAGTTAAAACTTAGAAACTGTTAGGATCCGACACCGATACTAGAAGATCCTAATGCTAAAGATAGATAAATTGATCCGTTGATTGGAGATCAGCCACCATTTTAAGCAAAGCTTATTAATTATATTGATTAGATACCCAAAACCTAGAACAAACTATGATTATATAGAACATAACTTGAGTCCTAAGCAAATAACTAATAAGGAAACACATATCAATTCCTAAAATAACTAGACTCACCTAATTGGTGTTGGTGTCCCAACATCCCCAACCCCTTGAGACACAACTTGTCCTCAAGTTGGATCAGAAAACTGAACTTAAACATTGATAATACAGATAAACAAATTACTAAAATATATCTAACCCAAAATTCAACCCTTGGAAATTCAACTTGTCCTCAAGTTGATGGTTATATCTCATCACGGGAACGTCATCGAACTTTGATAAGCTTGACCAATCTTCAAGCTCTGCAAATACTGGCCAAGGCGGCTTCCATAATCTTGCTAGGCTTGACTCGTTCACTGGTGCAAAATTCAACACCTCCATTGCAACTCGGCTGTTCGTTGCTGGCTTACTATCACCGTCTTCAAGAATAATGTGACAGAAGCGATTGTTGGAGACATCCATTATTATGTGCCACTTGACAGGAAAATACTCGCTCCACTTATCTTGCTGCCAATAAGACACACTTCTACCAAAATCTACAGGTTCTACCATCTCAGCTACGCCACAGAACTGTGCATTAGCATTTTCCGAGAAGAAGACAATCTAGGCAGGATCCATTTTGTTTCTCCTGTGTTTCGTCATATGCACCAATTAGATTTATGTTCCCATTGGAAGTGCTTGTGAAGATTCCATACCTTATACTCTTGTGAACATTATCTTCAGTGTATAATTTGATAATAATTGGATGGTGTGATTCTTTCCACGACCCTGCAGTAGACAACACATTCTTACTACTGTCACCATTGTCGCCGGTTTTATCCAACACTGACAGATTTAATCCATATCCATGATTAAGGACTAGCTTAAGAACAATTTTTGTGCTGCAGTTGTCTCCATAAATTGAACACTTGCTATTCAGAAACAAAGAACAAGTTTCAATTGGTTTGTTGTAGGTAGTGATTAATGCCTTGAAGAAATTGAATTGTGAGACGAAATGATCTATCACATTCGTGAGCCAACGAGTTACCGCATGGTTGTGCTTTTTGAACGTTCCTCGATCTAAAATGGCTTCAGGACGCCACTCATGATCCACAGTAGCTTCGTACTCATCAGGTTCTACAAACATGTACGACATTCTCACAGTAAGAACAAGTGTGCCCATATTGCCCAAGCAAAAAGCATAATCCATCTGCTTCAACTTTGTTGCACGAACAGCTGCATCATGCGTGAGAATAAGTTGTTCAAGGTACAAGAAAGTTCCACGGCGCAGCACACGTTGTCTTATCCAAACAGAAAAATTCCACTGATCAGGATTAGCCATAATTCTTGAACAGAATTCACACAAGTGGCCATTAATCTTGATCCTCTTTGAATGTGGTTCTGACCCTATAAATTCAGCATGTGCAAACCTATCCTTCCGACGATCAAATAAAGTTCGAGTATCCAGATGATACGAGACGGATATAACACGTCTCCAAACTAAAGTCTCATTACCCAGCAAGTAGAGATCGACATGGTAAACTTCAAATAAACTATCTTTTCCACGATCTAATATTTTGTGAGTATAGTCGATACAGGGGTAATAATACTTCTCGGGCTCATATTTGCTTCGCAATTCTGGCATCACTGTAATCCATTTTTCAGTAACTTTATGAAGTATTTTACTAAGCATCTGCCAAGGAATATTAGGAACACCACTCGTAGCCAACAGACAATCAATTGGATCACTAGACCATGAATGTGACCAGTACCCATGCTTATAAAACAAGCCCTCAACTTTTTCTTTATAGAATTTATCCATCAATTTTAAACTTTCATAAACAGCATACCAAAACACGGAATCACACATAGAAAAACAAGAATTCCTCGTAATAAGTTTGAACTCTTTCCCACGATCGAATAAGCTACGAGAAGAGTTGAGAACAATGGTAAAACATTCACCAATCAGTAGTTTATGAATTGGGGTTGATGATACCTGCAAGCTTACAAGTTTCTTGTCATCCTCCTCACTCAACAAGATGTCGTTCTTCCCACCAAAATCATTCACATGATCGTTTTTTATCTGACTTGTCCTGGTGAAGCCAATAGCATCAGTTTTTGCAACATCTTTGAATCGAGAACTCACACCCTTCAACAAATTCTTCTTTTCATTAAAGAATAATGAAGGAATGATCAAATCATAATCGAAATAGTCGTCATGTGCTTTTGCTGATATAATGGAAGAGTCTCGACTGATATCTGTTATCTCCTCAATCGTTGCTTCTATAACCCCAGCTCTTTTTGGATTTAGAAAAATGGTCGATACCTCCGAATTTTCGACCAATTGTACATCCAGTGGTGGTGGATTATATGAAGTAGTAAGTGTATTGACGGATTTCAACTTCTCAGCAATTTGTTCGAGGTCTTGATCGGCGTTCTTCTCAATGATACTTTGTTCTTCCTCAATCTTCGTCACTTCTAAAGCCTCACTTTCCTCGGCTAATAGTTCTTCCAGTGGAGCTGGTAACACGGCAAGTGTAGCCCTGATTTCTCTAAGTGCACGTCGACAATCTTCGAACGCAGCATCCAAACGCGACTGACGTGTAACAATTTCACTCTCACATGGCTGATTTATATTGATGGGGTTCGAAGGAGTTGTGGATGTGATAATTTCTGCCTTCACATTCGTTTGAGCGAATTCGGAAGGAGTATTGCATGGACTAATATGTTTGCGAGATCTGAATGCAGAACAAAGTGTGCGACAAAATTGAGGCCATGTTAGTTCTCCTAGAAAGTATATCATCCATCGATACCAAGGAATTGCGTCGCCAGTGAGATGGCCAGACGCCAAGGATACTTTTTTGGCATCAGTTATTCCATAAAAATTGAAGTACTTTTCCACCTTGAAAAGCCAGCCTTCGGCATCATCTTCGTCAAAAACAGGGAACCTCAAATTTTGGTCTCTGAGTATGGACTCGAACTGTGCACTAAAAGCTATGCGATCCGCACGCATCTGTGCTAACACCATATCGAATTGTGTGATCGATGTCATCGTCAATATCCAAGAGGATATATAAACAAATCCAACAGAGAACTTTGAGTTTCAAAAAATTATCGGAGCACCCAATTTAAACTTCACTGATAAGAATGATTATTAATTGCTGACGATAAGCTAACAGGAGACAAAAGCTTAAATAACCACTAACACGGATGTTGTTAATGGTTACAAGACTAAGATGACTATAAGAACAAAGACTTAATTAACTTGGAAATTATACTCACTCACACGACCAATAAGATGGAGCCCATGTTTTGCTAACCGATGAGAACAAATCCACCAAACAAGCCTTTTCTGTTTTCGTCCCGACAGTAGTAGTTGATTCACCTTGATACTTCAGTAAACCCACGGTGTTTTTGGTTTTTGATTATTTATTTTTATTTTTTGAAAAGATGGATACGATGAATTGATAACAGAGTAGCGGAAGATCGAATAGAGAAGAAAAAAATTGGGTGGACGAGTGGTCTCAGATCGAATGCTCTGATCCAGATGTTAGGATCCGACACCGATACTAGAAGATCCTAATGCTAAAGATAGATAAATTGATCCGTTGGAGATCAACCACCATTTTAAGCAAAGTTTATTAATTATATTGATTTGATATCCAAAACCCTAGAACAAACTATGGTTATATAGAAAACATAACTTGAGTCCTAAGCAAATACTTCCTCCGTCCCATTTTAGATGAAGGGAAACACATATCAATTCCTAAAATAACTAGACTCACCTAATTGGTGTTGGTGTCCCAACAGAAACTCCTCTGATTTTTAGTTTTGGGTATGAGTTGAATCACATTGTTAGTTTTTGTATTAAAAGATTAATTTTTTGAACCTACATGTTTGTGTAAATGTTTAAGAGAAAATCATTGTTTTATAGATTGTTACATCTCTCCCAATTTCGTCCATTGTCAGCCCAAATCATGACATGCCCATATAGCAGATGATGCTTCTTGTTTTCCCAAATATGATCACATAAATTACAGGTATACGTGCATCCCAATTTCGATTTCAAAGCTCTATTTCAAACCACTCACAATCTTAACTTCTATTACAACCTGTTTGTTGTTATTGATGTGGTTCTAGATTTGGCTTTTAATGTCACATGTATCTGGTAGTAATCCTATAAAGTGCTTATCTTGCATTTCCATACTACAGGATGAGCATGCTTTTGATAAAAAAATATTAGCGTTGTATTGTTGTGTATATGTGCTCAGTAAGGAGTACGTACCAGTGTTATTTGGACCAGTTATGCGAGACCATTCAAAGAGACCAAGAGACAAAAGTTAATTAGGAGGTGCGATTGTAAACAGGCAGTATGGGGGATATGAGCCCTATGGTTAGGATCTATCAGTGTTATTCATTTCTGGGATAAATATCATTGTTCTTAACGTGGTGCTATAATTGTAGGGAATTCAATTTGGTGGTGTAACTTAAAGTATGCTTTAATAAGGTCTCTGATGAACTTGCACAGGGAGTATCACCAGCAAGTTCAATTTATAATTAGCAAGGATGTGTATGATCCTTCACTAGAGTGGCCTCCTACTAAATTTTTTGCTCGACCAACTACGTGATTGAAGAGGTATGTGTAATTAATCCTCTAATAAATTGTTGGAAGCTTTCAGGCTTATGTATTTATATTATTAGATTGTTGAGCTGAAGATCTATCAGTGAGGTTTCTATAAGTTCTCTATATCCAAGTAGTGGGCAGAAAAAAAAAATCAAATACGAAAGTTGGTTGAGCTTAACGAATTAGGTAGAATTTGTTCTTTGCTAGAAGTCAGAAGACAGTAATTCGTGCTGGGTCACATTTCCCAGATACCGCTTTCTGTTAGGTGAGGAAGCACGATCCATAACCCTTTAATTCAATAAGATAAACCTTCATATGGTCAGCCTCTAGAGAAACAATTTCGCAAATTGTAAGGCAGAAATACAAACTAATGATGGATGATCAATTAAACACTTGCTGAAACAATTCGTCTCAGAAAAGTATTTATCATAATCTGAATAGTTGATAGATATAGATGCCTTTTGTTTTACTTTATCTTTGAACAAATTTCATTTTTATTTTCATTTTGCGTTATCTTTAAACATTTAGTTGTGTAAAGAATGATTATTAAGTATTGACTTTGGAATGTGTGAGGGTTTCAAATTCATAAGTTTACTTTTAAGGTTATTAAGTTATTTAGAGTACTCCTAGGCGGGGTGATTCAACACAGAATTAGTTGAATTTCCTGGTGAACCAGAAACATTCTCAATTGTGTCCTACTTCTGCTACGGGATTTGAGTGGACTTGACGGCAAAGCATATCGCGAGGGTGCATTTTGCAACAGCTTTTCTTGAAACTAGATTTGTGCTTGTGCTACGCACCGGCCATTTTTTTCCTTTTAATTTGGTGTGCGCGGGCTTCGCCCCGCTATAGGGCGATGCATTTTTGATTTGGTGTGCGCGGGGCCCGTGGCAATGAATTTTTGTCTTGGTGTGGCGGGACAATTACATTAAATAGGTGGAGAAAGAATAGGAAATATGTGCACATTTTTTTTTCGTGAAATATATAGTTGTTTGTTTTTATTTCTATGTATTAATTTCGAAAAAAAGAATCCTAACATTGTTGGTACTCGGCTTCCGAATTGAATTTTGACTTCCATAAAATTCCAAAAGTTAAATTTACTTTTTGAGTTTGTAATTTTTAAAACCAATCATACTTTGCCAAGTGTCCTCACCATAACTCCGGTTTCACAAAAGCCAAAAAAAGCTTATTTCGGCCAATAGGAAGCCGGAGTTTTCTCACCATTCAACATTGGAGCTTTAATATGGACATCGGGGTTAAGAGACCTCAAAACTTGCATATTTACACCAAATAGATATCTTCACCGGCCTTTCTTTTTATGTTATTTACATTACTAACATAATAATGATTCAGGTTCTCCAAAATCATACCGGTGCTCCATCGGCAATGAGATCAGACTTGCCTTTCCTCAGTACCGTTTTATCACCAATCTTGTGCAAGAAAAAATGGAATATTACATATAGTAAGCAATTGAAGCTTATGAGAGCGCCAAGAGAAGTGAAAACAGCCATATATACCTTATCTACTTGACCAATTTTCAGTTAGCTTACATGAGAAACAAAGAGTACTGTATCTTACCAACTCGTCTATTCTAGCGGATACACAATCCTCCCAAACTTTGTGCTCCAACTATACCATCCTTTAGATCAGGCCCTTCAGCTAACATAAATACAGACATAATTATCTATATTAAGCATTGTTAAAGTATATTCTTCTGTATAACTTACATGAGAAATGAAGTGTACCACCATCTCGTCCATTGCAGCAGATACACTATTCTACCGAACTTTGTGCTCCACTACTATCCTTATGAAAATATCATTTAGATTGATCAGGCCTTTCACCTAACATAAATACAAACATAACTATCTGCATTATCTATATTTGGTTTGTTCAATTCCAATCTTGGGCAAGGAAGAACACTACAATAGAACCTTATAACAGGAAAAAGAGAGCAGCATGTAATAATGCGATCATAGACTTCGCTTAAGTTCTATGAAAGAATATATTCTGCCACTGAAGCCAAAGGAAGTACTACTACCAAATAAGTTTAGCTAGTTGTTTACATATACAACTCGGGGTCATAACATCAACTTAACTGCGATTCGACAATGGTTTCTTTTTAACACCAACCCTGACCATTCACAAAATTTGTCTCCAAAATCTCATGTTATTGCCCTCCAACAACTACTGCATCTGTAGAGTTCATTAAAAACCTCATTAATTCATAGGACTACTCGGGATGCAAAAAAAATCAGCTCAAATGGATTAAGTCGTATTGTTGCATTCAGAGGAAAAATGGAAAGATAACCATGCATACAAAGGCAAAGAATAGTGTTAAGTACTCACCTTGTCAGTCAGCCAAAGAGTGATTAGTGCTCAAACTAAGTCCAATACTACCATATTCTAAGAACCCGAGGAAGAAAAAAAACCTAAGTACACAATTATATTCGAATAAGAATCCTGAAACCCCATAAAGTCATACAGGAACACCATATAACATGATGACGAACTAAAACAAAATCTCTTTTTCTATGTCGTGTCTCCTAAATGTAGTGGAGGATAGTGGAGTTTTAGAGAGATGAAAGCATAGAAGAATGGGAACAGGATACTCACCACTTCACAATCAAATGTATGACTCTCTATTGGTATATTCCTATTTTTTGCATTCCCTTGATATATAATCAACAACACTATGGTGCTCTAGTTTCAAAAAAAAAAAAACTATGGTGCTCTATATCATCTCTTTAGAGATGCATTAATTTTTTTTTTCTGTTGATAATCATCATCTACTTTGTTGTTTATACTTTCGGCCACAATTGATGTTCCTGATAACAATGAATATGCGTTTTGCCGTCCGCATGAGGCATTGCTGAATCTGAATCATAATGCTAGTTAAGATGAATTATAAAGTCCCAGCTGCGATCATTTTGACAGTCATACCAAGGTTGAGTGCCCTCCTTATTGTCTTATAACTGTCATGTTGAGGAGGATCGATTCAAGAGACTGATGGATAACGAAATTGCAAATATATCAAGATTAATTCAATTCCTTCCCCAATATCCTAAATTAATGGAAACAACATCATTCTTCTCCGTTGATAATATTGACCGACTGACTGCAAACTTGTTTTTTCCCTGACTTCTTCGGCCAAGCCATGTTCAAAACCTCTAATAACCCTTAGCAATCTCTCATGCAAACCATGGATCAAACGACGGGCAGACTTGGTGGAACTGAGATGGCAGTGAAGAAATGCAGCTAGCTTGTCATGTTAAAAATAATTCGCTATACTTTAAGAACGCCTTTAAACCAAATATAGTCAAGACACATCCAGTTAAAATGTCATTCAATTTTTGTTATGTCCTCATAAGATCGAACACATGTATACAAAAGGCATTTACTGCCTACTGTTTGTGGGAGGAGAAAATACGACAAATCTTGATAAAAGACTAAATTGAAATCCTTAGATGAAAATCATCATAGTTTGAATACATGCTTATGTGCCCTCCACATTGAGCCAGAGATAGAGACGAACTAAACAACTCTCTCAACAACATCTTCAACAGATCATCAATATTAAAAATAGTGTAAACGTTAACCCTGTATTCAATAGGTTAATAATAGACCATGTGATAAATCAAGCTAGAAAAAACAAAACAAAAAACAACTAAATCAAAACAATACAGAATCATCAAAATCTGGAGCTACAATCTTAAAATTACACACACAAAAGCTAATGAGCAGTAATCCCAAATCAATCAAAACTTTCCCTTTCCTCAGATATCTCAGCATTAATTGATCCCTAATCAAACCCAGCATCAGTATTTTGTTCCGTTTTTCGTCGATAGCTGCTTGTAAGTTGAAGGAGAAGATATGTTTGACATGAATACAAACCAAAAAAAAAAAAAAAAACTAATAATATTTATATATATGATTTATCTTCTAGGTGCCATGATTTTATGCGAAAACTCTGTAATTGAATAATTTTACGTTATGAATTGCATATATAAACAAAAGCTGAATCACATGATTTCCTTTCTAACACGATTTCCATACCAACACCATAACACAATTTCTTTAATTAAGTATACAAAAGCTAAAAGCTGAATCACCAATTTCATTTTGTAACACGATTTCCTTAATTAACAACACCACCAATACCATCAAGAATTCACCCACTTTGTGACTCCATTCTTTCTCTGCTGCATCAACTCATTCATCTGCAATTTCTTGTTCAGAACTTCTCCAACACCAGCACCAAGAACCCCAATCTCACTGCATCTAAATCACCAAACCCTATATGTCAAGTCTTCTGGACAGAGCTCGCATAGATTAGTAAATCTAGGAAACACCTTTTCTTTTTTTTGTAGTATTTACGCAAAGACGAAGAGGAGAAACTCAGAAAACTATCAGGATTGGGAAAGCAGGAAGGAGATGGTCTTGTATTTACGCTAAAACATCTTTCTACGTGTTAGCATTAACTCTGCGTGTTAGTATTAAGAAAGACCTATTAATAGGAAACACCGTTATACGGGGAAATCAAGGAATGGACGAACGACGGGCGAATATAATGCCGTTCTGTTATAGGTTAGGCTTTGTCAGAAGTATTGTACACCTTTACTAAGATGCGGTTAAGTATTGGTGTAAACATGGTGTAACTAAATAATTTAGGTTAAAACTCCGACAGAAGTGTTGTCCACCTACTTTTTTATAGACGCCGTTACTAACGAACGGTTAAGTACTTGATGTAAACAAAATGTAACAAAATTTTAAGTATTCCAACCAATAGAGTTATGCCAAGTGTCCACACTATAGCTTCTACATTAGAAAAAGTATATTTCGGCCAATAAAAAGCGAGGGTTTCATCACCGTTTAATGTGAGAGCAAATTTTGTCAAGGCCTTTAAGGGGGAAGATTAATGAGGAGTATGGGCAAGAAAATCTATTGGCACGGTCAGAGAGTTTCTTCCACAAAACAGTACTTCGTAACTAGAAGGATTATAATTTATCCCTTCATACTTCTGAACCCGGTACTCCAAGAGATGAAAAGCTCCAAATTGTGAGCAAATATTTGAGTGCTCTGTCCATGATGGCTGGCGCAACTGGATATTCATGTAAGATTAATTAGTATATTTTTGCCGTAAGGTTAATTATTAGGTTATAGTGGAAGGTTACTTGGTGTATATATTTTCGAACTTGATTTGATATTTGGTTAATTACCCTTTGTAGCCTAGTTAGAATCATTCGCGAATTTTTCCGTATCACGAATGTTACCGTCTTATTCGCGTACGTTTGCAACTCCGAACCCAAGACGCATATTATATGGCATTTCCGGATTATTCGCGAATCGTTCACGAACTTTACGTATCCCGAATAATACTCCGCTTAATTCGCCAGAAATTCTTTAGCTTTTAAGTTTTCAAAGGCCCCACTTTTTGGGCTTTACTGCCTCCCGAGCATACACAGCCAATATTAGACATTGTTTTAACTTTTACGAAACAAAAATGACTGAAGAGATTTGAAGGTGAAGGTGAGAGATATCTCAAACTCACTAACCAAGCATCTAAACCACTATACCACGTCCTCTTGGATGACTAATGTTGTATATATTATTAATATCATCATATTAAGTTTATTTTTTCTTTAAATAACTCACAAATATGCATAAAAATTAGTCTATGTCCTTATAAATACTAATTATTTATTATATATAGATACCGAATTTTCAGAGCCGAACTCACATTTATAAATTGAATTATACACGTACGTATGCCGTTCTGAATTACTGATGAATCACGTCCCGTTAACCGAATTTTGGACCGAATTTGGGTTTTACAAAACCGTATAATACTCGTACGTTTGTCGAATCCTAAATTGCTAACTAGGCTCTATAGTTTCTTGGATTTGTATATTTATTGTAGGCTAAACTGACAGGTATTTCGGATGTTCGTGATCAAAGAAGAATTTTCATGTTGAAAGCTGCCACTCATCAGCTGGATCGACCAGCTGGGATTCAACTATACCATACGGGTCACTGATGGAATGTGTACCATAAATGTTGTTTGTCCCGATGTCTTAACTTATATGACAATATTGCTGAACTATTTACTTCTGATTGAAAAGAAAAAAATGTTTGTTTTACAAATGCATTTTGTTGTAGTGCCATAGGTTTGCAAAGATGAAAGGTAAATATGAAAAAAGTCCGTGTTTGCCGACGTGCAACGCATGTGCACTCTACTTGTTGCAAATAACACCAGTAGCCATAGCTATAGTGTTTTGGGGAAACTACACTGGGCGGTCATAAGACTCCTAACTTGACAGTCATTTAAACACCATCCATCCTTTAACAAAAAAAAAAGGAAAAAAAAAGAAGAAGATCCTTGGCAGATTTTAACAACCTGGCGTCATTAGGGGCGACTAATAAAACAAAATAGGGTCACGCAAACCTAAAATGAAGTCACCCCTTATCTCTTATTTTTCATAATGCCGATTTTACCCTTGACAATCGGGTAGTTTAGTTTACAATCTAGAGAAATTTTTTATATAGAGGAAATTTATTTTAGTTTTGTAGAAGAAGAAGCAAAAAAGAAGAAAATATGGGAGAAAACCATTTTTTCTTAAATCAACAACAAACATGGATATGTATGATGAAGAAGGTTAGAAACATCATGTTGAAGGTTCGATACTAATTGGAGAGACGATTGAATGCATTCAGCGCCATTAACGTCTCAGAATCGGTAGATAATATGGTACTTTATCTACCGATTATACATTTCTGTTCAAATAGATAAGCACAATCGGTAGTCTCGTGATATTTATTATCTACCGATTGTACAATCGGTAGTTTCGTGATGTTCATTATCTACCGATTGTGGTAGTAGCCCCAAATTAAAAAAATTCTAAAACTAGTGGAATTTTGCATTTCTCTATTTTCATAATCGGTAGTTTCGTAATATTTATTATCTACCAATTGTACAATCGGTAGTTTCGTGATGTTCATTATCTACCGATTGTGGTAGTAGCCCTAAATTCAATTTTTTCAAAAACTGGTGGAATTTTGCATTTCGCTATTTTCATAATCGGTAGTTTCGTAATATTTATTATCTACCGATTGTACAATCGGTAGTTTCGTGATGTTCATTATCTACCGATTGTGGTAGTAGCCCCAAATTCAAAAATTTCAAAAACTAGTGGAATTTTGCATTTCGCTATTTTCACAATCGGTAGCTTGGTAATATTTATTATCTACCAATTATGCAGTCGGTAGTTTCGTGATGTTCATTATCCCCAAAATATATTTTTTCGAAACAAATCAAAAAAGAGAAGAAAAGTCATAATCGGTAGATAAAATCAAAACTAGACTACCGATTCTAAAAGGGCATATAAGTATTTTCTAACCATTAGGACATCCCATAACCACACTTATGGGATGGGAATAAAAAAATCGCCCCTAATTTCTTCGGGGTCGCCCCTAATGACGCCATGTTTAACAACGGCCACACACCAAATAAAACAAAAATCTTGGAAGCTCAATTTAAAACTGAGCGCCGTGGATTGTTGTTGAACCTTACTTTTAAGGTGTACCCACTACCCACCCATCCCACGGTTGGTTGAGTTCAAGGCTAAATTTCTTATTGTTTTCCCAATATTGTAGATAAGGTCCCAGGCAGTATTTATGATGCTTTCCAGCAAAAATAAAAAATAAAAATAGAAAGTGAAAAACTGATACATTACTGCCCGTGGTCCAAACTAGACCTATCAAAATCTTGGTAGGGCGATGACGATGACCTTCCCAACTTTTATCTCATTATAGATTTTGGACGCACCCAATTATATGTACCATAAGTTTTTGATTTGGACAAAAAAACTGTTAGCGATATAGATGCATGTCGAGTCCTTCAAAGACTAATACCCTCTACCGGCGGATATGTTTTCTTGTAATCCATCTCAGGTTCCTTGAAATTTATAGCTTAAAACCATTAAGTCACTAAACCCTGCAATCCCATTTACATAAAACCCATATTTATATACAAATTTCACAGAAAAATCACAATCACAGACAATTGAATCTAAAAATCACATCCTCTCAATCCCAATAGTATTTATTCAATCAATTGATGATTATTGTTGTAAAGGTGTTTCCACCACTAATTTGTATTCTTAAACACCTCAAATCTACTGCGAACAGACAACAACAAAAAAATTTCACAATATATCGTATGATTCAAAACCTTATAAACCAATTCCGTCTACTGAAAAACTAAAATATCCTTAATCAATTAAACCATCCATTAATCAAAAGATAGAAAAGTGAAAGGAGGAGATTGAAGTAGACCAGTTTATCAAATAACACCACTTACTTCGATATCAACATAATCACCGATTGCTTAAAAAAAAACAAAAAACATAATCACCAATTTTAATGTCAACAAGTCTGTAGTTTCAAATGTAAATGGGTTTTTTCACAGACTTGCACCTCCGTAAACAGACCAAGACTCTGCCTTTTCTTACGGATTTGAGAGACAAACAGAAAAAAGGGAAAAAAGATGAAACCGTAATCTCTTCATATCCATTTTGTTTCCACCAAGGGCAAATCGGTAAGTTTCATATTTAGAATAAATCTCTGTCGTTGATTAAAATAATGAATGTACGGTTAGATATCAATTAATACAGCCTTAACAGAATTTTGGATTTTTGATGGAGGGTGTATTTTAGAAATTTTAAAAAAAACGGGTGTATTTTAAGAAATACTAATCCCATAAAGTGTATTTTGTCAAAATTCCCTTTTTATTTTTTTAGCAGCAGGCCGCATAACATTTCACCGAACTTCCTTGCTAGTTCTCTGAAGGCTTTAATACCTTCTTTATTTTCACACCTAATATTGACCGGCCTCTTTTCTCTTCCATTCAAAACCATCTCTCTTCACCATCAGTTATCTCTCTATTAATACTTGTCCTCTCTTTCTCTAACAGGGTACATTTTGATATATATTCATTTATTTCTTTGATTCATTCTCTCTAATAGTGTAGAAATGGCTGAGAGTGGATACAAGAATCCCATTGATGGAACACCAACAAAAAATGGAAGCAACATGGCTAACAAAAGGAGTGTTGCAACTTCTGAATACATCCTTAGGTTTCTAGCCTTTGCTGCTACTTTGGTGGCTGTTATAGTGATGGCTGTTAGTAAGCAAACTAAGTCTGTTTCTGTTACTCTTCTTCCTGATCTACCACCAATCAGTGTTGAAGCTCATGCTAAGTGGCAATACATGTCTGCAGACGTGTAAGTTTCTTCGATTTGTAACTACTTTTATCCATATCGAAATCGAAATCAAAACAATTTTTTCTTCAATTTTTTTTTACTGTTTTGCTTTGTTTTCTCATGAACAGATTCTTCATGGTGGTCAACATCGCGGCTTGTGTTTACTCAGCTCTGTCTCTAATCTTAGCAATTGTAAACCGATTTGGATCAAAGGGATTAGATCTAGGAGTCATTTTCCTCGACTTAATAATTTTATCACTTCTTTTTGCCGCAAATGGAGCTGCTGCTGCCGTTGGTGTTTTAGGTTACAATGGGAACTCTCACACGCGGTGGAAAAAAGTTTGTAATATATTTGATAGTTATTGTCGCTATGCAGCGGTATCCATCATTTTGTCCTTGGTTGCAGCATTTATGTTTGTGTTACTATTAGCTCTAGCTGCTTCCAAGCTCCACAAGAGATGTCTATAGTTTGATTCAAGAATTTGTGTGGGTTTGGGTTTTTGGTTTCAGTACGTGGCAATCAATGTCCTGGTGCATTAAGTTTCTGTGGACATATATTGTGACAATTTTTTATTTGTATGGTCTTTATTTTGGTTAGTTTATTTTCTTTCGTGATAAATCATATTATAATAAAGAAAAGGTCGACTTTTCGACCGGAGCACTTCTGTTTACATGGACATCGAAATGACGCGAATGCCCCGTCATGAATCTTACCTTACTAAAAGCTGGAATGCCCTTTACGACATTTTTCTGTTTTTTACTCTATATTCTCTTCCTAATACAGTCTCATCCAAATCGATGAAGCTCACTCAGAGAAAGGGAAAATCCTAACCGAATTTTGAAGCATAATTCAGTATGCGTATTTGGCTTCGTAACATTTGTCTTGGACGCCGTCCAATACTGGAAATTTGATTTGAAACCTATAATATCTAAGACCTACTCACTTACAGTCAAGTTGCTTCTTCAATGGTTGAATTTGGTTGATCACCGGTAAGTGGTAAACATCCTTAAGATGATTTGAGATCATTCATTAGTTTCAATTTCGGTTTCTAATAAATTCTGTAATGGGCTCTAACTGTTTGTAGAAATTCCTAAGAAGTTTAAGTAAGTGTTTGGCACCTCATTTAGTGTATTTTGATAATGTTTAATTCAAGATCTCTGTTAACTTCGTCAAAATATTTTGATTCACTTTTTTCCTTTGATTTGCAGATGACAATTGAAGGTAAGGCTTTGGATTTTAAGCAACATCGAAGTCCACGAATTGTTGAGCTTGCTCGACTTTGAGAGCTAGCTGAGACTGATAAAGAAAATAAAGGCAATGTCAAAGTCAAGAGAATTCACGACACAGAGATGCTCGCTTTCAAAGGCGCGTTTTATACAAAGCAAAATGAGATTCAATAACCTTAAAATGAAAGAGAAGCGCTTCTTCAACAATGCGTAATGCTACTGAGAGACGAAAAACCAGAATTAGATGTGGAAACAAAGATGATCACATAGCAGAAACAAGCGAACAACTCCTACCACCACTCAAGCTCGATCACAAGACCATGAAGCGGGAACAAGTAGTAAGTGACGTGATACGTATAATCATCTTACATTAAATGTTTTTTCCTAAGAAAATTATCATCTAGATGTCTAACTTAGTGTGTCCAGAATCCAGATATGTATGAAAGACACAATATTGAGAAATAACAAAATGAGTATACGTCACCAATAATAGCCAGCCAGTACTTATAGATATTTAGACTGCCCATTTTGAATTAGCCAGTACGTTGGATATTAACAATGAAGAAAAAAAAAAGTGGAGCTCATGTGTAATGATAGTTTCGATTTGGTAGTTTTCTGCTTAAACCATATTTCAACAAATCCGTAGCTCAGGTTCAGAAATCTCGAGATGAACATCCATAATGTAAACTAAATTAGCATAAACAAAAGAAAGCCAAAGCAAAAGAACTAAGGAGTCCAAATGGTGTGCCACTAGAAAAATTCCAGCTACAGATCTCAACAATATGGAGTAATCCTGTAATGGAATCTTGACAAGACCTGTTTCAGTTTTATGGTTGATTAACAGGTGGCCCATGCTTACAGTTTCTTTTATCAAGAACCAAATACGGATACTACAGTGGCATTAGAAGCAAAACCAAGTAAGTATAACCAATTTTTTATACATAAGAAATGATTTTCTGTCAAAATGAGTTTTATTCTTAATCACATGTATATCTCAAAGCTTTGGAATTGATAACAATTTTTTTTTAAAAGATGGTCATCGATTTCAAATCATTGGAAGTGAGTTGCATTATTTTCATACACATCCAGAGGTAATTCAAAGCCTGTCCATGAAGCAAGGTTACTTACCCTAAAATGATCTTAGATTCTCAAAATGCAGTACATTTGAATTTGTTTGTTTGTTGGGAACTTAGTTTAGGATAGGACTGTGCTGGGCATAGTCATGTGTTATTTGAAAGGGAACCACAAGCGCATTGCATTTGCGTCTTAACTAGACAGATGCGAGTACCTAAACACGTGGAATTGTTCCATTTGATTAGCTTTTGATTCTGGCATAACACATTCTAATGACATGCATGACGACTATAGAAGATATTGGTGGCTTTCGCGACAATCATCTAATTTGTATCAATACCAAGGAACGAGCTATAGAACGTCGTCTGCTTTGCACTGCTGTTTATAAAACCAATTCTAAGACCATAGAAATTGACAGCCTTACACCAGTAGGTTCTTACTCTGTTGTTATGAATGTTGATTTTCAGGGTGGACTTTGACGTTGCGCTTGCGTCTAGACTTCTTAAGTTTATTACTCCTATGGAGTATTAGTTAGTTTATTACTCCTATGGAGTATTAGTTAGTTTATTACTCCTATGGAGTATAAGTTTTGTACCTGAATGGCGAGTCGGCAAGTGCATCGCACGTGCGTCTTTGCTAGTTAAATATAGATCTTGTTGTCTTATTATCGTCTGATTGAAATTGATCCAACCACTAAATCGCATACAAAATATATTTCGAGCAAGTTGCCAACTTACAGTAACATTTCGAATCCAAGAGATAGTAAATCTCTCATGTGGAACAATATTTATTAGGATGGTCCGAAATGTGCTTCTTGTGCAGGTTGTGCCTGGCAGTAGCGCGCATGGCACATTTCATGGAAATCCAACACTTTGATGTAAAATAAAGTGTTCTGCAGAAACAAACGTATTTCTGAGAAACCAAATTCCCGAAGTCTATTTTTGATTTTCAATCAATTTCGAGAAATTGCTTAATTTTCCACACCAAACATCTTAGACCCAGTAATACTGGGTTGGGCTTGTGATTCCCTTGCCTCAGCTCCTGCACAAACATTTCTTCTCTCTCTAAACTCTAGCTCACATCTGCATCAGACCTTTCAAGATAAGATGAAACAACCCTGTCACTCAATGCATCATTGATGATGCTAATGAATATATTTACTGTTCCAATATGGATTGCCAGCTGCATTGCCAAGGAACGAACTTTATCTCTCTGCAAACTTTCAATCCAGAAAGAGTGGCAAGAACTGATGTTCTCAAAAAGGTCAGGTTCGTAAGCACAATATCCATATACGGTAACACATGAGGTTTTGCTCAAAGGTTCAAAAGAATTTTATCCTTTTCTTCATTAGTTTTAGTACTAATTTATTTGGCAATTGCAGAGAAGCATATGTCAAAAAGGTGCCTATTATTGCTGAGAAGAGTGGAATCTATAATATTCTGGCACAACACAAAAGTGTTATGTCTCATTCTATTTATACGAAACACATATACGTAAACCCTACAGGGTTTCCTTATATGACAGACTTACTACACAAGCTATACATAAACTTCATATACAAGTTAACTACTTCGACTCAATACATGTTTTGTATTCACAAGAAGTTAGAACAAATGTACTCCCTCGATTTTATCCTTTTAGTAGGCTCTCAATTTGCACGACTTTTCCTGCAAAAACTTACTGGACTCCAACATATAAAAATGTAATAAGTCACTGAAGTATGAATCACATGCGACATCAAGATTTGGTCAGGAGACTAAAAAATGCAGAACTAACAAAAGCATTATAGCTATCCCAAATAAAAAATAAAATACTCCTATACTATTGATATTGATGCTAGAAAACAAATGGGTCAACAAGTTGTGATTTGTTGAATATATTAATATCGTGAATAGTAGCAACTTTGCGAATATCTTTTGGTTTGCAAAAATGTTCCATGTTATCCCATTTGAAAATGCAGCTCATATATATCACGATAAGATTATTTGTTCAAAATCTCAAAGAAGATTACCAGTTATAAGTATGTTTCTAGGAATCCCGGCTAATGACGGATTTCTGCATCCTCAATTTCATCGAACTCCATTATTCTTGTATCTTTTTCTCCCAATTCTCTCAACGAAACTAGCGTGTGCTTGTGAGGGAACACTTTACAAAATTGTTGATCGGTACTGAAATCCAGCAGCTTTTTTGAGGTTGAAGTTACTGGGTCATAAATATCAAGAGACTTAGAACTATAACTTAAAACATCGCCACTCTTCGTAAAGTCTGATAGTCCTTCATAGCGAAGTCTAAACTCTCTAGTCCAACCCAATGACTGGGATTGTTCCTCCTGCTCTATTGTGTCATGAGTATCATTCCCCTTGCTATATATCCATGCGTCATGATATCTGTACATATAGTTTCGATTGACGTATATCGTACTACAGATTAAAAACCCACCTAAAACCCCAATACCACCAACGCTCGAACCAGATAGTGGAAGCTGTTCACGAAAGTTTTCGTCAACCAAGTCAAATACGGCAATCGTCCCACTTCTGTCCTTCACCCAATAAAGAGCTCCATTTAGAAAGACACCTTGTCCGCTGGTAAAATTGTGAAACCCAGAATGGAACTTTGCAACAGTTCTCCATCCATTACGACGACCAAGAGTGTACAGCATGATGTGTACCGAGTTGTCACTGTATCCTCTATACATTGAAACAACTTTATACTCATTGGTTGAAGGAAGGTAACCAAATCCAGTTAACCAATTATGCCCCGGAACTCTCCTAGGTTCAGGAATGATAACATACTCTTTGGTCATAGGGTTACAAATACAAAAAATTAGAAGTTGAGTCGCGAAGACAGATCAAACCATTAAACGAACCAAGAAAAGCATTCTTAAACTCCAATGGAGAAGTAAATTTGGTCCTTGTGATCTTAATAGGTGTCTCATGATCCTCATTATATTCAAAATAGTAAAACTTTTTATTATTAGCCAAGGCAAGAAAACTCAACTTACCAGAATCTGCATAATGATTAGTGAGACGACTTAAGTGCATCTGAGGGAAGGATGGATGTTGCATAAGATTTTTCCATGTTTTGGATACTAACTTGCAACCTAGAACTAATTCAATTGGTAAACGAGTGAATATGTCTAATGCAATCTCTTCGGGGAAACTATCGAGATTATCCATCAGAAACCCTTTGGTGTTGCTAAAGAAACAGGATTTAGGTATCCGAACTTTTATAGGGTTCATGGAAAAACCTATTTCAGAAGATCTGTTTGGTTGTAAGAATAAATTAATATTCCCATATATACCCTGATTAATTCCGCATTATAACTGACACTGCATGCCGCATGCACTTGATGGCAGATTCCAGCCACAGGACCACAATGGTTGTGCCACGCCGCTTTGGAAAAGTCTCAGAGCATGTTCCAGGGAATATGCAATTAGAAAATCGGTGTTTTAACCATTGAGTTAGCACATTTCATGGGAATCCAGCACTTAGAAAGACCACATAATCTTCCAAATACAACTTGCTCTACTTGTGCTTGGGGATTGTGATGTATTCCAGCACAAACATTTGCGTCTATCCCAGTCACCCCTCAGTCATCAAACCCACCTCTTTAGTAACACTTGCTTTGGTATTTTAACTATGACTCTAGCACTCTTCTAATTATTGTTCCGTTAATTTGTCTGATTCCTCTCCCGCGGTATTTTATCTGTTTACATCGCTGGGGTCTATATGAGATTATATTTTAATTTATTTTGTAATTAGAACATGTTCATCGGAAAATCATAGCTTTTTTTAGCAATTAGTATTGTTTCATCCGGTTCCAAGTTGGCTAGCTAGTGACCTACAAAGATACCAGCTTTTGTGCAAGTCAGTTTGCTTGCAATTGCAGCAACATCCATGGCCTCAACTTTAAGAAAATAAACAAAAAAAGGTGGTGATCAATAAGGGTACTACGTGGCTGTGCCAGTGCCATTATTTCTAACTGCTTTTGTGTATTCTAGGGACCAGTGCCACCATTTCTAACTACTTTTTTGATTGTCCCAATCTTGCATTTATATTGTATTATATATCAGTTGTTGTTATGGAAACTTGTTCGTTAGTAATCTCAACTGTGCTTTGGTGGTTAACTGTCAAGGATCTCTTGGTGATTATTTTCACCGTTTTATCTGTTCTTGATCTCTATAGCATTTTAAGCTTCTATCTTTGAAAGATTGGATTGCATAGAACGGAAGAGATTCCAGCTTTTTTGTATTGGACAGTTTGCTTGTAGCAATGACCTCAACTATAAAATTCTTTGCTTCTTCTATTTCCAACTCGTCTTTACATGGAATATTTGAATCTGAATGTCGGGTTGGAGATCGATTTCGTGCATTTGGGAGTCGTAATTCAGTGTCAAGTTCGGATAAACGAGAATTAATGGGAGGGGCAGCTTTTGTGAATGCAGAAAAAGAAATTAGATGCATAACTGATGAGAAAAAGTCGTCAAAAACTGCTAGAAGTTGCCAAGAGTTGGAAGTTTTGTGGGATGATGGATATGGAACTAGTACTGTAAAAGATTATCTTGATGTATCAAGAGAAATTGTTAACAAGCCTGATGGTGGGCCGCCTCGATGGTTTTTCCCGGTTGAATGTGGGAAACCAATCAAAGGCTCTCCTGTTCTTCATTTCTTGCCTGGTAATTTGTTGTTTATTAAAAAAAAATATGAAAGTTTATATGAAATATTAGATTTCTTTAACATAACACAAGTGGAGTGCACGTGCGTTGCACGTCGGTAAACAGCGGTTTTTATCTTCCGTGTTCCCAGAACTATGTCACTGGAAGAAATATTGTTTTCTGATATAAAAATGCACTTTGGTAATGTTACATAAATATTTGAAGTGAACTAAATGAAGAAGCCAATTGTGTGTGCTTTTAATTTTTGGGCATAATAAGTTCAAATGGACTGTTCAGCAAGACCATAAAAAAAGCGAAGAATATTCAAATGGAATTTGGTGGACACTTTCGGCCAATGAAGGTTAAGTTAGCTAGCCAGAGATGCAAGGCATTTCATTCATTTAACACTTTCACTTGTGAGCTACAATCAAAAACATTAGTTCTCAAATACTTGGATACCACAAAACGAAGAGTTTTTTACATTCCTACGCTAGTAGATAAGCTCATATGAGTAAATCACTTGAAAATCTAAATCCAAGTCTTAGCCACACTTCTTGTATTCAAACATTACTATGATACCGAGCATCTGATCATTCCACATATATGCAGGTCCGAGATTCAAATATGCCAAAGAAATTTAATCATTTACTACATTCATACTTATCATGATTCATGCCAGTAAAACAAAATAAAAAAATTCTTACGCCTAATGAACCCCAGCTACATAACTCTTGAGCCAACTGCAATGTTTTTGGATAACACAACGCAGTTGTAAGTGAGCATCTTTTCGATGTTAGGATTGCTTTTTATTTTTCTCGCTCGCAGTTAGCTCCCGTAGTCGTTCTAGCGCAATTATTCTTGGAGTTCGGCATGGATGAAAACCCAAAACCTAATCCTGCATTGAACCCATCCACAAATGAGAAAGTGAACTGAACTGTCATAAAAGTTAACAGAGAATTTGAAGCAAAAAAGAGTCCATAAAATAGCAGAACTACACTAAAACCTGGACTCCCTACGTGGAACAATACCACATTTCTAACAATCATTTCTAATTATCCATTCACGTCATTGATCAGTAGCATAAGATGGTCGACATATCTCTCATTTCTACAAAGACTTTAGAGTGAATTTTTCACACTTGCGCTCCACTACTTCAATAATGAAAACTGAAGCTCCGTTATTTGATAAGGTTAGTATAAGTGATAAATTTCATAGTAAAATGAAATTTATGTTTGAACATAATTACACATAGTAAAATTAAGCAAAATTAAAAGTGAGACGTTATGAAATTGATAATTTAATTTCAAACAGAAAATTAGAGGTTTGAGTTTCTAAGAAGGAAAATCTAAGAGTGCATCATCATCATCATGTCTTATTTCAATTGAATTTGATTATATATCTACACTTCTAGTGAAGTACAGGTTTTGCTTAATTAGCCGAACATCGGGGTTTGATCTGGTATAGCAGTATCGTCTCGATCGTTTCGATTTTCAACCATTTTCGACTCAGAGCCCATCGATGGAAAAGAGAGAAGAAGAAGTTTCGATTTCTTCGGTGTTCAGTTTTATATATAGTTTGGAATTTAGTCCTTAAAAAGTATAGGTACATTAATTAAATCCCCCATAATAAGTTATATATTACACCGAAATCCTTTATCATCTGGATGGCTAAAATTAGTTAAAATGGTTGAAAGTCAACCGATCCAATGGTTCATATTAGATGTTCACACGGAAAATAATTGCTGAGATCTGACGGCTGTATTTTATACTGAAGAGATCTAACGGCTGAATTTTATTCCGTGTTTTAAATTGGGTAAGGTTTCAACTCTTCCTTGCTGTCATTAAAAGGGGGGGAAATGTAGTCATTCACATTCAATAGAATTTTTTTTTGACGAAATTGTGCATTTTTAAAATCTGAAAATGTTCTCTCTTGCATTACTTTTCGCAGGAATGGATGGTACTGGGTGGGGACTTGGTTTGCACCACAAATCCCTCGGGAAGTAAGTTAATTTTCGATATGTATATGCAGAGCATCTGTGTCACGTCAACAAATACATCTTAGACTTCCGTTTTATGCTATGAGTGCAGGGTTTTTGAAGTTAGATGTTTGCATATTCCTGTTAATGATCGCACACCACTTGAAGGTATTGATTTTAGTCAAAACAAAGTTGTTTTATGTTCGAGATTCAGATATCCGATATTATCCAGCAAAGCTTAAATGCTGCAAGATTGACTTGCCAAATGATGTTGCTGAACAACAAAAAAATCAGTTCACAGTTCAGGATCCTAACAAAATAGAAAAACACTAGTTGAAATAAGAACCATTAATCGTCTTATATGGACACCGACCTGGATTGGATAGTACAGGTACTAGATCAATAGTAAGGTTACGAGCAGCAACTGCAAGTGCTAAGCATCCTCCCATGGAATCCCCAAGTAAATAAATTGGTTTATTCGGAAATGAAGCATGTTCATCCCTTACAATATTTTCGATGATTTCCAACAACCCTTTGGTCGAGAAAAATATCCGATTAGAAAGCATTCATGAAAATATGAAAATATTAATCTGACAAGAATAGGGTGTGATTTGTAAGCATCATTGCCTAGCCTTTTTCTTCTAGTGATTAATTGGACGACTTCAATAAATAGCTATCAATAATATTTATATAGTACTCAGAAAACATATGGCACAGAACACATAATTAGTAAGTAATCAGTGGCGGAGCTAGGATTTCTGAATGGGGGGCTAAAAAAAAATCGGCAAACAAAGAACAAGACACATAAATTTGATATTCGTACATGTGCTCGCTAGTTCATGGTGTCTATTTTTCGGTGATGCCCGACTAAAGTACCACTAATTTCAGTTGTTGGTTGTAAGTTGGTTGTAAAAATAACCGAGGATCACCCCTAACCCTGCGAATCAATGAAAAACATATACAAAGATGGTATGTTGTGCAAGGCGTATGCCGTAAGGCGCGGTGCGGCGCGGCGAAGCCGCTACGTATAAGCATACTAGTCAGTAGTCACACTTATATATACTAGGAATACCATATCAAAATAACAAACAGAAACTACTCATAAATCATATTCTTCTTATTAATATGTAGCAAACAACAGTTTTCAGTGTGGTACTAGTATTAGTGCCCAACTGAACAGGCTAACATTCCTAAACTAACTAAACTGTAGTTTTAGGCTAACATTATTCAAATAAATAAGTTGTAGTTCCTAAAATCATAAGCTGAATGATAATCGCTTATATTCGCCACCTCCTAAACCTGTTTCTCTCGGCTTTTTCTGTTCTCTCTATTGAATTCTCACATTGTAACTAACATTGATTTTTGGAAGTGGAGATTTGGGCTTAGGTGGTGGAACTAAATAACTTTTATTTAGTGGGCTAACTTAATGAACATGGTGGACTAAATTATAAATTTTATTTTGCAAAGGGATAATTTGCTAACATAGTATGATTTTGTAGGAAAGGGGGGACCCCCTTTGACTCTGCCACTCAGTTCGTCCCGGGTGTTTTTGCCAAAGATACCTGGACGGTTCTATTACCTATTTGGAAAACCAATTGAAACAAAAGGGATGAAACAAGAATCGAAAGACAAAGACAATGCAAATGCAATGTACTTGCAGATAAAATCCGAGGTTGAAAACATCATGTCATATTTGGTAAAGAAGAGAGAAAAAGACCCATACAGAGGTATACCACAGAGAACTATTTACAAGGCCATTAAAGCTCCCGCGGATCAAGTTCCTGCGTTTGAACTGTAATTAGATTTTGTTGTTTATCTCTTACCCAATGTAATCTGAATCATTTTAATTATATTATTTTGGTAAATGCTAAGAAGCAAGAATTGTATAGTTATCAACTAGCTAATGCTGAGATTGATGATACAAATAAAATTTGGTCAGCAATATAGCTCATCCACAAATAAAAAGCACTCCCACTAAAATTGAGATTGATGATACAAAACGGACCAACAGCACGTAATCTGTTGTCTGTATATACTCGTTAAGATACTGACAATAACATTAGCTTAGCAAAAAGTTTCTGAAAATGCAGCTCATATATAATGATGAGAAAATTAATTCAAAATTTCAAAGAGAATATTACCAGTAGTTATAATTATGTTTCTCGGAATCTCATCCCTCCTAGAACTGCTTCACTCTCATCCTCCTACAACTGCTTCATCGCCTCGTGGCTCTCTGCATCCTCAAATTTTTTTTTTCCATACTGCATTATTTTAGCATCTTTTTCTCCCGGTTCTTTCAACGAAACCAAAGTGTTCTTGTGAGGGAATACTACACAAAATTCTTCAGTACAGAAATCCATTACTAGCCTTCTTATGGTCAAAGTTATGGGATCGCAAATATTGAGATAATTAGATGAACTGTAACTTATAACACGCCCACTCTTGGTAAAACCTAACACTTCGTTATTAGGAAGATTGAACGTTCTAGTCCAACGGTATTGTCCCCCCTCCCGCTGATTATCATTCTGCTATTTATATAGCCATGTACTGCTATACAATATGCTTCTGTGTTTCCTAGTGCAGATTCTACATATCAAAAGCCTAATCTTAGGGCTGTCAATGGATAACCGAATATTCGATATCCGTCCCAGACCGTTCGAATCGTTAGGATAATATCCGAAATTTCGGATAACGGATATCGGATACAGATATCTTATCGGATATTCTTACTTATCGGTAACGGATACGGAAAAGGCATTATCCTACATAGGATAGTATCCGATATCCGTTTAGAATGCATCTGCAAATTTTTTTTTTTTTTGAATAATATATTTAGTTGTTAACTAGGCAGTATATAAAGACGTAGAAATAAAAATATTATGGAAGAAAAGAAACACAATTAGTTTTGTTGGTTGTGAGAAAAGCGAAGAATTTTTCAATTCTGGTAGAGAAGATTTGAGTTTTGTTTAAATCTAATGTAATAATAATTTATAAAATAATTTTTTTGCATTTAATCATGGTATTTGGTTGAATTTCCATAAGGTTTCTTTGATTTTTTTTGTAACTTATGAAACGCAGAGAAAGACTAAAAAAGAATTTAAATTATTTTTATTATAATGAAATACTACCGGATATTATAGGATATCCGAAATTATTAGCGGAATGGATACGAAAAATATTTTTGAATATCCGTCGGATACTATCAGATATAGGATATCCGGTAATCCTTATCGGTAACGGATACGGTAGAAGCTATATCCGTTTCGATGAGTACCTTGACAGCCCTCTACTTATCCATAAAGGTCTAGGTGGCGAATCTGGTAGTGGAATCTGTTCACAAAAGTTTTTATCAGCCAAGTCGAAGACCACAATCATTGAATCATCCAACTTTTAATGCTCACGAAATAAAGAGATCCGTTCAGAAAGACACCTGGTATGTCGCAAAGTTTGTTGTGAAGTTCAAGGTCAAGCTTTCCAACATTTCTCCATCCACTGCCACTACCAAGAGTATATATCACGACCTCAAAAGAGTAGGCATCTTTATACATCGCGAAAACTTTGTACTCATTGGTTGAAGGAACGTAACCGAATCCAGTTAACCAATAATGGCCGTGATTTATATTGGTTTAGGAAGAATAACATACTCTTTAGTCATGGGGTTACAAATACAAAATCTAAATTCGAGATCGTTAAGACAGATCAAGCTATTAAACCATAAAAATTACTCTTAAATGGGGAAGGATATTTGTACCTTATGATCTTATTGAAAGATGTGTTATGATTCTCGTTATATTCAAAATAGTAGAATTTTTTTTCCTCAGCTAACGCCATAAAACTCAACTTACCAGAATCTGCATAATGATTACGACAATCCAAGTGCATGCAAGAGAAAGATGGATACTGAATAATATTTCTCAATTTTTTGGATGCTAACTTGCAATCTATTACAGATTCACTTGGTAGACGGGTGAGAATGTCTAATGCAATCTCTATGGGGGAGAATATCGAAATTATCCATCAAAACCCCCTTCTTCTTGATGAAGAAAACAGGCTAGCTAGGATCGATGTACATAAAAGAGATCAGGCTACTATTGAAGAAAACAGGAAGTAGATGCAGGATGATATAGAGATCCGAATATATATAGGGTTGATGGAAAATCCTTTATTGGATCGGAAGATTTGTTGAAGCATTAAAACTGCCAAACATGCCGCGTGCACCCTACGGAAGATGGCCCCAGGATCAGACCTAATAATGACGACTTGGAGATTTTCAGAGGGGACGTGTGCCTATCAATGTTCCCAAGGAGAATGAACGCGCGATGTATTCATTAGTCAATAAGGTTCCCCGTTTTCGAGTGAGTTACCTTGGATTATGATGATCAGATTCAGAAGGAATTCCATTCGCACGAGACTTTATTAACAAAATAAATATAAGGTACTACTCGAGTATGTTTGTTCTTAGTTAAAAAATCATATTTTGTTCAATGAGTGAATTGAAAAATCTTCTTTTTGCTAGAAATTCTGTCATTAACTAAGCTGGTTTATGGTAAATTAATGCAAAGGGGGAGATCGCTAATCAGGAGACGTTCATTCAGGGTGTTTTGCTAAAGATACCAGGACATACGGTTTTATTACCTACAATAAAATTACGATAAATTAATAGTTTTGGGAACAAAAAAAATTACTATTTTAATAAAGTTATTAATTTATCGAGTTAAAATTTAGCATATACAAGACTAGTTAGGACCGGAAAATTTTATTATTTTTACGAATTAATTAATTTTTCAGAGATTAATAAAGGGATGAAATAAGAATTGAAAGACAAAGATAATGCAAATTTAATGTACTTGAATATAAAATCAGAGGTTGAAAACATCATGTCATATTTGGTAAAGAAGAGAGAAAAGACCCATACAGATATATACTTTAGAGAACCACTTACAAGGCCATGAAAGCTCCCATGGATCAAGTTCCTACCTTTGAACTGTAAATTAGATTTTCTTGTTTATCTTTTACTCAATGTAATCTGACTCATATCTGTATCCTCAATTTTTTCCAACTCCATTATTTTAGTATCTTTTTCTCCCAACTCTTTCAATGAAAGCAACGTGTTCTTGTGAGGGAATGTTTGAGAACATTGTTCAGCGCCGAAATCCATCAGGATTTCCGTGGTTGAAGTTTTTGGATCGTAAATATTGAGATAGTTAGATGAATCGTAACTTAAAACACGGCCACTCTTTGTAAAACCTAATACATCCGTATCACTTATATTGAACTCTTTAGTCCAACCCATTGACTGGTATTGTTCCTCCAGCTCTTTTGTATCATGATTATCATTCTGCTTTTTATATAGCCATATGTCATAAGATGTGTGGTATTATGATAAGCGGCTCTTCGTAGTATACCTCAAAAGTCCACCTAAAACCCCTAATCTACTCCTCAAATGACGCGAAGCAGGTATTGGAATATGTTCACGAATGATTTCATCAGCCAAGTCGAAGACCACAATCATCCCACTATAAGTGCTAATAAAATAAAGAGTTCCATTCAAAAAAAACACCTATTTTGTTGCTGTAAAGGTCAAAATCAAACTTTCCAACATTTCTCCATCCACTGCCCCACTATCAAGAGTATATATCATGACCTCAAAAGAGAAGGCCTCTTTATATATTGCGAAAACTTTATACTCATTGGTGGAAGGAAGGTAACCAAATCCGCAGAGCGGATCAAGATCGAGTTTTTTTTTGGTTGCGGAAGAATAACATACTCTTCAGTCATTGGGTTACAAATACAAAAATTCGACGTGGAATCATGAAGACAGATCAAACCATTAATTGAACCAAGGAAATCATTGTTAAACTTCAACGGAGAAGTAAATTTGATCCGTGTGATCCTAATAGGTGTTTCATGATTCTCGTGTAGCTTTCCATCATCAGCCAAAGCAAGAAAACTCAACTTACCCGAATCAGTAGAATGATTAAGACGATTTAAGTACATCTTAGAGAAAGATGGATATTGAATAAGATTTCTCCATGTTTTGGATACTAACTTGCAATCTAGAACAGATTCAGTTGGTAAACGTGTGAGAATGTCTACTGTGATCTCAATGGGGAGAATCTTGAAATTATCCATCAAACCCCCGTATACAAAAGAGATCCGAATATTTATAGGGCTACTGGGAGAAACCCTAGTGTTGAAGGAAACAGGATGTACATGCAGAATGGTATTATATATAGGGTTGATGGCAAAACCGGTTTCTATAATACAGTGTTTGGTTACAAGAATGGAAATTCCCACGCCGCGTGCACCAGTCGGCAGATGGCCCGGGAGAGAAACAGTTATGTTCGTCTCACAGAGATAATGACGATTTGGTGATTTCAGAGGGAATATGTGCCTATCAATATTTCCAAGGAGAATGAATGAACGATGTGTTCGTCAGACAATAAGGTCCCGGTTTTCAGGCGAGGAACGATGACGCTTGGGAAGGTGTAAGTGAGTCGTCGTGTAATTGTGAGGCGCTCGTAATAATTAAAGTAAGTTACTCCTATGTGTGCTAAGAATATCATTAAGAAGGTCCAAACAGACGCCTGGAAAAGGAGTTGACATATTTCTTGTACCTTTTAGGACTATGAAATACTACTATCATTAAGATTTAAAGTCAAGAATCCAACACAAATTTGGGACGAGTACATGTGATTTCTAGTTCCACTTGCATTGATATAGTAATTTATTTTTTATTTTTTGGTTCGAGCAAGAAGTGTTCGATCGATAGATTTTGTCAAGCTGGAGTAGTAGTTCAATCATGGAATCACTTTTAACTGATACCTTATAATAATTAATTACTCTGTGGAAACTTCTGATGATTTTTGGTTGGTGATATGTTGGTAGCACCAATAATAAAGGATGTTGTTGTTATGCAGTGGATTGGAGTGACAGTTGTAGATCAATAATTCAACAAAAGACTATGCGTAAATAAGTCCGTGGCCGTTGAACTCTTAAATGAACTGAAAATCATTCAATGCGACGATTATTCGTGGTAGGACACAACATTCTGCTGTTTATTGACTACTGAGCACAAAACATGATAAAATTAACAGATAACAACTAGTGAATGAACACTGTCTCAGCCAGCTCTACACTGAATTTCTTACTTCCTACCCAGAATGCCTTTCGAAGATTATCAAGACTTACTCTTGAGCACGTAAAAACAAACCTATCCATGAGAACACGATCATTCAAGAACGTACATTGGACGCTACCCCATTTACATACCCCTACACTCAAATCACCAAAGAATATATCTCTCAGTTCCGACGAATTGTATATGTAAATGAAATTCTCTGCCACAGAAATATCGATCGACAATAGCGTCGAATTCTCATTTTTAAGCATATCCAACATCTCCCACGGCATCTTTCCTATCTCTTCACAGTTAAAACTATCACAATTCACTTCCCAAATTTTTTCAACATTCTCAGCATCGCCGATGAGCCCAACTAGTATCAAACGACCACCTGTAAAACCAATAACTGAGAAATAGATAGCAGGGTCCGGGCCCAGATCAAGCGAACCACTGGTCCCGCTCCATGTCTTTGTGCTTGGGTCGAACGACCAAAATGTACCGGAATTTTTCTCAAGCAAATACATTTTGTGGTCTGAAACCGCGACAGATAGCCATGTGGAAGCAGCAGAGTCCTTCGGTATATTAGGGATGGGTTGACAAGTGAACCAACCAAGGCAAGCTGTGTCATACACCTCAACAGTGAGTGGATCATCCTCAAAATCACAAGTACCACCAGCAACCACAATGCACGACCCAACAATTGCAACTATTGGATCGGTCCTCCAAACTCGCGGTCCGACAACGTCGAGCCATATATCATGAAGCGGATCAGATGAGAAACTGAATTTCAAAGGACTTAACATATAAAGAGTATCGGAACGAGAGGACCGGAGTGGTGACGTATATGTCATAGTTGACGGTCCTGTAATTTCTATCCAAACATTTGAGCTAGGATCGTACGCGTGAGTGGTGGTTGATGAAAGATTTCTTCGGCTCTGGACATTGATTATAAGCCATGGTTTAGCACGTGAAGGGTTACCAAGACAAGAAAAGACCGCACGCTGCCACGATTTCGAAACGTAGAACGATGGAACAAGATGGATTGTTGGTATGTGGGAAACTATTTTATCTAAAAGATCTCCATGAAATGGGGTTTCTTCTCTGTTTTCTTGATTTTCTGCAGTCTCTTGATATCTGTTTTCTGTAGCCATTTTTTGTATATCTCTCTAGCTTTGAAGATAAGAAGAAATTATTGGATTCTCTATTTAAACAAGTAAGGACACATGTGCGATGCACACGCTTGAATTTTTACTCATCCAACAATACTAAATTTGAAAGCCATGAATTTTTTTTTCTAAAGCAAAAATTTACTATTTTTATTTGTACTCGTTACGTAGATAATTGAAAGATCTTTTCAAATATATAAATTTTAAAAAAATCCGGTGTATATTTTGAAAGATATTAAGTTTTTAAATTTTTTGATCTATTCTTAAAACAATAGTAATTATGTAAATATATAAAAAATGGGGACAACTAAGTAATTTAGAGGATCTCCTACCAAAAAGAGTTCTTTTCTTTATATTACTATAAGATGAGACTTTTGGGAATGGATAAGATAATAGTGGACAGATATTTTATGCTTTCATGGGGCCAAATAATAGTCTACTAATTAATTGCTCAATGTGCTCATGTCAGCCGGAAGCTTTAAAGGGCAAAACTTTGTCGGAGATTGTTTATTTTACCAAAAAATAAAAAAAATCCTAGTATTATTTTGTGAATTCCCATCAACAGTAATTCTCACGGGCGTTGGGCAAACAAAAGCTTGCAATTGTAAAAGTGTGGTTGATTTAAAATATTCCTTATGTTTATGATCTAATTTTCAATTTAAATACTCGTAGATACGATATAAGCTACACATAAAATGTTATTTAGGCTTAAACCATACCTATCTTGGATGCTGAGCTCCCCAAATTCAAAATGTGTCAAAAACTTATAATGTAGTGCTTTTGGAAGATTGCAGTGTGAATACCTTAACAAGTCTACCTCAAACACTTAATGCATATATTCTGAGACAAATCAACCATCGAACCGTTATCATGTTAAGGAAACCGGACGTAGAAATTTAGGATTTTCTTCTGAACATATCATTACCAACCCAATCTATGAAATATACTGCAACACTGCTAATGGTGTATCAGTTTATTGGAAAAGATACTAAAACCCATATAGAAATATTGGAATATGCTCTGTTTTATATGGATTTTAGTATCCTATGTGGTGTCAAAGTTTATGGGAACCACATCTACAACTATAGTAGAATAGAAAAATCTACGATGCCGTCACATAAAGACCTGTCTGAGGGTTGATTGAAACTTTGTCATTGGGAAAGAATGCTACTCCAAATTCCGAAGTTCAAGATAACATTCTAAAATGTTCGAAAAATTGTAGATTTTTTTGAAGCTTTTGTCGGTGGATGTTATTGAAACCTAAGATGTTCAAGCCGAAATAAATCTCGTGAGGAAAAGATAAAAAAAGAAAAGAAAAGCAGTGGGAAGACGTCTTTCTCTTTGAGTGAGAGTTGGCGAAATCACAGCTTTCACATGCTCATTGCTTCTGACATTTTCTCTCGGGGAAAAATTATTTGGTCTATAGCGAGAGTTGTAGCGCTGGTTTTGTCTGTTAACTTGGTTCTCTTTTCAAAAATGACAGTAGAAAACATGATATATGTAGCCACCTAACTTGTTATCACTGAGAGCAAATCCAATGCAGAATAGTGACTAATCCCACATGAGTTAGTGTTGCCTAATTTGGACCATCATGGGCATAGTTTACAGTTTATATTATCCAACGATCTAATTGTGTCCTAATTATGATGAAGTAGCGGTCAACTATATGACAAATGGTGCGTCGTAAAGGTTTAAGTGGTAGATTAAATTGTCTGTTTTAGAGAACTTGAGTCGTCCATATGGATTGATCGGCAAGTAAAGTGATGCACAATGATTGCGGGTTACAGTATTGCAGGCCAAGTCAGTGATGCGCAAAGGTTGCGCGTTACTGTGTAGACTGTCAAGTGCTGGGATAGTAAGACCCTGCAGGTCCAGTGACGCGCAAAGGTAGCGCTACACTGTAAATACATTTGGCTAAGTAATTAAGCTTATTGGTCGACACAATGAATCTTCATTGAGGAAGACAAGACAGGCCAAAGTGACAAGATGCAACATGCGATGTTGGAATTAAGGCATATCCACGGAATTGAGTTGGCCCAATCTCAAGGATGATGCAAGAAGGTAGGATAGGCCAAGAGTTTGTCTATGCATTAGTTCAAGGATGGACAAAGCTTGAGTAATATGAACAAGCTAGCAATGCAAGAGTGGCATTGCTATTGTTGAGCAAATTGTCTAAGTGAATCATATGACGCATGAGTAACAAGAAGGAGTTAAAGAAGTGGCCAAGGTGATTGTAGCGCAACAGTTGTGCAATATGAAGGCCAAGTTCAGTAAAGCACAACAGTTGTGCAATACGAAGGTTAATTTTAGAAATGCGCAACAGTTGTGCAATATGGCTCAGGTGGCAATTACGAGTTGGTTATTGGCTTCACAAGCGTGCCAAAGGTGCGAGACAAGTTGAAAGGGTTACAAAATAAGTTTATAATCTTATTAGAGTGTCCCTAACCGTTCAAGACAAGTGTGTATTCAATCTGCAAGACAACACAAAAGGTGGCAGTTGAGAAGCAGATTGGCGGTTAGGAAAACTACTTGTGGACATGTGGATGTCTGTAGGATGTGCAAGCGATTGTATACAGTTTTGGCATGATCTTTTGCATGTATAAATAGCTTAGGATCAATAAGATTGGTGTTGTTCAATTGAGAGAAGAACCACTAATTGTATGAGAATGTTAGGCATTCACCAAGAGGTGAATGACCTATTTTGGTCCATGTGATGGACGAGTTTTGTAATCTTACTTTGATGCAATAAAATGGGTTAATTGTGTCATGTCTTTGTGTTTATGATGTTGCTAATTTTGTGAGTTGATCAATTGGTTTGATGCATGGAAAACCTCTTATGCTTATGGGGGCATGAAGAGTAAGAGAGAAAGAAGAAAAGAATTTTGTTGCATAATGCCTTATGAGTGAGGGCATATGCATACTTTGATGCAAGTATGCAAGGCTGAGTACTTGTGGGTGAAGTTTATTCATTGAACCACAGAGTATTGCAGGTCATGTCCCATCAAAATTTTAGGCGATTAAATGGGCGTGTGACATCAGGTATCAGAGCCGTGTTTGGGGACACATTTCTTGATTTTTCTCTCTTTTATTCAAGTTAGTGTCATTTTTTTGTCGAATTCAGTGAATAATCGTTTGGGTTTCGTCAGTATCTAGACTATAAGAAGTTGGTCTTGTGTGGAAAGATCAATTGGAATGAACTTTGAAGCTTAAAGTAGCAAAAGGCCATGAAATTTTATGACAAAGGTGTCAAAATTCCTTCCCAAAGTGTTAGATAACATGCGAAAATCATTGGAAACCGGGTTTTCAAGTGATTGCATGACGAAACTCAAGAGTATGCTAACTTCTATGGTGCAAGTCAGTTGTTTAAATCCATGTTTCTCACAAATATGCGAAGATTATGCATTGGGAATGCATGTATTCGTAATGTTATCAGTAGTGAGTACATTACATGTGTGGTAATGGGAATTTTGCGAAAATTCCTAGACTCAAAGAAGTTGATGGCCTTTGCAGTGGCAAAGAAGATGGAGAACCTATTTGTGCGATAGAATTGAAGGTGTCTCATCGTAGCCAGTTTGATGGAAGATTAAAGTTATCTCTCTCGATGCATATACCTTGGTGGTAATGCAAAGTCTGGTTGTGAACCAGCATTTTTGTGCCAATGTGATGCCATAAAAGAAGAATTGGATGACTACCTCTTATCTAGCATAAAGCTTATGGAAAGGATGAAGAAATAAGCGCAAGTTAGGGAAAAACCGATACACCATGGTCTTGCGTTTGCAAAGTATTCTCCATTGATGATAGATGTGCACAAGGAGTGTGCTTGCACCTGGTTTATGTGTGGGATCAATATGCTTGGACAAGGGTGTCCAAAGACCTGCATTTGATCATAACCAAAAGCGGATGTTCTTGTCGAATACAAATCAGTATTGCTACAAAGCTGATTTTGGAGAAGGGGAAAGACAAGAGTAACCAGTTGTGCATGGGCAGTAAAAATGAGTTCCAAGTTTGAAGAAGAATGCGGCATTCTTTCTTCAAGGAACATAGGAAGTGGGTGCCTCATTTGCAAGGATTATGGCCTTGTTTAGATTTTCCAAAGGAATTTGTCCGTGAAAGTCATTGAGTGATATGACTTTGCTGAGCTCTATGGTGATGCTCAGGATCACCAAGCTAAGTCCAATTCAATTGTGCAAAGGTGCACAAGTTTGCGTCAAAATGTTTGTGCTAATTGGCATGTCCTAACCGTCGAGAACAAGTGTGCCCTACAAGCCAGCAAAAAAAGGTAGCAGTTGAAGAAGCTTGGTTGCGGTTATGAAGAAATCTTCATGAAAGCTAAAGCAACATGATAGCCTAAGTTTGAAGAAGTATTCAACTAAGTGTAAATTATATTGTGCTTCGTTATGGGAGTCATATAAGAACGTTGATATTTGGAAGAGTGCATGTGGCAAAGTGAATTGCTATATTGGAGACAGTAGGTGCTGTCTCGCTTCCTTGTTTGTTGCTTAGAAGCGAAGATGAAGTAAGTATTGCAATACTTGTTAGGTCTTACAAGTCGCAATCAGTTGGTGTGTATTTGCTCAAGTTTGAGTATACTTTCAGTTTGGTTCATGTGGACCTTGGTGTTGGGAATTGTCTCTCTATGTAAGGTAGTAGTGAATGAGGGTAATTGAGACGAGAGTTCTTGTCTCTTTCGTTCAAAGTAAAACTAGTTCGCGTGGAAGATGCTACATTGCATATTAGGCCAAAATATGCAATAGAAGACGCTGAAAGTGAAAGAAGCAAATTGAGTTGGTGGCATAGACGAGTTTGTTGTTGAGAGTTATGTGGAAGTAGGACGGCATTTGGCAGCGATAGCATGGAGTAACGCAGCAAGAATGAAGCTGTGAGTCCATCAAGTATATGAGTTAAGAGTAACTCATAGTTAGGAAGAACATGATGTTGTTTTTCCGCCACATTAAAGCGTAGCAGTTTGAAAGAGCAGGTGAGGCTTTGTTGGTTTCAAAGGCGCGTGAAGAGGATGCCTTTTCCAAAGTGACGGTGGGATGTCCCGGGTATCCTAAGTCATGACTATACCAAATTCATGTATTTCAATCAAGGTGTATCAATAATGCAAGCAAAAAACAGAAATGTGCTGGTTCATAGGCATACAAATAATGCAAGTCCAAAAAGGCGAAGTTTGCAATATGATTTGGAGGCCAAATCTATTGAAAGTGCTGATGTTGGCAGAGTGCAGCAAAGGCTATAGGTTGTGGCGCATACCAAGAGTGGTATAAAATCATACAGTGCATACCTTAAGGCATGGCATGATTTGGCATAGGCGCATATGATTGAAGAATGGGGCCAAGTCTTGTATAAGTCTTGTTATGTTGCGTGGTGCAACTAAAGTCGGAAAGTGAAGGAAAAAGACCATGGCAATGATCATTGTGATCAGTTGGGGAGAATCATTACTTGCGTATACTTAGGCGCAAATGATTCAAGTGAAATTCAAGCCTAATTCAGGGAATTGGCAAGAGGAATTTCCAAGTTTCATTTAGGTGTTGATATGCGATTGTAGTTGGAGTTGGAGTTGTAGGACAACGTGATAACAACAGTACAAGTTAGTAGGATCAATGGCAAGGCAGTAAGATAAGTGATGGCATATGGTACTAGGTAGAAAAGTTTTGGCAAGGAAAAAGGCCAAACAAGTTTGCTTATTTCTGAGATGGGCTCAGAAGCGTACAAGGCCAGAGAACAAGTATAACGAGGGCGTTGAACAAATTAGGCGGGGGAGGTCTATGACTGGCCAGGAAAGTGACGCACAATGATTGCATGTTACAGTGTTTCATGCTAAGTCAGTGATGCGCAACGGTTGCGCGTTACTGTGTAGATTGTCAACTGCTGGGATAGCAACACCCTGCAGGTCCAGTGACGTGGAAAGGTAGCGCTACACTGTAAATACATTTGTCTAAGTAATGAATCTTATTGGCCGACACAATGAATCTTCATTGAGGAAGAAAAGACAGTCCAAAGTGACAAGATGCAATATGCGATGTTGGCATTAAGGCATATCCACGGAATTAAGTTGGACTAAACTCAAGGATGATGCAAGAAGATAGAATAGTTCAAGAGTTGGTATATGTATTAGTTCAAGGCTGGCCAAAGCTTGAGTAATTCGAACAAGCTAGCAATGCAAGAGTGGCATTTCCATTGTTGAGCAAATTGGCTAAGTGAAGCATATGACGCATGAGTAACAAGAAGGAGCTAAGGAAGTGGCCGAGGTGAGTGTAGCGCAACAGTTGTGCAATATAAAGGCCAAGTTCAGTAAAGCGCAACAGTTTTGCAAAACGAAGGTCAAGTTTAGAAATGCGCAACAGTTATGCAATATGGCTCAGGTGGCGGTTACGAGTTGGTTATTCGCTTCACAAGCGTGCCAAAGGTGCGAACCAAGTTGGAAGGGTTATAAATGAGTTTCTTATTAGAGTGTTCCTAACCGTTCAAGACAAGTGTGGCTTCAATCTGCAAGACAACACAAAAGGTGGCAGTTGAAAAACAGATTAGCGGTTAGGAAAACTACTTGTGGACATGTGGTTGTCTGTAGGATGTGCAAGCAGTTGCACATAGTTTTGGCCTGATCTTTAGCATGTATAAATAGCTTAGGATCAATAAGATTGGTGTTGTTCAATTGAGAGAAGAACCACTGATTGTAGGAGAGTGTTAGGCATTCACTCAGAGGGTGAATGACCTGTTTTGGTCCATGTGATGGACGAGTTTTGTAATCTTCCTTTGATGCAATAAAATGGGTTAATTGTGTCATGTTGTTGTGTTTATGATGTTGCTGATTTTGTGAGTTGATCAATTGGTTTGATGCATGGCAAACCTATTATGCTTATGGGGGCATGAAGAGTTAGAGAGAAAGAAGAAAAGACTTCCATTGCGTAATGCCTTATGAGTAAAGGAAGATGCATACTTTGATGCAAGTATGCAAGGCTGAGTACTTGTGGGTGAAGTTGATTCACTAAACCACAGAGTATTGCCGGTCATGTCCCATGAAAATTTTAGGCAATTAAATGGGCGTGTGACAATTGGCACGAAGTGTGCCGTTTGATGAAATTTCCGTGTTTTCAACTCAAAGCGCCGCCCATGGAAAGGGTGGACATTTACGTATCCTGTTGGGCTGGCTGCGAAGCCTAATTATTTTTATGTTATGGGTTCTAACGCCCATTTCAACATACTTACTACCCTGAATTTTTTTTTTTTTTTGCTTCACCAAACCTCCCTACTAATTCTTTCTGCAAGTAGTGAATTGTAAAAATCTATCATTTTTTTTACTGTACAGTGGTAAAATCACAGGGTGATGATACCAGTGATCTAAGTTCGAAACTCGCCAGCACCAAAAAAATTATCGATCAAAAAGAAAAGATCTAACTTTTTTGTTAAGTTCACGGTTAACGTATAGAGTTTTAAGTTTATATATATATATGGACATGTAAATGCTAATACCAAAAAAGGATGTGCTTCCTATCACGACTCATTTATTTAGGTTGGCATGAAAGGTAATTGAAGTCAGATACAAATGGCGTATGGCCGCAAATTCGGAGTTGAAAATAATCTTCACCATCCGAAAAAATTCTCATTTGCGAATAGTTGGTAAAATTACAACTTATATGTAAGGGGAGGGATAAAGTGTAAGAGACAAAGTTACTCAATAAGACAAGTTCCTAAATTATGTTTACTCAACTAAAATACTAAAGTTCGGTTCGCATAAAGTTTTTCGGGGGAAGCATTGGGAAGAGGGGAAGCAGTTTCTCCACACTTTGATCATAATGAAATGATCAAGTCTCTAATACTAGAGTTTCATATATATAACTTGGAATGTTATGTTTTCAATCTAAGCGACTTCAAAGTAACGTAGATAGAAATGGAAACAAAACAAGTCTTGTATTACTATCCTCGAACAGAAGGATGATGTGTTCATTGATGTCGATACGTCTATGTATTCTCCAGGTTCTTTAGAGTAATTAATACTTGTATGTCTCAACATTTCTAGACTTCCTGGTGAAAAGACGAGGGTACCCAAATATAACTCAATCTAAAACTTTTCCACCTATAAGTCCTTTCTCCGAAAGTGATTGTCTATGGACTGAGTTGGGACAATACAAGTAATCGGTTCACACTTCGTGTGATCGTCTATGGATACGAGATCGAGACAATACGACAACAAGATAACTTGTGTGATTGACTATGGATACAAGATCGAGACAATACAACAACGAAGTATGTTTACTTGATAAAAGGTTCGGACTTAACCAAACACAATAGGATTGCTATCAAGTAAATAGGAATTAATGTTTGTTTATTTTACTTCTAATTATAATAAACAATTATAATTGCGGAAATAGAAAAGTAAAAAACACAGCAAGATTTTGTTAACGAGGAAACCGCAAATGTAGAAAAACCCCGGGACCTTGTCAGAATTGAATACTCTCAGGATTAAGCCGTTATACAAAATCTAAACAAACTTCGTATAGTTGAGACCAAGCAACTAAACCTATAGTTCACCTAGTTCCGTCTGTATCCATGCGCCTCCAACTTGCAATAAGTTACGCACTTGGAACAATTCCTTTGGTTCGTATTCCAAACAGTAAAGGAATAACAAATCTGTTCGGTAGCAACTCTTTTCAATCAAGTGATATGAGTTTGACAAAAGGCTCTTCCGTTTATCCCAATAAACTCCTTTGTCAGGTCCTTAGATCTATCTAATAATAACTACCAAAGTAATTTTCAATATTTTGCAATCAATACTTTGAATCACAAAGAATTGTATTGATGTCGATCTACTCAAATAATCAATCCAATCTATCACAAAGATAAACCGATTATAGTTGGATCCTCTTTACCCGAAACAAGTATTGTGCACACCAAAGATTATGAACCCAAATCAGAAATCTTCTTCGTCTTCAAATCTTCTTAGATATTCAATAAACACCTGCACACAATCAACTTGAATCTCTTGTGATCAATCACACACAGAACGGAGTCTATTAACAATGGATTATCACAATACGTCTTTAGATCTACAAACAGTCTAAAGATCCCCGTCGAAACTTAGATCTAGTTTGAGTGAATCTTATATCAGAAGAAAAGATTCTCAAGCATAAACAAACTAGGTGCAATCAAAGTTCAACAACCGTTAGTCAATCAAATCAATCGAAAACTAATAATAAACCGCAATTATCTAGTTTCCCACCAACGGTACTAATAGAGCTTCTCAATCCCAAAGAAGTTTTTAAACTGAGCGGCCGTAAAAGATTTCGCCTAATTAGGTTACTTTCCTCTCCGAATAGGCAGCTCCACCAGTAACAACACAACTAGGTAGTTTTGCTGGCTCTGAGGATTAGTTTGCTCGAAATGCAAACTTTGATATTTATAGACCAAGGAAGTTTGGACACCAAGGAATTTCCAAAACCGAAAATATTCTAAAGATATGCAATATATTCCAAATTCGGTTTCCATAATTCCTGGAAATGCTTTGTCCAAATGTTGACCGAAATCTCACTAGAAAATCTCCAATTAGTAAATGCATATTACTAATTTTTATTTTCCAAATATAAAATTAAAAACCTTAATTAAAAGATTCTCAATTTATTTCCGATATGGGATTCTCCTTTAGCTATTAAGGAATATCTTTGAACAATAAAAGATAAGCGTTATTGTACATGTTCAAAGTATGTCGACATCTTTACTTTGTAAGCCCTCTTTCATACTTACAATCTTGGAATCGATTTTCCACACTTCCAAACAAGTTCAGAATTGGTTCATCTGACTTCCAAGAACTATGTGATTGATTATCCTATCAAATCACCAAACATGGGTTTCACGGTTCTACCAAAAAAAGTTTCGGTTCTACCTCCATGTGGGTACTAGAATTAGTCACGCTAGTTACCAAACTTGGTTGACTAGGTACTAGGATCGGTTCCCACATATATATGGTATCTAACTTGTATTTGTTGCACATGTCCATAGGATCGGTTCCCAATATCTAAAAACGTGTTACACATGTTCATAGGATCGGTTCCCAATATCTATAAACTTGTTGCACCTCTTACAAGGATCGATTCCCATTTTGTGATCGGTTGCACCTCTTACTAGGATTGGTTCCCCTTTTCCTAGAGTTGGTCATCCCAATTACAACAAATTGATCATACCATCTCAGGTGATTACTTAAGATCGATTTCACTAATAAATAGTTTTACCAAGAACATAAACAAGTCATGAGCGGTTATAATAAACACACATATTGGTAGTTCAAAAGATATGCAATGAATAACAATACCAATAAGCCTAGCGATTTCCCTTTCGATTCATAAAACAAGTTCATGAATTTACTTCCTTTAAACGAATGTAAAACATTGTTTCCTAGGATGAAATCCTCACCTTATACCCATACATAATCACAATAGCATTCAAACGATTATGTCGATGTCTTATATACGAAGTTCAAAAGATAAGCGTTATACTTCGTATTGTATTCCTTAATACTACGTCTAACTAGAGTATAATCATTCATAGCTTCGCAGTTTTGTTTTCAATATGCATGACTTGAAAGATACGTTAGGGAATGAAACAGTTCAAGTCAAATATTACTAACCTCAAGTGGAAGGATGATGTCGTCGTTGCAGCTCCTTACTTCTTCACATTCTTCAAGTCTTCACGTAATACTTGTAATGTCTCATATCCTAATACTTTCAAGCTAACCTATACGAAGTTGACTCTAGCACATAATCAAGCGACTCTTTAAATTAGTTTTGATTCACTAAAATATGACAACCAAACTTGACATACCAACGCTTGGTGGGTTCAACCGATCTATGCTCTAACACCTGGTCTAACATAACGAAGTTGACTCTAGTAATCTAATCAAGCAACCTTGAGTTTTGGAACTAAAACATGACAACCAACCTTGACATACTCACGCTTGGCGGGTTCGACAAAGCAATGCTCTAACATAAGATCTTCATTAGAGATGGCTCCGGATCGTCTATTGCAAAAAAAAAGAAAAAAGTATTCCACCCAATCTTAAACGACCACGTGTCTCCTATTATAACTGCCACAATTTTTGTCAAGAGGTGGAAGTTTTTTGGGATGATGGATATATAACTAGTATTGTAAAATATTATCTTGATATATCAAGAGAATTGGTTAAGAAGCCTCATGATGGTGGGCCGCTTCGATGGTTTCGCCCGGTTGCAAGGGAAAATACAAAGGGGGCATATAGGGTCGCAGGTCCCTATAGGATTTTGAGATAAATCAATACTTGTATATATTCTTAACAATTTGTATCTTTGAATAAATCTTGTTGGCCCTTATAAAAAAATTGAGAATAAAAAAAAGATACTCATATATGTTTTATAGTTTGATGCAGATCGGAAGCGTTTAAGATATGATAATTGTCGCAGCGGAATGAAAATAGAATAAGTAACTAATAAATTTGGTAGAACTAATAGAAATTAGTTGATCTTCATGGAGATATCCTACAATCCACGGGTTTATCTAGACCTCGTTGATTCACAACGAATAATGACTATAGATATGGTTTATCTAGACCTCATTAATTAACTAGAATAACAACTATAGATACAAGATTAGTACTCAGACCTCGGGTAAAACAAACTATGAATAAAAATCAATAAACTCAACAAGTTTATAGAAAAAAAATTATTTAATTAATGAAGAGTCTCCCAATTTTCGTTTTTGGAGCTTCTTATATAATAACTCCTCCTAAACTTAACAAAAATATAAAAAACTTGTTTCCGAAGGTATCTACTACCTTTAGGCAACTTTCCTAACTTATTAAAATTCTTAAAATAAGTTTTTAGGCTATTCTAAAATTATAATAATTAATAAATTTGAATTTAAATTAGTTTTTTACGAAAAATATCATTACCAAAATACAAATAATAATATATAATGTGAAAACCAGGGGCTACCAAAATACACCACCAACTTTTTCGTTAGGACCTATGAGACAGAACCTAATACAATTGGAAGTAAACCAACTTAATGATCCTTCGACAATATGCATATATGTGAACCGAATTCCAAAAATAGTGGATCTTGTAATCTATATTTCAAGATACGAATTCCAAGAACAAGTCTTGTAGGTTCACTACGGTTTTAATTAAAAAACTATTTAGGTTGATTATCGAATCACTTGCGTCTCTCTTGTAATTAGAACGTTTACAGAACCAAATCCGTGAACCTAATTCCAAAGAGATAACTTGGACGACACCAAAAATCAATGTCCAAGAATCAATCAAGTCGTATCCAACAAACAAGGATGGATGTATTTACTTTAATTGATTAATGCACAACTTGTGATGTTTCAATTATAAGATAAACAATATAATGCGGAAAAAGAAATAACACAGAGACTGAGAATTTTGTTAATGAGGAAAACTGCAAGTGCAGAAAAACCCCGGGACCTAGTCCAGTTTGAACACCGTTCTGTATTAAGCCACTACAAACACTAGCCTACTACCAATTAACTTCGGACTTGAATGTAGTTGAGCCCGAACCCAGTCTCACACTGATTCAGGTACACCCGTGCTCCTTACGTCTCTTGGACCACGCCGGATTCTACGCACTTGATTCCCTTAGCTGACGTCCCACCAACTAAGAGTTACTTCAACTCAATTGAAGATTTTTGGGTTTTGAATCTACAAAAACACCGATTTTGATTTCCTTTTAAATGTGAATTAAGGTTTTGGAAATTTTGTGTTTGTTTTGAGAAAAACAGTTACTGGGTAAAAGTAATATCAAAACAAACTTGTAGATTAGGGATTATTATACTCCTCAAATAATGGAAGAGAAACCTAATCTCTACAAGAAGAACAACTAGAATAAATCTAGATATATATTGTTAAAACTTCTAAGGAATTTATAAAATACCTTAATCGAAGTTTTCTTTCGAGTTCCGATTTCGACTAACAAGTGTAGGTATACGATCGTGAACTGAAATCTATCAAAACCTGGTTTATGATCAACAACTCTTGAATGGTCTTATATCAGAAGAGAAGAACCTTAGAATAGATAAGAGGTTGAAAACCTAGATTACAAGTTGTTTAACAATCACGAAGATTATTACCAACTCGGCTTTGTTATCCCCAATACAAATACTTTTATCTCACTCTTGTTCTCGAAGAACAGAAGGCGTGGAAAACAACCTATGAAGCTTTAACCAATTTTCCAAGGGATAGAAGGTTTAGCATTCACGAACCCTTTATTTATAGTGAACAAGTTAGCTTGAATCCAAAGAAAGTTTAAGCTATTTTCCTTTTTCAAGACTCTCCTAATTTTGTAAGTCTTTCCTAAGTTACAATATATCTTGCATAAATAATTACTTTAGCATAAATTGTACTTTTGTGAATAAATCACAATTTAACTTAGGAAGGAATTCTAAAATATCAGAAACACTTTAATATGGCAATTAATTGTGTTTGGAAGAATAGCAATCTTGCCTAGATGAGGAAACGTCAAAAACTTGACTAAAACAAACTTCTAGTCACATAATTGCACTCAAGTCTGTGAACCGTTACAAACAGTTCGTGGCTTGTTTCCTACTAACGAACTGCAACAGTTACAACAACACTTATAACTGTTCCTTTAATAAATCACTCAATTATAACTCGTAATTGAGTGATTCTTGGCTCGTTGAATTCGTAAGCTCATTCACTATAACATGAGAACCTTCTAGGGATAAAGGTTGTTTTCACTAAAGTCATGGCTAAAATAACCTCGAGTATATATATATATATACACATAATTGTATATTTACCGTCATAGGAATTGTTCTATAGAGTGAGCATTTGTTTCGATAGATTAAAAAGGTAGAATTGAATAATAATTCCAAATGAAATCAGTAAATACATACCTTTGTTGATGAAGTCCTCGTTGATTTATTTGTTTGATCTTCAGTCTTCAATCTTCAAGGACTCGGTGATGTCCAATACTCAACTACACACTTCTAATCCAAAATTCGAAACTTTGGTTTTAGTAGACTAGAAATCAAGATATAGTTTTGACAACTAAATTTGACAACAAAATTGAGATAGCAACACTTGTGAGTTAGACCGACCAATGCTCTAACAATCTCCCCCTTTGTCAATTTTAGTGACAAAACTATCAATACATTTGGATAAAAAATAAAGCTTCGACAACTTCTTGAATCCAACATGTCTTGATTTCCTTGGCATCTTCAACTTCTTGAACTCTTCGTAATTTCAAGTTGCGATGATTCTGAACGTGTTCAACTCAGCATCGTTGTTGTTGAAGAATCGATTCCATAGTGATAACAACTTTTGAAAACAAATATTCTCAATCGTCGTTATACATAAACATAGTATTATTCCTTTCTCCAAAGTCCAATTGTATGTCAACTCTGAAGTAATACTACGGTTATATGTTTCCCCCCCTTAATCAATACTTACATCTTTTGCATAATAGGTAAAACCTATTGCTTAAATGATTCACTCCCCCTTACATAGAGATCCGTAAACCATATGTATGTAGTATGAAACTACTAAATAATTCTCCCCCTTTTTGTCAATAAATTTAACAAAGGTATGAAAATCGCAGGATCATAATGAATACAACCAAAAGATATCTCAAGTTTTATGGAAGATGGAGATAATACATAATAACATATTTAAATTCCAACTCCTTATATCAACTTATTTAGATGATTTCACATAGTATTAAATACTTAGCGCTCATCCTAGGAGATTAAAAAGATACAAGCATCCCCTTTAAAATTCCACAGCCACACTCCCCATAAAGATATAGCAATTAAGCATAAGTTCATTTAAGAACTCTCCCCCATTTGATGTTATTCACAAAGAGAACAACACGGCAACCTCTACAAGTAAAGGATTTATATGGACATTAAGAAATTCACAAGTAAATTTATATCTATCATCATTATCAAAAGTTTACTCCTCTTAGTTTATTAAGAACGTAAGAGTTAAGAGCTAGCTTTAACTTTTGAAGAAAAATCATCATGAGATGGTGTTCAAATCATATAAATATGATAGAAAAGAACCATATCTCGAGGGAGTCAAGAAATACACAAGAATGATCATGAGGATCGTGATCATCTTATCTAAGATATAAACTTGTAAAGAACATACAAGATTTGATTTACTCTTAGACGGAAGAACTAATCTTTTCCGCAAGGATTTACACCAAGATTGGCTACCAAAAGCGTATACAATAGATTTTCTTGACATAAAAGAAGATGCACATATATATAAGAATATATAACCCATTAAGAATCTGCATCATTCAAGCAATATTCGTGTTCACTAACACTCAAGACTTAAACTATGAATCATGATCAAAAGAGATTTAATGATCAAAGTTGTCTTAGAAGTGTTTTAGAGAGTTATTCAAATGCCTAATATCTCATAGAAATAATTTAATCGCACTTGAATATAATCGACATGGCTAGTAAATGCACAAAGTTCAAATAGATGAGTCATTTGTGAATCGTCTGGGTCATAATAGCGAACCGGTTTGCAAACTAATGGGAAAAACCGAGTTCCGGAGTTGACATAACTTTTTCATTTCACGTACCGGTTTGCAAACTTAGGTGCAAACTGAGTTACGGAGCTGGCAGAACTTTTTCATTTTTTTAACCGGTTTAGAAACCTTAAGACTTTACCAGTTTCGGAGTTCACAGAACCTTTTCAGTTTGCGTACCGGTTTGGGTACTAAACTGGTTCAGGAACATAGAATTGCATTGGTTCGCATACGGGTTTGGATACTTAAACCTGGTTCCCTTACCACAATTCCAAATTGGTTTGCATAGGAATATGCATACCTATCCGGATCACGAAACAAATAGATTTTCCCATGATGTGCATACGAATATGCGTATCATACAAATCTGTAAGTCGATATATAGCTACTCCGCTATGTGTACGAGTACATATACTACGGATTCAGACTTATAACATTTTTCCCAGTTTGTAAGACTGATAACACTGTCTTGTATCCGAATCTATAGTAGTTCTATATTTCTCTCTAAATCGATTCGAAACATTCCCAAATGACATTAAAAATGAACATCATTAAAACGGGCTATTTTCATATGATTAACTTGACTCAAATCTTAGTTTATAAACAATAAATTGTTCTTCACTACATTTGTCAAGAATATGAATAACCATTGCTTGAATTATGTTTCGATAGTTTAAAAAGGATAAGCTTTAACTCGAAATTTCTTCTTTGCAATTCACCAAAAACAACAGGATATGGTACTGTTTGTTTCTTCACACCTGAACATTTAAGAATCTTAAAAACAAATCAAGTTAGGTAGACATGAATAATACACAGGGTATATGGATCATTAACCACATTGGTTTTTCTATTACAATACCTCACCGACGATCCATTATCTCTTAGCTAAAAGTGAATGATGCACCCGGAATCAACATGATTATTGTGTCTTGAGAGTTCTACCCATAACCTAAGTTTAAACATCAACATTATGATTAGATATTATCCATTGCATATCCTTCTTAGCTTGTTATGCAGAAATTCCCATGGATCATGTTCTCGTCTCTTGTAAGGAGTCAGATAGACAGTGAGAACTCTACAAAGAGCATAAGAAGTGTTGATACCCACATCGAGTTAAACGACGTGGTTCACCTTGAGTTGTATAATACTACATTGACTCTTTTAAAGGCGCATAGAAAACAAGTATGACTCCCATTACGGGTTTTATTGTCATAAACCATTAAATAAAAGATTATAAAGCTCTTGACATGGAATCATCTCTTTGGAGCGTAGGCTCAACAAGGTAGAGATAAAAATTCTTGTCTTCAGAAACATTGAGTATTAAACTTCAAGTAAACTTTTAAACAACCAATCACGACGATACGCGGGTTTTCACCGAAACACTTAGTGAATATAAATAGATTATGGCACCAAGCATATATAATAATGAAATCATAAAACTTGTTCAAGTTTACAGACATACCTTTTTAAAAGAATCCAATTTTGAATCCTACGACTTTACCAAATATTCAAAATCTTACCCAACATGATATGTGCGCCCTAATTCTTATGCATTCCTCACCATCTTTCTTATAGGTCATTTCTTGGTGAGAGTACACTTCCAACAAAATCAAATTGTATTGAGGTGAACAATGTCTTGCTCACCACAGGCGATTGAAGCACAATTTTCCGCATTTATAGTTTTTGGCTTATTCCGTTTCTTCTTACACCAATTCTTGTGTTTCACTTTTGGATTATCATGAACGAGATCACTTTTAACTTCCAACATCATGGATTCAGCCTTTTCCATAGTCATGGAATTTTCTGGGAGATTATTCCTTTTCACACTCAATGCTTCATTGACTTTCTTTGGTACCCACTTCTGAGTGTGTTTGGAAAAACCGGAACCTTCTTCCCATTATCCTTTTCAAGATTTCTCAAAAGAGAATTGGTTTGACTATTCTTTTGTAAGTTAGTCTTTTTCCAATTGGGAGCATCGGATCTTGTCTTAGTATTTACAAAGTTATTGTTTTGAAAATCGTTAAAATTGTGAAAAGGCTTCGTATGACGTTTATAAACAAATCTAGGTTTATCACAGCACTGATTCCTTTGCCTAAAGGTTGGACGTTCACAACCCGTAATGTCAAGGGTATTAGCCTTAACATATGATCCAGGTTTGATCACTTCATTTGATGCCCAAACAAGAACATCATGAAGTTTTTCATTCCTTATACGAAAACGACATCCCCTTTGCAGGTGACCTTTATTTTCGCAATAATAGAAAACATAATGAATGTTATTACTTGGATTCATGCGTGCTGTTTTGGAGGTTGATATAATTTGCTCTTTCGAACCTTAACTTCCGGTATAGGTATTTCACTTTTCCTATCATTGGAAACCTTTGGTTGAGAAGAATCACTAGCCTTGACAAATTTTACCTCTTTAATTGGAGCATCTATTCCCTTATAGCCCAATCCTCGTGTATCACGATGATTTTTACTTCCTCCTAGCATAGTGGTTAATTTGTTTGTGCTAGTATTGAAATTTTTCAAGCCCTCTTCTAACATCTTGATTTTATCAAGAGTAGCAGCTAAATCAGCCTCAAGGCGTTTCTCTCTGTCATTAAAACTTATCTGCTGGGAGTTAATCCTTGCTTCGGATTCTGCAAGTTTCTTTTCCAGCAAAAAATACCTGTTGATAAAGATTATCACATTCCAGTGACTTCTTACGTAGGTCTTCCTCAGAATCTTTGACGATCGATTCGTTAGAGCGATTCGAAACATAAAGACCTCCGTAAAATCTTACCAATTTTTTGTTCTCTCGACAGAGAGGAGTCAGGATAGAAGTGAGGCAAGAAGCCATCGCCTTTTTATTTTCAAGAGATTTCAGTATCTTGGCATATTCGGAGATATCCTCATTTACATCTCTATCAATATCTGAGTCACTTTCATCGGAAAATTCATCCAACTGTTTTTCTATGAGTGTTTCCTAGTTATCCACAGTTTCTTTATCACACGAGATGATTTCATGAAGGTTTCAGAAATTGATTCAGATGCGACAGTTTTCTCAGGTGGTAAATCCAAACTTTGAACAAAATCACTTTCTGCGCATTCCATATTCGATAATATGTGTATAGGTCAGATCGCTAAAAACAAAGACTTGTTAGGTCTAAAAAGTGTTTTCCTGCTATGATAGCAATTGAAAATGCAGGGGGTATCAAAATACACCACAAATTTTTTGTTCGGACCTATGAGACAGAACCTAATACAATTGGAAGTAAACCAACTTAATGATCCTTCGACAATATGTATATATGTGAACTGAATTCCAACAAGAGTGAATCTTGTAATATATATTTTAAGATACGAATTCCAAGAAAAAGTCTTGTTGGTTCACTACAGTTTTAATTAAAAAACTATTTAGGTTGATTATCTCTCTTGTAATTAGAACATTTATAGAACCAAATTCGTGAACCTAATTCCAAAGAGATAACTTGCACGGTACGAAAAACCAATGTCCAAGAATCAATCAAGTCATATCCAACAAACAAGGATGGATGTATCTACTTTAATTGATTAACGCACAACCTGTGATATTTCAATTATAAAGATAAACAATATAATGCGGAAAAAGATATAACACATACACTGAGAATTTTGTTAACTAGGAAAAATGCAAGTGCAGAAAAACCTCGGGACATAGTCCAGTTTGAATACTGCTCTGTATTAAGCCGCTACAGACACTAGCCTACTACTAATTAACTTCGGACTGGAATTTAGTTGAGCCCGAACCCAGTCTCACACTGATTCAAGTACATATGCGCTCCTTACATCTCTCGAACCACGCCGGATTCTACGCACTTGATTCCTCAGCTGAAGTCCCACCAACTAAGAGTTTCTTCAACTCGATTGAAGACTTTTTGGGTTTTGAATCCACAAAACACCAAATTTGATTTCCCTTTAGATGTGAATCAAGGTTTTGGAAATCTTGTGTTTGTTTTGAGAAAAACAGTTACTAGGTAAAAGTAATATCAAAACAAACTTGTAGATTAGGGATTATTATACTCCTCAAATAATGGAAGAGAAACCTAATCTCTACAACAAGAACAACTAGAATAAATCTAGAGATATATTGTTAAAAATTCTAAGGAATTTATAAAATAAATTAATCGAAGTTTTCTTTCGAGTTTCAATTTCGACTAACAAGTGTTGGTATACGATCGTGAACTGAAATCTATCAAAACCTAGGGTTTATGATCAACAACTCTTGAATGATCTTATATCAGAAGAGAAGAACCTTAGTATAGACAAGAGGTTGAAAACTTAGATTAAAAGTTGTTTAACAATCACGGAGATTATTACCAACTCGACTTTGTGATCCCCAATACAATGACTTTTATCTCACTCTTGTTCTTAAAGAACAGAAGACGTGAAAAACAACTTATGAAGCTTTTACCAATTTTCCAAGGGATTGAAGGTTTAGCATTCACGAACCCTTTATTTATAGCTAACAAGTTAGCTTGAAAGCTAAGCTAAGGTAGCTTGAATCCAAAGAAAGTTTTAGCTATTTTCCTTTTTCAGGACTCTCTTAATTGTGGGAGTCTTTCCTAAGTTACAATATATCTTGAATAAATCATAATTTAACTTAGGAAGGAATTCTAAAACATCACAAATACTTTAATATGGCAATTAATTGTGTTTGGAAGAATAACCATCTTGCCTAGATGAGGAAACATCAAAAACTTAACTAAAATAGACTTCTAGCATAAATGTGCTCAAGTCCGTGAACCGTCACAAACAGTTCGTGGCTTGTTTCCTACTAATGAACTGCAACTGTTAGAGCAACACTTATAACTGTTCCTTTAATAAATCTTTGTTATAACTCGGAATTGAGTGATTCTTGGCTCGTTGAATTTGTAAGCTCATTCACTATAACATGATAAACTTTCTAGGGATAAAGGTTGTTGTCAATGAAGTCATGGCTAAAATAACCTCGAGTATATATATATATATATAAATGTACATTTACTATCATAGGAATTTTTCCATAAAGCGAGTATTTGTTTCGATATATTAGAAAGGTAAAATTGAACAAGAATTCCAATTGAAATCAGTAACCACATACCTTTGTTGATGAAGTCCTCGTTGATGTCTTCGTTTGATCTCCAGCCTTCAATCTTCAAGGGTTCGGTGATGTCCAATACTCAACTACATACTTCTAATCCTAAATCCGAAACTTTGGCTTTAGTAGACTAGATATCAAGATATAGTTTTGAAAACTAAATTTACAACAATCTTGAGATAACAATACTTGTGAGGTCGACCGAGCAATGCTCTAACATAATGGATTTATTTTCCATAAATTTCCATCCATCATTCTACTAGTTTTGGAGAAGATTTGTCCCCGAGTCTTGCCGGTACCATGTTTTACACATATTACTTGTTGATGAAATTTTTCGAACACATGAATTCATTCTGTGAAAAAATCTCTATACACCTTGTGGAAGAATGAGGTATGGTGGAAACCCAAAACGGGTCTTCATAAGTTGATTAAACAAAATCTCTCTTATTATGGTAGACATGGGAAACCATTTGTGTATCACAATAACCAACAACTAGCTTACTCTCGACCATAGAAAAAGAAAATATGTCACTATCTTCTTCATCTCCAGAAATAACTTCTTCAGTAGGTTCGTCAATTTCAGAAGCGTCATCAAGAATTCCATCAATATTATGTCGAACCAATATACCTTCGATATCTTCCATTATTTTTTCTCTTAATGCTCTGGAGAACCTCCTCGACCACGACTGATTTGTACTATTGGTGGCATCTTATTAATCCTGGAATTGACTTAGCTCTGATACCAACTGATGCATATCGGAAGCGTTTAAGATATGATAATTGTCGCAGTGGAATGAAAATAGAATAAGTAACTGATAAATTTGGTAGAAATTATAGAAATTAGTTGATCTTCATGGATATATCCTAAAATCTACGGGTTTATCTAGACTTCGTTGATTCACAATGAATAACGACTATAGATACGGTTTATCTAGACCTCGTTAATTCACTAGAATAACGAATATAGATACAAGATAAGTATTCATACCTCAGGTAAACCCAACTATGAATAAAAATCAAAATCAATAAACTCAAAAAGTTTAAATAAAATAAAATTATTCAATTAATCCAAAGAGTCCCCCAATTTTCGTTTTTGGAGCTCCTTATATAATTACTCCCCACAAACAAACCCTAAACTTAACAAAAATATAAAAAAAACTTGTTTCCGTAGGTATCTATTACCTTTAGGAAACTTTCCTAACTTATTAAAACTCTTAAAATAAGTTTCTAGACTATTCTAAAATTATTTTAATTAATAAATCCGAATTTCAGTTAGCTTTTTACTACAAATATCATTACTAAAATACAAATAATAATAATAATAAAACGGGCACCTAGCTCAGCTGGTCATCCCCGTTTCCCAAAATTTCATGCGCTCTAGGAGGTCCCAGGTTCGATCCCTCAATGGCGTAATATTGCAGGAATTAACATGGAAGGTAGAGTTAGCTTGCCCCCCTTGTGACACAATCTCAGCCCCCCATCCGCTTCGGCTCCCTTGGCTAGGTTACCCATGAGGCTCGCTTGTAGGCTAGCACAGCAACCTGTTCAATTAATGTAGTATTACGTTGTTGGAGCTTAGTTTGTTCGGTTTCCAACTAGTTAATGTAATACTCTCTATATAATAATAATAATAATATAAGTATAAGGAGGTAGTAGGGAGCCTAGCAATATAATAATAATAATAATAAATATTTTAATATTGCTTCACTACTCGTTTTTTTTTTCTTCTCTCGTTCTCCATCAATTCTTTGTGTTGATTGCAGTAACAGAACCAATTCTCTCGTTCACCATCACCATCAATACCTCTGTAAGTGTTGTTTAGTTTCGAATTTAGGGTTTTGTTCTTCCGATTTTAAGGTGTAGTCCCAGTTTCTTTTAGGGTTCTTCCTTGAGCAATTTTTGTCAATTAGGATTCTTCACAGAGTGGTTTTAGTATCTGAATTGGGGCTTTCTTTGTGCAATTTTGGAGCTTCTAAATTTTGGGTTCTACGATTTGCTGTTGCAGGAGGTAATTTTTTTAATTGATGTGTTGAATTTGGGTTATGTGTATTGTTTTTCTCCAATTAAGTGTTTGGTGAAGCAGTAGCAGGGGGTTTTGTTCTTCGTAGTGAAGCACACTGCTTTGTGTAAGGGGGTTTTCGAATTGGAGAGTTGGACTAGGGTTCTCTGTGTTATTTTTCTCTCCTTTTAAGTTTTAAGTGTTTCTTTGAATAATTCTTGAAGACTCTACACTGGGTGTTCTTTGTGAAATTCATAGTTTCAAGCAGTTTTATTTGGGCAATTATATTTCCTTTAGAAACTTATAAGCTTTGATGTTGTAGCAGGGGATTTTTGTTATTATTGGTGTAGTACAGAAGAAGTGTTTTGAAGAAGCAGTGTGTTTGCCTTTGTGTGGTGCTTTGTTATTCGTGGTGTAGTACAGAAGCGGTGTTTTTAAGAAGCTGTGTTTTGCTTTTGTGTATTGATTTTTGTTATTCGTGGTGTAATACAAAAGTAGTGTTTGAAGAAGCAGTGGGTTTGCTTTTGTGTAGTGATTTTTGTTATTCTTGTTATAGTACAGAAGCCGTGTATTGAAGAGGCAGTGGTTTGCTTTTATGTAGTGATTGCTCTGGGTTCAAGATCCAGTCAAGTTACTGCATTTTCCTTCCAATTAGTGTTTCAACAAATGGTATTTTAAGTTTTCAATTGAGGAAATTTGCGTAATTTGAACTTTTATTTTCCCATTCTTGTATTCCTAATTGTTTTGTGCTGTCCTGGTTGAAGAACAATGCCTAAAACCAGATCTTCATCTTCCTACACCCCAATAATTCAACCCATAGATGAAGATGAAGACACAGATTCTCCATCCTGTTCTTTGCCGTCTTCTCAGAATTCAACTATACCATCATCTCCAAGTGGTAAGATTCCCTGTCCCTTTAAAAATTATGATGGTTGTCACGGTGGTAGAGGGGGTAGGAGATATGCTAGAAGTGAAATATATCGTCACTTAACCGATGCTCACTTCCCTACTATGAATGCTAAAGATATCTGCAGTTAGAGAATCCGTAACAATCCTGATTGTTTTGGCGCTTGGGAGAAAAGTTTGAATGATATGCAATCATGGTTGTGCATTAAATGCATGCATACATATGCATGGAAAAAGCCTTGCCAGAATCACCTTCCTGGTGACGTTATTGCAGGTCCATACAATGGTTTTGGGGTTGATTTTCTGATCTATGGCATCGATAAACCACAACAAACAACTGCCTCTTCGGATAATAATGTGCCTTCTGATGCTGTTGCGGATTCTGGTGGCCTCATTGTCGACATGCTTAATTTGGTTTTCCAAACTCAGATTACAACCATTGTGACTATACCGCCTAAATGTCGACTGAACTTTTCTAGAACCCTCAAAACTACGTTGGATAATTTCATCTCTAATCCTAACAATCTTGATGTATGGTTACAATTACTTCTTCTTCCAACCTGCACTTTGAACCTTTACATACCTAAATGTTCTATGGAGGAAAGGTATGGTATGAGAAAGAAATTGCAGACTGCTGCAATTAACCAAGCTTTGAACAAATGGAAAGAGCCAAACGGCTGTGTCAATTTGGTTGAGAAGGTGCTTGAACTTTCAAAGCAAAATAACAAGCGCAGGAAGTCTAGTAAGACGAAGAAGAAGAAGGATAGTCCTAACATTGCTGCTTGCAGGAAAAAGCTTAGCTATGGCCAGTACACTGCTGCCATTAGGGTTCTATCCTCAAATGGTATTGCACCTCATAACCCAAATACTTTGTACCATCTTCAGCAAAAGCACCCGTCTAGTCCTCCTCCACATATACTTGATGAAGCTATTCCGTCACCACCCCTGTCTGTTGATGCAAAAGCAATTCAGGCTGCTATCAAAAGCTTCCCTAAAGGAACCTCATGTGGCAGAGATGGGTTGAGAGATCAACATCTTCTCGATGCATTGAGTGGCAACGCTGCTGCTGTTGCTGATGAGTTACTACAATCAATTGTGGGGGTGGTCAACTTGTGGTTATCCGGTGCTTGTCCTCTTATTCTTGGAGAATATGTAGCCAGTGCCCCTCTAACTCCTCTTCTCAAGCCATACGGAGGTGTAAGACCCATCGCAGTTGGTACAATATGGAGGAGGTTATGCTCCAAACTTGCAGCTACTTCAGTTTGCAAGAATATCATACCCTATTTGGGTACTTATCAATTTGGTGTTGGTATTCCGTATGGTGGTGAATCCATTTTACATGTTGCAAACAGGCTTCTTGAGTTGAAATGTATGTGCAATTCTTTTACTATGATGCTGGTAGACTTTTCCAATGCCTCTAATCTCGTAGATAGATCTACATTGATTCATGAAGTAAGAGCTCACTGCCCTGGCATCTCCAAATGGGTAGAATTTTGCTATGCTAGGCCAGCCAGATTGTATTACAATGATGTTGTTTTATCTTCAGCCAAAGGTGTTCAGTAGGGTGATCCATTAGGTCCACTCTTATTTGCTCTAGCATTACACCCCTTTGTTCTCAGATTGCTGCACAATGTACTCTGAATCTGCATGCCTGGTACCTAGATGATGGCACTATTGTGGGTGATACCCTCGAAGTTGCTAAGGCTTTGAACATTATACGTACAGAAGGTCCTAAGAGAGGTTTGTATTTGAACATCACTAAAACTGAATTTTTTTGGCCCTCCACTGATCCTAGATGCAATCTGGTGGGTGTCTTTCCTTCTAATATCAGCAAGCCAACATCAGGTGTGAAGCTGCTAAGTGGACCTGTCAGCTTAAATACAGAATATTGTAGTGATATGGTCCTCAACAGGGTTGATAAAACTGTACTATTGATGAAAACATTCAGAAGCTACACGACCCTCAATGTGAACTTATGCTCCTCCGCAATTGTGCTGGTGTATCAAAACTGTACTTTACTCTAAGGACCACCAATCCCCAGGTCTTACAAGCTTCTACTGCCCACTTCGACAAACATCTTCTTAATTTCTGCGACAAATTGTTGTTGGAGATGGCGCAGGTTTTGGCTTAGTGCAACAACGTCTCGCCACTTTGCCCATTAAAGATGGAGGATTGGGTGTCTACACTATGAAAGATACCAGTACTTACTGCTATCTTGCCTCCCATGCACAAACCAGGCACTTGCAAAACTCCATGCTGCAGCTTACTTCCTTAGACGATCCGTGCCACAGTTATGACCACGCCATGCAGGTTTTTACACAGGCTTGTAGGCTATCTGTTTCTGAGTTCAACATCAACGACATTGTCCCCCATTTCATGAAGTCCGTGGCAGTAATCTACTTTGGTGTTATCAAATAAGCTATACCCTCAAGCTTTTCTCTCACAGAGCGTTAATCGGTCATCTGGCAGAGCAACAAAACAGAACACGCAATGGACTCTCTGAAAGCCATCCCTATTAATGGGCTCAACCAAACTGTCAGGCCATGGAAATTTCGTTCTGTCCTTCAATACCGCTTGGCCATGCCTTTGTTTGCTGCAGACAGTGTGTGTTCCACCTGCGCTAAACCTATGGACATCTATGGTGACCACGCTGTTCATTGCGCTAAGGACGTTGGGCCTAAGTTCAGGCATGATATGGTTAGAGATTTGATTGCCGATATGTGCTACAAGGTGGGTGTTGCTGCTAGGAAAGAAGTTTCACTTGGTTTTTTATCGAATAATGCTAATGAACTCAAACCTGCAGATATTTTTATGTACAACTGGGAAGATGGGAAGGATATGTGCTTTGACGTAATGGGTGTTTCACCTTTCACAAGTGCGCGTACTCGCTTGTTCACCCCTGGCCAAGCCATTACTGCTGCCGTTACGCGTAAAAACACTAAATATCTTGATGAGTGTACTACCAATGGATGTGGTTTTGGTGTTTTGGCCTTCACTACACTAGGCAAGTTGAGTGGTGGTTTTATTGTTTTTCTAAAAAGATTAAGTAACTGTTTAGCTAGCCATGACGCTAATTCTAAAGTAGGTAGTTTACTTTTCCATAGGCTAGACATTATTATACGGAGAGGTGTTGGTGCCCAGATTGTTGCTAGGCTACCAACTCCTTCCTTGTAAATATTGACTTTGTTTGCTTTTCATTTTTAGCCCTTTGTGGCTACCTTTCATAATAATAATTTCAGGCGATAATAATAAAAAAATATAATTAAAGCCTTGAGTGGCATCTTTTGTTAATAACAATAATAATAATATATTATTGTTTTATATAATAATAATATTATTATTTCTAATTATAATAATGTTGCAGAAATTAACATGGAAGGTAGAGTTAGTTTGTCCCCCTTGTGACACAATCTCAGCCCCATCCGCTTCGGCTCCCTGGCTAGGTTACCCATGAGGCTCACTGGTAGGCTAGCACATCAACCTGTTAAATTAATATAGTAGTATGTTGTTGGAGCTTAGCTTGTTAGGCTTCCAACTAGTTAATGTAATACTCTTTATCCAATAATAAAATAAATAAATTATAATAATATAATATAATTATAATTATATATAATTATTATAATATATATAATTATTATTATATTAGAAATGTTTAACACTAGAAATGTTTATTATTACTAAAATACAAATAATAATATAATTATTATTATATTATAAATGTTTAACACTAAAATATCATTACTAAAATTATTATCCGGATTTTTTTTTAAACTATAAATGTTTGTTTTTAATAAGCAAGAAATTAAGATTCGTACAAAGTTTTGGTTGGTAACCTAGCAACAAGCTGGGCACCAACACCCTTTTCAATAACAACACCTAATCTATAAAAAAGAAATTTACCTACACCACTACTATCATCATTACTAAAACTAATTTTAGTTTCTATAAAAAGAAATTCACCTACACCACTAGAAATTTATTTTCTATAAACCTCCCTCCATCATAGTTTTAAAAATGATTTTATTTTATCGCACTACTACAACCGAAATAAAGTATATATCTTAATTCCTGTTTTCCTGGAAAAAAAACAACGTTTCCATAAATTTATTTTTAAGTATGTTTTTTCTTTACGGTGGTTTCTAATTTACGATTTGTATGAACCATAGAGTATTTAATTTAATCTAAAATTGGTGCATGAAATTCTTCGTTGTTATGTATTCGTTTTTTATGTGAAAAGGGCAAAATACATTAAAACAAATATGTCACCAAGAAGGAAAATAAGTAAGGAAAGAAAGAAAGAAATAAAAATAATAAAAGAAAAGAAACAACAAAGCCCACTAAGGAGCAATTCAGAACCTTCGAAAGAAAAAAACAGAAAAAGCTCCAATCAAGATCTATCTAAATTCTTACATTTTCAAGAAATCTCAAAGGTACTAGAAGAAATAAAAAACAATTCACCTTCTAAAATCTCTATTTTCATCTTGAACCATTTGACAACATTAATTCGTTTATCATTATCAGAATCAGGGTCGAAATCTCCAAAACTATAATCTTGAACCATTTGACAACATTAATTCGTTTATCATTATCAGAATCAGGGTCGAAATCTCCAAAACTATCATCATACTCAATCAGAGGTATTTTTGATCTCTGGGTTTTGTATTCCTCCCAATGAGATCTCTATATATAGATTTGATGGGATGGTCAGAGATACCCATTATCTTACTAAAATAAATTTAAAATCAATTCGAGCATAGATTACTACCTCGCTAACAGAGATAGTAGCCTCATCCTATTGGACTTACTTCAGCTGTCTAGAAATAGAGGAAATAGAATTTGAAGGAAAACATAAAACTTTTCCCATAAAGTTTTCTTCTTCTTTTCCTGACTCAAATCCATTTGAGCTAGAAGATCCACCTCCGAATTCATCTTCCCATTAGAATTAGAAGCCAAATTTGAAGTTGAAAATCCATTATCCACTGAATTGAATTTGATTGCACTAAAACTCCATCAAATAATTTATCCTACTACCAAACTCTCATTATCTGTTTGATAATCTGATCTCTATCAGAATCATCAGTAGTCTCCTTTACTTTTTCATCCATTTCGTCTTTGTCAATGCCAATTTCTTTTCCATCTTCCTCTTATCCCAAACTCTCGGTTTATATTTATGGTTTTTGTTGGTACATGAATGATAAAATTCAACATTTAGTATTTGCAACAATAGGCCTGGCTAGAATTCGGTCGAGAATCAATACAACTCACAGTTACTTGACAATTTCAGTCTTATGGTCTAGGTCGTGACTCTTCATCAAACCCCAATCTAACGACTAAGGTTACAGTTTTCTTTTCTATGTGGTCATTTGTGAAGGGGCGCCACTTCAAATAGGCACGTACAAAAAGAAGTCTCGTTTGAAACCAAGAGTCGAAAACAACTTGCATAAAAAAAAACCAAATCATTTTGTTTTTCGAATAACTGAAAATTTTCACCAATGAATTCTTTTTATAGAACAAGAGTGTTTTGTTCTTCATCTTACATTCGCCGCTTTTGAAGTTTTCATCTGGAGTGTTACTTTGAGAGGAATTGTTATATCATACGAAACCATCATCATTAATTGTTCAACAAAAGCTCATAAGGCCGAGAAATTTCATTTCAAGGATATAGTGATCATCACATCAGTTAGTTGACCGAATCATTCTTTTATATTCATCTAATTTATTATTTGATTCATTAATTGTGGTTTACCATTATGGTCAGAAACCCAAGTATTATCGCTGAGTTTGAGAGCTTCAATGGAATTCTTCATTCGAGGTAGGGTAATGAGTCATGCAGTATTTGAGGTAGGGAAGCTTGAAAAGCTCTGGAGGTAAAAGTCCTGGTGATTATAAAACTCTAATATTGGGACCCAAAACAGATGTACAAAACAAAACAAAAAAGAGTCGGGATTTGGAAGATTTATACCTTGTAAAGATCACACTAGTGGTGGTGGATGAAATGGACGAGTAATGATGAGGATTGTCTAATAAATTAAATAAATTAAGGTTCATCTTCTTCAACAGTGGATCTGCTTCATCCCAACCCCTAGGACAAGGGTTGCAGCTGCCACATCCCAGAAAACAACAATCAGACTTCCAACCAGGGACCTCCAAGGCATATACTTTCCTTGCAACATTAGTGAGTCACGTCTCCATAGGAACAGATATAACTGTATCACGGTTGACTACGAGAGGTCTAATTCGGTTCGTGTGAATGAGGGAATGTTAATTTGTGGGAAAACTCGGACTTGTAAACTTCCGTAGATGATCCGGTGAATCGACTCATCTCAGCACTAGTCCAATGTGGGTAAACGTATTGTTTAACCCACAAATAAGGAAGTGCGAAGCCATTGGCCGCCCGGTTATTCAATCGCATCAATTGGTTTCATATATTTGAGCATATGTATGTATCTTCAATTGTTGATCTTTTCTTATGGTTGTGTCAGACTTTTTTTAATGAATACGCGGGCCTTGTGTTCGAATTTCTACTAATCTAAATTAACGTGAAGAAATTGATTTGGACTATATGGTGTATGTAAAATTTCTACTAAGAATTACTATATAGTTATATATATACTTGTATCCAATTTTAATATCACAAGGTACTTGTACGAATAACTAGTTGAAATCTTGGTTTAGGCAGCTAATAAGTTTTTGAGCGGATTTTATCCACCATTTGCTTAACTCGGATATATAGGATTTTTATTTTATTATTTTGTATATTCGAATTTTTCTGTATTAATAATACGAAAGAGGATAAATTAAAAAAAAAATCAAAAATAACAGAAGCAATTATAACATACATTTATCTCAGCAACTTGTTTTGCTGTCAATTTATCACAGTGGACGACTTATAATTTGCTTTGACAAACAGAAGTATGAGATATACAGTAACTTAGTAAGATCCAACAACTTTTTTTGTTTCTTTTTTGCATATAATATTTCTTTTATGGTACAAAAAAAGTTAAAACAATCACAAAAATCTCGTTAACGTATTTAATTAATACACATATTATGTGCATTAATACAAACTAAATCACAAAAAAGCATCTTTTATGTTAAAAATGCAATTTCTTATAAAATGATGAATTCTTATTTTTGCATGTAAATATTCGCCAATGAATTTCTTTGTTACATATAATTATTCTTATGTGATATGATATACTTTGTTTTCATGTTAAATACTTTTCAGACATGATTTTTGTTTTTAATAAGAACCTTTTGGTAGAAAGAAAAAATAATTTTGTAATTCTTAATTTAATGAGTTTGAACATCAGAGACATTTTTCTACTCTCATATTCTCTCTTTATCTATTATGTGCATTCTTATGATCTTCAAGAACAAAACATGCCCCCTTTAAAGTATAGTTCTGGATTCGCCACTGCCCGGTTAAATGTGGATCGCAATCAAAGGCTCTTTTGTTCTTCTTTTCTTGCCTGGTAAGTGTTGTGCTTTTCATATTAGAGTTCTTTAACATAACATCTAGTCATTATTGTTCTGTAGAATTATTTTTTAAACGAAATGATACATTCTTAAAATCTGAAAATGTTATTTTCTTGCATTACTTTTGGCAGGAATTATATAGGATATATAGGATTTTTATTCCTCGGGAAGTAAGTTAGTATATGTATATGCAGAACATTTGGTGATGTTCAAATATCTCGAGAAGTAAGTTAGTTTTTCGATATGTATATGCAGAACATTTGTGTCACGTCAACAAATACCACTTAGACTTTCTTTTTGTGCTATGAATGCAAGTTTTGTGAAGTTAGATGTTTGAACATTCCTTTTAATGATTGCACACCACTTGAAGGTATTGATATTTGCCAATTTTGTGTTTTGCGCCAAGTGTTTGCAGAGTACTATATAAATATTATTGATAGCTATTTATTGAAGTCGTCCAATTGAACAATGATGCTTACAGATAACACCCTATTCTTGTCGGACTAATATTATTTTCATATTTCCATGAATGCTTTCTAATTGGATATTTTTCTCGACCAAGGGGATGTGGGAAATCATCGAAAATATTGTAAGGGTTGAACATGCTTCGTTTCCGAATAAACAAATTTATTTACTTGGGGATTCTACGGGAGGAAGCTAAGTACTTGCAGTTGCTGCTCGTAACCCTACTATCTATCTAGTACTTGTACTATCCAATCCATGTCAGAGTCCATAAGACGATTAATGGTTCATTCAACACGTGTTTTTCTGTTTTGTTAGGATCCTGAACTGTGAACTGATGTTTTGGGGTTCAGCAACATCATTTGGCAAGTCAGTCTTGCATCATTTCCTCCCAGTCTTGGAAGCTTTGCCTAATAGCTTCCCTATTAACCTTACTAGCTTTCTTAGTATAATTACAAGTATGTGTTTTTCATTTTGAATCCATACAAAAACGTAATCGCTTTTTATGTTTTGATTAGAATTTCAGGAATTCTCTGTTGAAACTTCTGAATCACAATAATATTCTTTGACTAATTATCTGTAACTCTAAATTTTCTTCATCTCAAGGGACCTATGAAGATGGCAGCATTAAATGTTGAAAAAGGCATCCCTCTTGCAGAAACACTTGAACAAATGCTGAGAAACCTGATGACCTTGTTACCACGTATTTCTGTAAGAACTACGAATGAGTCTCAACAGATGATTAATTCCTCGATTATCTAGGTTTCGTGTCCATTAAACAAGAAAAAAAAAACTATGTCTACTGTTGAAAGAACTTCTTCCATGTATAAAAATCAACATCACCAAAGTATTTTAAATGAAAACAAAGGAGACTCTTAACATGAAAACAAAGGAAACTCTTAACATGAAAATCTTATGTGATATGATAGTATTTAACATGAAAACAAAGGAGACTTGTGGATATAGTCTGATCAATTTCCTGCAGGATTTGGCGGATATCACACCAAAGGAGACTCTTCTGTAGAGACTAAAGCTTTGTAAAGTTACAACAGAATATGCTAATTCTCATCTCCTTGCCATCAGTGTTGAAGTGCTAGTGCTTGCAAGGTGTCTATTCTTGCTAATCTGTTAAACTGGATAGTTTCGTTATTAATTTCACATATGAGTTCTTTATCTTTTAAACCTGTTGTACATTAGTGGAAAGGACAATATCTTACCAATTAGAGATGAAGCTCGATGGCTTTGAACATCGTTACTAAACTGCAAAGTTCGACATTTTAAGATCAACATCTACACCATTTTATTGGTATGCACCGTATCTTGAAAATTTGGGCGTACAACTCAATTTCATGCCACTGTACTAAGCTTACCTTCGTAATATTATGCAGGAGGATGGTCTAAATTTGTTTTCTTATATTAAAGCTTCACACATGTATCGTCATTATACAAGGAACAGTTACATCTTAGATTTCATACCAACTAGTTTATCAAAGTTCAAAGACATATATCTGCCAGGTTTCTCGTGAGTAAGCTTAATCGTCGTATGTTATTAATATTCAAAGGTTCTGGCAATTGCGATATTATAAATACAGAAAAATTTATAACACTAAATATAGAACTATAAATCAAACATCGAACTTTAAACCTATACAAATATTACATAGCAGTATAGAAAATGAGGCTATCATAGACGTCATATAGTATAACTTCTTTAAAATAATACTCAATAATACAATAATCACGTTAAAATAATAAAATTTCCTAGTCCTTATTCGGGAAATTAGTCCTAGGATATTATATTTGATAGATGAAATAATACATTTCAAAAGTTTCTCTTAAGCATCATTAGGTCCCAACTAATATATAAAATAATACTGCTACTAGAAAAATAAAAAATAAATTTTATACATATTAAATTTTCTCAAAAGTATGATTCAATATTGGTTTGTTTTTATTTAAAATTCAAATCAAGTTGTATTTCATCCCTAATAGTTTATGGTGCACCCAAAAAACCCGGAGTCACATTATTGTATTGCAACACGAAGTGTTGAAGTTTGACTGATACGTAAAGCGCATGTATTTGTATTGTAATTATTAGTCAATAATATAATATCTATACAAAATTAGTCCATATTGTACTTACAATCTACAGTTACTATTCAACCTCCAAACTAGGAATTATTATTTAAGATGATATGATATAATATTTAACTACTCCCTTCGGGTTTTTTTATCGGTCCTCTATTCTATTTTGGTCTTTCTTCTTTTATCGGTCTACTTCTGTTTATAAACATATTTTCCCATTAGATTATCAAATATGCATTTCATTTTTTATAATTATAAAATTAATTTTAATATAAACCCTATCTAAAATATTAAATAGTAGTATCAAGTATATAAAGAAACAAATCTATTTACTATCTTTCTTATTAATCTTCATTCCTTTACTTAATAAAAATATTTGTGGGTATGAATATTAGAATCCTAATAAAGTTCCTTAAATATTTATTCCTTTTCTCATTAGATCCACCTCCGAATTCACCTACCCATTAGAATTAGAAGCCAAATTTGGAGTTCAAATCCATTAACCACTGAATTGGATTTGATTGCACTAAGACTCCATCAAAATCATTCATCCTACTTCCAAACTCTCATTATCTGTTTGACAATTTTATGCTCTATCAAAATCATCAGTAATCTCCCTTACTTTTTCTTCTTTTTTGTCTTTGTCAATGCCAATTTCTTTTTCATCTTCCTCTTCTCCCATACTCTTGGTTTATATTTACGGTTTTTGTTGGTACATGAATGAAAAACTTAAGATTTAGTATTTGCAACAATAGGCCTGGCAAGAATTCAGTCGAGAATCAATACAACTCACAGTTACTTGACAATTTTAGTCGTATGGTCTAGGTCGTGACTCTTCATCAAACCCCAATCAAATGACCAAGGTTACAATCTTCTTTTCCATGTGGCCATTTGTGAAGGGAGCCACTTCAAATAGGCACAAACAAAAATAATTTTAGTTTGAAACCAAGAGTCGAAAACAACTTGCATAAAAACCCCAGGTCATTCTCTTTTTCGAATAACCCGAAATTTATCACCATAGAATTCGATTTTTAGAAAAAGAGGTTTTTTTTGTTCATCTTATGTTCGCCGTTTTTGAAGTATTCAACTGCAATGTTACTTTGAGAAGAATTGTTGTATCGTACGAAACCACCACCATTAACTATTCAGAAAAAGTATATAGGGCCAGGAAATTGTATTTCAAAGATATAGTGATCATCACATTTCTTAGTTGAATGATTCATTCTTTTCTATTCATCTAATTTATTGTTTGATTCATTAATTGTCGTTCTATAGAGCACATGAGAGAGAATATATTTACGCGCAAAAAAAGATTGTTTTACTTAACCACTTTTTATTATAAATATATATAATTTTCAAACAGGAAATCAAACTAAAATTAAGTAATTGTTTAATATTTGTTCTTCTTTTTAGTGTTGATAAATTAAAACAAATGTTTGATGAAATTTATATAAAGTATTTTGAAAAGGAAAAATAATAAAATTTAAAGAATAAAATATAGAGAATATGGAACTCAAATAAAGTTTTGTTCCTCTCACTGAGGGGATATGTGCCTATCAATGTTCCCCGTGATGATGCCCATAACTGTCTAGTATAGTGGTAAATGCACCCATTTCATCCATAGTGCAGGCAGGTGGTAGGGGATCAATTCCTATTAGGGAAGGTTGGATAAAGGTGATATTGGGTCTTGATGATGGATTGACGGCCGAATTAGTAGCGGGCCAGTTCATCTTGCTAGGCCTGCTCATGAAGATGAACCTAGTTGTGCCGTATCACTAAAAAATAAAAAAAATAAGAAAAAGATCCTAATGATGTGTTCAACAGGCGATAAGGATCCTCGAATCCCCGTTCTTGGGTGAGTAACAATAATCATTTGGGAAGGTGTAAGTGAGTCGTGTCTTGTGCCTTTTAGGATTATAGCAATTTTTCAACTATGAAATTCTAGTATTACTCCATCATAATAGATTTAAAGTCAAATTACTCCACTATGATAGATTTAAAGTCAAGCATATGACATTCCACTAGCATTGATATGTAGTAAAAAAAAATTCCTTTTTGACTTATGATCATATATATCTTTTACTTAGTAACTTTTTCAAATGAGTAGGAGATTGTTAGAGCATTTCTCTGTTGAACCCACCAAGCGTTGGTATGTCAAGTTTGGTTGTCGTATTTTAGTATCAAAACTCAATTAGAAACGCTTCATTAAATTTACTAGAGTCAACTTCGCTTAGGTTAGACTATAAAGTCTAGGAATTTTGAGACATACAAGTATTACTCTGAAGGCCTGAAGAACGTGAAAACGTATCGACTACAACAAAGACATCATCCTTCCACTTGATGTTAGTGATACTGACTTGACTTGTTTCCATTCCTATCGTTTCTTTCAAGTCATTTAAGACATAACATGTGAAGTTATATATATGATATACTCTAGTTTAGACATTGTCATAATAGTATGATCAAAGTGTCACGGAAGTATGATGAATTAAGAAGTATAATGTTTATCTTTTAAACTTCGTAAATGCGATATCGACATAATCTATGTAACTTGCTACTTGATTGTGTATTGGATATAGGTGTGATTTCATCCTAGGAAACTATGTTTCATTACATAAGTTTAAAGGAAGTACATATTCGAACTTTCTTCGTAATAGAAAAGAAATCAATAGGTGTTTTGGTCCGGTTTTCTATGAAGCTCTTTTGGATGACGAATTCGAACCTAAGATGGGAATTCAGGCAGAACCGATCTTAATCTTGTTGAGAGTAGAACCGATCCTAGCTTTTGTTGGGAATCATGGTAGATCTGATCCTTAACTATATTGGGAGTCTTGGTAGAACCGGTCGAAGCTTTTGTTGGGAGTCATGGTAGAACCGATCCCTACCTATATTTGGAGACTTGGTAGAACCAATCCTAATCTATGTTGTGAGTCATGGTAGAACCGGCCCCAAGACCAAAACCGATTTTCAATATTCACATATCACTTTACGGTTTTGTATGAGTTTGGAATTAGCTAAATAGGAAAGTTCCAGATGTCGACATAATTTAAACATGTACATAATTTTATCATTGATTGTTCAAAGATATTCCTTGATACTCAAGGTGATTTCAAACCGAAATATTGAGAATCTTTTAATTAAGATTTTTGAATTATATATATGTTTTTGATTTACCAGCAATCAAAACATATCTCTAGAGAAACTATATTAGTTAAGTGCTAAATTAATATTATATATTTTTTAAAGAGAGATTTTAGAATTACAGGTTGGATATTAGTTGGAAATATGAAAACCAAAATTAGGTACTTTATTGCATATCTTGAGAATCTTTCAGTTTTGGAATTTCCTTGTTGTCCAAACAACCTTGGTCTATAAATACTAAAGTTTGTTCTTCTTACAAACTATCGTTAGCTAGGCAAACTTCATTGTTTCCAGCGGAGCCGACTTCTAGTATTATTTGTAATAATATACCGGAGAGGAAAGTAACCTAATTAGGCGAAATCTCTTACTTCCTCTCATTTAAAGACTTCTTTGGGATCAAGGAGTTATAGCAAGTAACATTGGTGGGAAACTAGACAAGAGCATTGTTATTTAGTTTTCGATTATTGATTTGATTGGCTAATTGTTGTTGAAACTTTGATTACACCTAGTTTGATTATTCTTGAGATCATTTTCTTCTGACATAAGGTCACTCAAACAAGATAAAGTTTTGACGGGATCTTCATAATATTTTTTTGATATGAAGACAACTTGTGATCATCCATTGTTAACAGACTCCATTCTATGCATGATCGATCATAAGTGAAATCAAGTTTGTGGTGTGCAGGTACAATTGAAGATGATTGAAGATTTGAATACAAAAAGATTTTTCTGATTGGTTTCGCATCTTGTGATATTACTTTAGGAACACATATTTACTGGATGGGATCTAACTAAGATATGATTTATCTTTGATGGATTTGATCAAGTAGTCATATAGATCATAAACTATCATTTGGTGGTATTCTTCAGTATCCGAATCTGATAGTTGTGAATTTAGATTTAGTTATTTCGGATCTTGATTGATCTTACCTGACAAAGGAGTTTACTTGTTTAAACGGAAGAGCCTTTGTCAAAACTCAACATATCTTTAATCTTAAAGATTGATAAATGAGTTACCAAACAGCTTTGTTCCTTTACTGTTTGGAACGATAAAAAAGAGTTGAGTGCTTAAGACTTTACATCGGTAAAGCAACTCAAGGTAGTAATTTCTATCTTAGGATTCATGTGTGTTGTCCAGACGGTTGTAGGCGCAAGGATACTTAGGGAACTAAGTACCTAGGGGTAGATTAATTAGTCTTAACTATACGAAGTTGGCTTTGTTCTTTGTATAGAGGCTTAATTCTGAGAGTATTCAAAACTGGACTAGATCCTAGGATTTTTCTACATTTGTTGTTTCCTCGTTAAAAAAATCTTGTTGTGTGCTTTACTTTTACATTCCGCAATTATAATTGTTTTATTATTATTAAAAGTAAATACACTAGTACGTTGATCCTATAATATATCGGTTTCATATCGTAACTACTATCAAGTGTATACCTTGTTGTTGTATTGTCTCGACTTTGTACATAGACGATCACACTTGGTATCGGACTTATAGGTTAAAACGAAAAGATTGTGGTGTACTTGGGTACCTTCGTCATTTTAGTCCCGCTATCTTAGCGCTTAATGGTCTATGTAATGTAGCGCCATCATTGCTGAACACATACTTGGACGGATATGTTGTATCACGCTATCTTGGCGCTTTTGAAAAAGCGGGGTTACAATAACCACACCCAATATTCGTTCAGAAATCTGTATGGACTAACTCCAATATAATTCTGAGAGCACCATCTAATAAAGCGATCTCAACCAAGAAATATATCAAAGAGTTATATCTCAATTTCTCAATACAATCTGCAATCAAACAGATAGAAATATGTGAGCCTGATTGATATGAGAAATAACTTGAATGGTACCAAAGACCAATGTTCAAGTGTCAATCAATTTCAATCAACAACCAAAGGTTGGATTTACCAATTGATTGAACTACGCACAACCTGTGATATTTCAATTATATAAACAAATATAATGCGAAAAAGAAATAACACAGACACCATAAATTTTGTTAACGAGGAAACCACAAATGCAAAAAAACCCCGGGACCTAGTCCAGATTTGAACACCACACTGTATTAATCCGATAAAGACTCTAGCCTACTACAAGTTAACTTCGGACTGGAATGTAGTTGATCCCTAACCAAGTCTCACACCGATTAAGGTACATTCGCGTTCCTTACGCCTATGAATCCCAGCAGGACTCTATGCACTTGATTCCCTTAGTTGATCTCACCCATAACTAAGAGTTGCTACGACCCAAAGTCGAAGACTTTATAAACAAATCTGTCTCCCACAGAAAATTCTATTATGATAGATAAATCTGTCTCCCATAGAAATACCTACGAAGTTTTTGTTCCATCTTTTGATAAATCAAGGTGAACAGGAACCAGTTGATAATCCGGTCTTATATTTTCGAAGAACATCCTAGAAATATTAATCACCTCACAATAACTTAACTATATGGTAGTAGAACAAGTTATTGTGGAATCACAAAGAATGAGACGAAGAGCTTTGTGATTACTTTTTATATCTTACCTATTGGAGATAAATCTCGAGCCAATATTAGAGAAGATAGTACTCAATACGATAGAACAAGTAAGATCAGAACACGCAACTACAGAGAAAATAGTTAAGTCTGGCTTCAGAATCCCAATGAAGTCTTAAAGTCGTTAACCTATAATGGTATTAGGAAAAACCTAGGTTAAATGAGAATCGACTCTAGTACGCAACTAGTATCACACAGAAGTGTGGGGATTAGGTTTTAGAGTTGCTAGAGTTCTCCCTTATATAGTCTTTTAAATCAGGGTTTGATAGCTTATAAACAAAGCAATCAATATTCACCGTTAGATGAAATCCTGATTTAAGATTCAAGCAAAGTTTGCTTAAAACCAAAGAAATATCTCTCCACCGTTAGATGGTCTTAGCTTGTTACATACAAATGAAATATACCTTCATTTATATATGGGTAACCGTACCTAAACATGTATATTGAGTTGGCTCAACAATAGTTAACCGAAGTTAGCCATATGAACACTTTTGTATTAACCACATTCATCTAACATTTCTAGATCAAATGATAATCAAATGAATATAATTGTGCTACTAATAGAGTTGTTCAAATGTTTATATTCTCATAGAAGTATACAAGACACAATTGAAGCAAAATCGGATTTGATTCAAGAGAATCAATTCATGAATATTTAGCCACGATTTGCAACGATTGCATTCCTTAATATATAAATGTATTTGTTCATGAGTATGAAATCATACATAACCGATTTTAGAACTTAACCAACAAAGTTTGCAAACGGGTACGCAAACTTAAGTTCCAGACTTTTGGTCTTGTCCGACAGTTCGCGAAGGGGTACGCATACTGTCGTCCCGGACCTAACTCAGGTGAAACAGTTCGCAAATGGGTATGCAAACTTAGTTCCTGGACATTGACAGTTAAAACCGTTCGCATACTGGTATGCAAACTTGGTTCCCGGACCTGAATCATACCACAACAGTTCGCATACGGGTATGCATACTGTTCTATATCCAGACAATAATTAATTATTCTAAACTCCCATTTCAATCGTTGAAACATCCTTAGAAGATTACAATAGCTGTCTCACACAAACTATTATCTTATAAGTAATTTTCAAGTGATCGAACGATCAATACGAAACATTCTGAGTCGACATCAAATGACTGTCTCATACAAATCATGTAAGATGTTTGAAGGAAATTTTCACATGATCATCTTTTGACTCATTATTTAGTTTCCAACAAATAAATTGTTTCCAACTAAACTCGTCAAGAATAATGATGAATGTAGCTAAAGCAAAAAGCTTTCCAACACATATTTCGAGAAAGATATAAACGAGTTAAAATCAGCTCTAAATATCAAATGTGTATAATGTAAAAGTCTATATAGCTATACGCGAGTTATACTCAGCTAGAATAGAATAGACTTCTGAGTGATAGATAAGTTTTAGTCTCCACATACCTTTTGTTGATGAAGTTCCTCCAATTTCTCCTCAGTAGATCTTCGTCTTCAATCGATAAACGTCGTGAAGTGTAAAGCTCAACTACACATTCTATCCTAATCCGAGACATAGTTATAAGTAGACTAGAAATCAAGACTTATAGTTTTGATCACCTAAACTTGACAAACAAGCTTGAGATAGCAACGCTTGCGAGTTCGACCGAGCAGCGCTCTAACAGCTTCACTAACCTGACCGATCATAGGAGGACACAACATTCTCATGTTTACTGACTAAATTGAGTTACATTTGGATTTTATGATTCATTGGTGAATTTCAACACGAACATGATACAACTAACAAATAACAGTTATTGAATAAACACCATCTCAGCCAGCTTTACATTAAATTTCCTACTTCCTACCTAGAAATCCTTCCGAAGATTATGAAGGTTTACCTTTGAGAACGTAAAAAAAAATCTATCCATGAGAACTCGATCATTCAAGAGCGTACATTAGACGTTACCCCAATTACATACCCCTACATTCAAGTCACAAAAGAATATATCTCTAGGTTCCGACGAATTGTATACGGAAATGAAATTCTATGCCACAGAAATATCGATTGACATTAACATCGAATTCTCATTCTTAAGCCTATCCAACATCTCCCACGATATCTTTCCTATCTCTTCAGAATGAAAACTGTCACAATTCACTGCATCCTACATCTCTTAAAATGGGTAATTCTAGGGTTTGTTCAAATCCTAGTAGTAGTAAGTTTCTCATCTTCCTTGTTTAGTTATTGGTTGAATCTACCTAATTATTTGGTAAAGAATTAGTTATCCAACGTTAGCGGTGTTAGCGGTGAGTGAGTAAAGAAAGAGGGATTGTTATCCAAGTGCTATATGCTCCTTGAAGTTGTGTGTAACCCCAATTTGGGAGATATCGTTGTAACCCATTATTTTTTATAGTGGAAGTTTTCCCTTATCTTGGTATTGTGTGATTGGTATTATTTTCATCGTATTGCGTATTATTGCTTGCGTAGGATCCATATTGTGCATAGCGTCCCGGATCGGTAATTCCCCCAACAAGTGCTTTCAGAGCCAGGTTGGTCGGGATAACCGTGTGCAATATGGAAAGTAGCACTAGTAATAGAATGGTTAGTTTGACCAGTGAGAATTACGTGATATGGAAGGCGAAGATGGAAGACTTATTGTACTGCAAAGATATCTATTCTCCTATAGAGAAGAAGGGAGTAAACCCTGCAAATATAGATGAAGATGTGTGGCGTCTTGATAACCGTAAAGCTGTTGGTTTTATTCGACAATGGATGATTCTATTTTTCATCATGTGGCTAGTGAGACACTAGCATATTTTTTGTGGACAAAGTTGGAGGAGATATATGATCAGCAATCTCCTTGTGCTAAAGTTCTTCAATTTGCAAAGATTGGAAAGTTAAAGTACAAGGACGGAAGTTCAATGGCGCAACATTTAAATAAGATGAAGGGAATCATGAATCAGCTCACATCTATGGATTTGAAGATTCCTGATGAAATACAAGCTTATTTGTTGCTAAATACTTTACCAAAGAGTTGGAAAGCATTAAGGATGTCTCTAAGTTATAATGCTGAAGATAAGAAGTTAACTATGGCTATTGCAACAAATAGTTTGTTGAATGAAGAAGTTAGAAGGAAGTCATCAGACTCGTCTCATTCAGAAGCTCTTGTTACAGAGAAGCAGGAGAGAAGAAAAAGCAGAAAAGACGTTGAATGTTGGAAGTGTCACAAGAAAGGTCATTATGCAATTGAATGTAGGAAGCCAAAGCAAGAACCTAGGAATGGAAATAATAGAGACAAGGATGCTATAGGCATTGCAGTAGATGATGGTGATATTATTTTAATGTCTGATAGCAATGATATGATGAAAGAGGATAAGAAGCGGGAGGAGTTAGTTGAGAATATCCATACAGATGACAACGATTTTAGTATATTTCTACAACAATACAAATGTGGCGGTGACAGGTACCTTGACATAAATCATGAGGGGAGATTGTTGGGTCGTTCACTCCTTACGGCCAACAACCATGTGTCCCTTATCAAATAAAATTGAGTTAGCTAGGACAACCACCATTTATTCCTACACGACTTAAAGATCTTTATCTTGTAACCGGCATGGGGCCAATTCCTGGTCATCCAAATAATAGTCTCCTTGGTTTGCTCCATGTGCATAGGTCCTTGTGTATAATGTTTTTATTTATTTATTATTATTATTATTTATTTTGATCAGAGTGTACAGTGTGTTTTTTTGATGAAAAGATAAAATTTTATAAATCAAGTAATATAGTACAAAATGTTTACAACATCATTTTTCTCAAAAGCATTAGATAAAATACTTGACTTACAAATTTTTTCTCTAATGTGTGAAGATAAATGTTGGAGGCTCTTGATTCTTGCTTCCTTAGCTAAAGTATCCGACGTGGATTTGTATTTTCTGTTAATATATCTAACCTTGGATTGAAGAAGAGAATCCAGATTCGCTTCAACCTCTTTTATTGTGTTTTCAGCTTCCCAAGATATTTCCTTCCACTTCTTGTTAATGAAATCAGTAATACTTTTGCAATCTGTGACAATTGAAACACTAGATAGAATATTATTTTGTAACCAAGATGTAGCTTTAAGCATTGCCTTTGCTTCTGCATGAACTGCTGTCATTGCTTTATCTGAGCCTGCTTCGATATGCATGAATTCCTCTTGGTCCACTGAATATAAGATAAAGGCAAAACCCATTGATAGATCTTTTTTCTTGAAAGTCGCATCTATAAAAATTATCCAATCGGTGTTTAATGAAATCCAATTTGGAGTTGATACTACTCAATTTTTAGCCGAAGTTTTTCTCGTGAGTGATATTGAAGCTGTTGATTGTAAATATTTGTTTTTCATCTCTATCAGCATCGTCGGGTTAGGATCCTTTCCTTCGAAGACAACTGAGCATATGTGTTTCCACATAAACCAGAGAATAGTAGCAATTTTGTCTGAAATTTGAGTATAGTTCGGCTCTTCTATCCAGTTTTTGAACCAATTGCATATTGAGTCAGAAAAAGGTGGGTTGTTAATAAAGCTTAAAGAAACCCCAAAACAAATGGCTCTCGCAAAAGGGAAAAATCTGAATAAATTTTGTTCGTTTTCTTGAACTTGAGCGTATTGTTCATATGAGCTGCAAGTCTACTTGAAGTTGGTAGAGCCTTCTGCACTAATTTCCAAACGATTAATTTAATTCTTGGAATTGTTTTAATTTTCCATAATTTTTTGCATGGGAAATCAACCATAGTGTCAATTTCTTGATCCTGGTTGTTAAGAAAATTATAGATATTTTTCACTGAAAATGCTCCCGAACAGTGGTGCCTCCACTTCATTTTATCTTTCTTTTCGCTTTGAGTTGAGATTGCAAGGATTTTTTATTTAATCGCAGGATTGAAATATTCATCTAATTTTTCTATATCCCAACTGTTATCAAGAGTGATAAGCTCTTTTACCATTTTTGGAACTTGGTCTCCTCTATCCGACGGTTTTTGAATTATATTTTCATTTGGAATCCATATGTCTTCCCAATTTTTTTCCGACTCCCCATTTTTAACTTGCCACACGAAGTTACCCTTTATAAGATTCAGACCTTTTTGGATACTAGTCCAAATCCAAGAAAGATTTGAAGATCTAGAATTTCTAACGGATTTGTGTTTGGAAAGTATTTTGCTTTTAGAAGTTTAACCCATAATTGATCTGGTTCAGAGATTAGTCTACTGGCCAGTTTGGTTAGAAGGGATAAATTGAATTGGTGAGGGTTTTTAATGCCTAAACCCCCTTGGGATATGGGTTTGCAGATACCATCCCAAGCTTTTATAAAGCCTCCTTGTCTTTTCACCCCATCTTTGTTCCACCAAAAATTTCTTTGTATTCTGTCTAATTGATCTAGAGTCTCTTTTGGCAAGGCTAATACTTGCATTTGGTAGGTAGGATAAGCTTGAAGAACGGATTTTATCAGCACCTTCTGCCCTGCCCGTGAGAGCAGTTTCGATTTCCATCCTTGAAGAGTAGAATAGTACCTTTGAAGAAGAGGATCAAAATTCTCTTTCCTATTCTTATTAAAGAATAGAGGCGTCCCCAAATACCTTTTATTTTTGGTCTTCAGCTGAACTTTTAATATTTTTGCAATTATTTTTCCATGTCTCGGGTGAATGCGGCGGCTAAAATATATTCCCGATTTTTGAAGATTAACTATTTACCCCGTTATTTCTCCAAAAGAGGATAAAATGTCTAATAAATTTTTTTCTTCTCCTAAATCTGCTCTTGTGAATAGAAAATAGTCATCTGCAAAGAATAGGTGGGAGATATTCGGAGCGCCTTTATTGATTTTCATCCCTGATAAAAAAAATTCCGCAATATCTTTCTCCAATAGTCTGGATAGAATTTCCATGCAGATTAGAAAAAGATAAGGGGATAGAGGATCTCCTTGTCTTAATCCTCTAGAATTTTTGAAAATCGGACCTGGTGAACCATTAAGGAGGATTGAAAAGGACGTAGTTGAAATGCATTAATTGCATGATTAGATTTACCCAAGAGGAGGTAAAACCAAAAGATAAAAGAGCTTTATTAATGAATCCCCACTCCACTCTATCGAAAGCTTTAGAAAGATCCAGTTTAAGAGCAAGGTAACCCTTTTTGGCTTTTGAAATTCTCATTGAGTGAAGGAGATCGAGGGTTATGATAATGTTATCCGTAACTTGTTTTCCCCGGAAGAAAGGCTGATTGGTTGGTTGATATAATTTTGTTTATGATAGGTTTTAGCCTATTAGCTAAAATCTTAGAGATTATCTTTTAGGTAGTATTGCTTATACTTATGGGCCTAAAATCGGATGGGGTCTGAGGAGTGGAAATTTTTGGGATTAAAGTGATAAAAGAATGATTGAAATCAGGGTTTAATATCCCTATTTTAAAGAAATCTTGAATTGCGAAAGTAATATCATTTCCCAAAATGTCCCAGTTCGCTTTAAGAAAGCCGGGTTGGAAACCGTCCGGACCCGGAGATCCCCATTGATTCATTAGAAATGGTAGCCCAAATTTCTTCCTTTGAAGGAATTTCACAGAAGAGGAATTTTTTTCTTCAGAGATGCAAGGATCAATTATGTTTGAGATATCAATATAATAATTGTTCATTTGAGAAGTACTAATCCGAGATAAATGATTGACAAGAAGGTAGTAGATTTGGTTTCTATCAGATAACCATAGGCCCGATGGCTCCCTAAGAGAATTGATTGAATTGATCATTTTCCTATTTGAAGCGGTCGCATGGAAATATTCAGTGTTTTGATCATATTCACTAAAGAATTATCCCTCGAAATCTGGTGATAATAATCATTTTTTATTTCGTATCATTTTCATAGTTCAGCTTGAAGCTTCTTTAACTTTTATAATAATCATTTTTTATTTCGTACCATTTTCCTAGTTCAGCTTGAAGCTTCTTTAACTTTTCTATGTTTGATGAGAAATTACCAGCTCTATGAATACTCTCTATTTTATTGTGTAGAGTTTTTATATTCTTGTGAATATTTCCAAAAACCTCAGAGTTCCAATGAGCTAAATCCGAAGAAAGAAGTTTAAGGTTCGAATGTAGATCAATATTGGAATGTCTATCCGAGTGGAGTCTCCAAGACGCCGAAACTACTGAAGATAATGTTGGGTGAGATAACCAAGATCTAATACACCTGAATATGGCTTTTGTAGTTTCTTTTTTTCCGGGTTAGAGTCTAAAAAGATAGGGGTGTGATCTGAACCTACTCTAGGTAAGTGAAGTACCTTTGTGTCTGGGAATATCTGTATCCATTGGTATGAGATCAAAGCTCTGTCAATTCTTTCGCAGATATTTGCTTCTCCATGTCTGTTGTTTGACCATGTAAAAGGAGCTCCTTCATATCCCACATCTTACAGACCCATAGAGTCAATAGCTTGAACAATAAAAGACTTGCTACTCGAAGGCGCTTTATTGCCTCCATGTTTTTCTTCCGGGTCGAAAATGACATATAGATCCCCAATCAATAACCAGGGACTATTAACCTGTAGAGTAAATTCTGCAAAATATGTCCATTGTTCGATCTTATCATCAACATCTATTGCTCCATAAACACAAGAAATAAAAATCTTCTTATCCCCTATAGTTACTTCAAAATGGCACACATTAAATTTTGACTCTATTAATTTCATTTCTATATTTTTGTACCAAGCAATGGCCAACCCTGTGGCGATTCCCACAGAATGAACAATAAACCAGTCATGAAAACGAGATTGTTTTAAAAACATTTCCGTTCGAGACAAAGGCGCTTTTAAATAGCAAAACATTGGACGTTTAAAGTAGAGTGTACAGTAGTTAGTTGGACGTTTTAAATAGCAAAACATTGTCGGAGAATGCTGGCTGTACCAATTTAAATCACCAGAGTTCAGTGCATTATACCAATTCTCACCCGCGTTGGGCAAACAAAAGTGCAATTTGAATATGTGAAGTTGGCTTAAAATATTCATTTTGCTTAACTCTCATTTACAATGCAAATAGATACGAATTAAGCTAAATGTACCATGCCATCATAGGCCTATTCTGTCTTCGTAATTATCTAACCTTTTACAAATTGAATATGTTTAAAATTTGTGATCCTCATTCTCATTCTAATATGTTTTAACCATAATTTATTGGAAAACAGGGTACCGGAGGATGAAAACAAAGAACAAAAAGAATGTTGTATCACTAAGCTTCAAGGCCTTACGATTCTTTTCAGCAATTATTTCGACCCTTCCCAAATAATTGGCGAGTACAACCGGTCAGCGAAATATTGATTTCAGGATATAATGAAGACCTAACAACGTTGTTGGATTCGAGGGTTGTACTCCCTTGACCCAACCAAGAACACACAGTAATAGAATCTGATGATGCTTAGAGAGAGAGAATTTTTGATGTGTTGAAATGAGAGAATGCCTTCGCTATTTAAAGAGGAATTCATGCAGTTTTGAGATGTCTTTTCATCTCCCACAGACGCTTTCAACAGGCGCCCATTCATAGTATCTCTTGAGAAAAGACGCGCCGATAGAAATTTCTAGAAACCGGAATAGATTTTGAAATTGGAACACAGGCGGAAGGGACTACGCATCCAACATAATTAGATAGTACAACCTAACTAAGTACGCCCTTCACGTTTGCACTGCCAAATCCAGCAAAAGAAAAAGTAGTGCTAGTATCATCATTTTAACTGGTTAATTTTAAATTTTTAGTTGAACATTTGTCATTTCAAATTTTAAGGAGGATGGCGGAAGTTTTTAGGTGTCGGTGCGACAGTACCAAACTACTTATTAATGGATCCTTTAGTGTGTCTTTTGTACCTTGCAATGGACTAAGAAAAGGAGATCCGTTGTCCCCGTTCTTGTTTATAATCTGTCTTGAGACTCTTTAAGACTCATTCATAAAGGATGAAGGATAGAGATCTATCTGGGATATCTATTGATAGGGGGCTCCTATTATCACTCATTCTCTCTATGCAGATGATTGTATTGTTTTCCTCAAAGCTTCTTATAAGAATGCTTGCAATCTGAAGGTCATTCTTGATAAATTTTGCAGGTGGTCCGGGCAGATGATCAGCGATGCTAAGTCAACCCTGCTCACTTCTGTAAATTTGGGGAGAAGCTTTACTATGGGAATGGCAAGAACTCTTAAGGTCCAAGTGGCAAAGGATCCAGGTAAGTATCTCGGAATCCCACTGCAATGGGGAAGAAGAGTGGTCCTAAAACTTACCTTCACCTTACTGAAAAATTATCTAACAAAATGCAGGGTTGGAAATCAAAAACTTTGAACCCTGCAGGTAGAACCAGTTTGATCAAGTCTGTGTTGGATCCTGTATCCAACCATATTATGACTATGCTTAAACTTCCCAAAAGTCTGAAAACTAAAATTGAGAGGTATAAGAGATTTTTTTTGTGGGGAGCTGACAAGGACAAGAAAAACATTAATAAGGTTGGATGCAGGAAAGTTTGTAGGCCTGTAGAATTTGGTGGCTTGGGTGTGAGGGATTTAGAGTTGAATAACTTATCCCTTCTGGCTAAAATGGCATGGAGAATTCACGATAACCCTGACTCTGATTTCACCAAATTACTAAAGGCTAATTATTATGTCGATTCTAATTTTTGGACTCGTGGTCAAAAGAATAGAAGTTCTGTTAGTTGGAGAAGCATTCTCAAAGGGAGAGATGTTGTGAAATCTAGTCTTAGGTGGAGCATCGGAGATGGCAGAAATGTGAGTGTTTGGAATGACCCTTGGGTGACCAATCTACCTCTATCTGTCATAGCTGATGTTGCGGATCAGAATGTTCCGGACTTATTGGTTAAAGATATCATAAACTTTGATGCTAGGACTTGGGATTTATCTGCGATAAACGGTTTCATTTCCGAAAGAGTGGCTGAGGAGATTAAATCCATTACTATTGGCAGTGATAAGTGTGAGGACCAGGTTGTGTGGTCCTATAGTAAGAATGGTGATATTAATGTTAGAGAGGCTTATAATTTTCTTATCTCCAACAAGATGGGTAATGTTTTACCTAATCACGATTGGAGATTTTTGTGGAAACTGAACTGTCCACAGAAAATAAAATATTTCTTGTGGATGATTTGTCACAATAGACTCAATTTAAATGAGTCTCTCTACCGTAAGCATATTGGTAATCATCTCGGCTGCTCTTTATGTAATAATGATTTCGAAACTTCCCATCATTTGTTTTTTGGTTGCAGAGCAGTGGCGCCTTTATGGAAGAAGATAAAGGATTGGATTGGATTCCAACCTAATATGGATTATATTAACCCATCTGCTCTGAGAACATTTTGCAGGTTTAAAGGGAAAATTGGAGTGGTTGAGTATCTTTCCTTTCATTCTCTGGTCCATCTGGATTGGTAGGAATGAATGGATATTCGAACACAAAGTGTTTCTTGCCACTAGAGTACTTGCTAGAACCTTAAAAATCTCTAAAGAGTATTTCAACGTCAGTGGTAATTTTGAGAAGAAAATGTGCAGAACTGAGGACATTGTTGTTCCCAAGACACGGATTCAATAAACTTAATTGTGATGGAGCCTCAAATGACTTGAAGGAGGCAGGAATTGGAGGAATCATAAGAGCTGACAATGGTGATTTTCAGGCTTGCTTTGCAAGGCATATATACAAAAATGAAAATAATGTCGCAGAGGTTTGGGCAATAAGAGAAGGTTTGTTGCTGGCAAAAAAAAAAATTGGCATAAAAAAGCTTGAGGTTGAAACTGATTCTACCTTTGCGGTGCAATTGTGCAAAAGAGAGACGCAAATACCATGGGTAATGAGAAGCTTGGTCAGAGATATTGAAGAACTTACGCCAAGTTTCGATGAGATTGTAATTGGTCAAAGATACAGGGAGGCTAACCTTGTTGCAGACTTCCTAGCCAAATCAAGTGCCGCGAAGGAAATTGAAGGGGAATGGATTGCTTGATCACCTCCACCTTCAATTCTCCTGCTGCTGGGTAATGATTTGATGGGTAGCGAGTGTGAGATTAAGAGTTTAGTTATTTTGTTTGTTTTCTGCTTATCCAAAAAAGAAAAAATATGATAGAAAACTAGCTAAATTCACGCTAGTTCCACGCCTTCTATCGTGGCAACGCCGATCTAGCTGTGACATGGATTTATTTCAACACGTCACCTGTTAGTGAGCCCAAGGAGAGAAGCTGAAATAAAAAATGTTAACATATTTCAACCACCAGTATTTCTAATTAACCAAAGAAAGATTTCAGATCTAAAATCCTTTGCATAGTTTCCCCTCTTCTCTCCTACTTCACTTCCTCTGTTTTATAAAATTTCATTCAGATAATCAAAATTCATGGTGAGATTAAAATATAATAATTTCCTTGCAGCCCCCATTAAACCAGACCAGCTATGCTATTCGTATTCCCCCATCATGATTAACCAACATTAGAGATTCATATCTTCAAGTGAATTGCATCTTCAAATCCCAAACCAACATATTAACCTAAATCGTTACCACTGATAAAAACAGCAGCAAAAACAAACAAATGCACCATAAAGTTTCACCATGTGATCCCATCAATTCCAGTAACAAGTTTAGTTGCGAGAAAAATCTTATCTCAGAAAAATAAAGGTTTTACTATTGAAAATTCTTAAAACGAAGAAAGCAAACTTCTATACAAAAACTATTACTAATAATAATCAAGAAAATGAAATTATTTACGGCCACGGAGTAGTCTGAGTTCATATGCAACATCTTCTCTTTCTTCATCAGAGAGTGATTTAGGGATTTTTTGTTATTGCCTTTTTTGCTTGATCAAGAGATGGATCAGATTTATCCATGGCTACACGATCTTTGGCAAGATACAGTTTAAAAGGAAATATTTCTGTCGCTCGTTTCAGTGGATTTACTATCGATGATTTCACCATTTTCCTTGCTCCTTTTAGTTTTTCAATTTTTTTATTGTGGGAAAATATACGACGGGGATTTGGTTTAGTTTCTCGCTCCTCGTAATATTTGACCGGTGACGTGTGTTAAAAAAAGCCAACTCAAAACGCCACAATCACTTGCCATTTTGGAGTGCGAGCAAGTAGCGATTAATATTAGCATGGTGCCTAGCACGGTCGTTTTCTTTTTTGTTTTTTTCTGACACGAACCAAACTACTATGTTGGTAACTACGTCACCAGAGAAAATAGAAAATCTATGACACCACATAAATAGTGTAGCCTGTCCGAGAGTTGATTTAAAGTCTGTCTGTTGGGAAAGAATGTTTCTCCTGCTCCGTATCCCAAACTTCAACATTACATTCTAAAATGTATAGCGAGCACTATGATAATCTCATTCTTCTCCGTCACTCTAAACTATAAAAATACAGCAACGTAAGGGTAAGGGAAATTTATTGGTCGGTCCAAAACTTGTTGAGATGTGTAATCTTATTTCCAGCTCGATATATGATCGGATATTAAGTATCCGGCATGGGGCGGACATGGGTGTATGGGAAGCAACTTTTCGGCTCCACCTGAAAATAAAAATAAAAATCTTTGCATTTTCCTAACACTATCAGCAAAGAGTTACTCCGACAATGCAAAACAAAAAAAATACTAATCTTTGGCACAGATATATTGGGCCTGGTCTTGGTCTTGGGCTCCTGCTTGTGATTTAGCTCTCCTCGGCACTAACATTTGCGTCTTTCCCTAGACTCTAGCAGTCTAGCTCACATCTAAATAAGATATTTCAGAATAAAATGAAAGCGAAAATGCTAGTTATCTCCCACTCATGTCCACCAAAGTTTTCCATCACGAGGTGTCACGGAGATAGTGGTCTAATGCCACACAAAAGGGGGCCCCTGCTAATCTCAATCCAGGGGATCAAGGGGCTAAAATTTGACACCTCATGGTGGAAAACTATGGACATAAGTGAGGGAAGTGTAGCACTACCGAGATGAAAGAACCCTGTCACTCAGGCTGTCAGTCATCATCCATGATTGTGATCGTCAGCAGCATTACCAAGGAAATAACTTCATCTGCAAACCTTCAATGCAGAAAGAGTGGCAAGAGTTGATGTTAACTAGCTGATATTCTTATAGAGGTTGATTCGAAGCAAATGTCAAACATATTACCAATTAGCTATGGCTGAAAAGTTAGATTCTGTAGACCTCGTAGGAGGCTCTCAATTTGCACGGTTTTTGCTGCATATACTTATTCGACTCCAACGTATAAAAACATAATATGTCACCAAAGTTTGGATCACATGCAATCTCCCATTAAGACACTAAAAATGCAAAACTACCAAAACCGATATAGCGTATCACTACACCATATGAAAATTGCTCCCACATAATGAGATTGATGATATAAAACGGACCAACAGTACATATATATCAGTGATTCTTAAAATAAATTTAGATGCTTCTTATAAGAAAGAAACTAATCAGGTAGGCATTGGTCTTATAATTCGTGATTTTACAGGGATTGTTCTGGAGCAAGGGGACAATACGTTAATGCAAGGCTGAATCCTGAACATGAAGTAGAACATCTGGAGTGTCTAGCCATGAAAGCTGCAGTGGAATGGGCTAGTGCAATGAAATTGGAAAGAGTAGTTTTTGAATCTGATAATGAGCTCTTAATAAGATCGATCAATGAGCACACTCCTTGTGTTCATTGGTTAAACCATACTGTTATCTTAGACATTCAAATTTTTTTCCAGAACAATCCGTTTTGGGTATGTCAGCCAGTTATTAGAGATAAGAATGGAGCAGCAGACAGTATTGCAAAGAAGGCTAGGATAGACAGTTTGAATTTTGAATTCTATGGAAATTTCCCATCAGATATCAATGCCTGGATTTGTAAAGATAAACTATCTGTAATTGCTCATTCATAACTCTGAATAAAGCATCTTTTTGAATCAAAAAAAAAATAATCAGTGATTCAATAGCAAATTTCCAAATAGCATTATTAGGTTTGCTAAATACAGTAGTTTCTTTCATGTCATTTGAAAATGCATGCACCTCTTATACAAGACATGTAATGACCCGTCCCTCCACCGATACTGTCCCAACTTAGCCACTGCGGTCATCCGGCAGTGTGGGGTTTTCAACGGGCATCGCTACGGTAATCCAACGGAAACTTTCCGGATGGTCACCCATCCCTGAATTACTCCCGCCCGAGCACGCTTAACTACAGAGTTTTCTATCATCTCTGGAGCCAATTGTGCTGAAAAGGCCTCGATGTTAGGAAAGGACAAACCATTACTTATATTCCATTCGACCAATCACTGCCGAATATCGGGGTATTACAATACCACCACCTTAAATTGACACCGTCCTCGGCTCCAGAATATATTCGCAAACCCAGATCTCTGACATTCCCTGCCCCTCATGAGAAGCACCTGGACCAACCCCGTCTAGTGTACCTTCCCACCCTCGGCAGGTGACCCGTCATCGGCTTTGATACATTTATAATGACCCGTCCCTCCACCGATACTGTCCCAACTTAGCCACTGCGGTCATCCGGAAGTGTGGGGTTTTCAACGGGCATCGCTGCGGTAATCCAGCAGAAACTTCCCGGATGGTAACCCATCCCTAGATTATTCCCACCCGAGCACGCTTAACTGCAGAGTTTTCTACCACCTCTGGAGCCAATTGTGCTGAAAAGGCCTCGGTGTTAGGAAAGGACAAACCATTACTTATATTCCATTCGACCAACCACTGCCGAATATCAGGGTATTACAATACCACCACCTTAAATTGGCGCCATCCTCGGCTCCAGAATACATTCACAAGCCCAGATCTCTTGACGTTCCCTGCCCCTCATGAGAAGCACCTGGACCAACCCCATCCAGCGTACCTTCCCACCCTCGGCAGGTGACCCGTTGTCGGCTCTGATACCATTTGTAATGACTCGTCCCTCCACCGATACTGTCCCAACTTAGCCATTGCGGTCATCCGGCAGTGTGGGGTTTTCAACGGGCATCACTGCGGTAATCCAGCAGAAACTTCCCGGATGTTCACCCATCCCTGGATTACTCCCGCCCGAGCACGCCTAACTGTAGAGTTTTCTACCATCTCTGGAGCCAATTGTGCTGAAAAGACCTCGGTGTTAGGAAAGGACAAACCATTACTTATATTCCATTCGACCAACCATTGCCGAATATCGGGATACTACAGGACACATATATATTTTATTTTATTTTTTATACAGGACACATATATTTGTGATAAGAGTACCAAGTCAAAATGTAATCATTAAATAAGGTTACCGGCTATAGGTATGTTTCTAGGAATGCAATTTGTCATCAATGCTAATAAATTATTGATAAATAACAAATTTGTATAAGAATAAATATACATACTTATAAAACAATACATATACATATTGCAGTGGATGGAAAAGATAAAGAGGCAAGCAGAGAAGGGGATTTTTATTCATTAGAGGAAGTATATGTTACATAGATGTAGTCATTTATATACAATAGGAATAAGGCCCTAGCTACTATATTGGCCCGCACATCCATGGGCTAGAGCCCTACAACACTCCCCCTTGTGCGGTCCAATAGAATTTCATATGCAGTACTTCACATACAGTGCTTCGGATGTAGGTCTTCATATGTAGCTCTCTTCTTGATGACTATTATGTCTAAGACAATTGCTCCATTAAAACTTTAACAAAGAAAAACCCAGTGGGAAAAAACCTTGGTACAGCTATTCACATGTAATACTTCAAATGTTGTCTCGTATTTTACATGTAGTTCATCACATGTAACACGATCTTTAGATACCACCGAGTCTAAGTTAATTGCCTCGTTAAAACTTCGTCAAGAAAAACCCAGTGGGACAAAAACTGAACTAAAGAAAAAGAGTACAATATTAATTAGACTTAGAACACAATTCGATGCGTATACATTTTCTCATTAAAACCTTTACAAGGAAAACCCAGTGGGATAAAAACCTCGACGAAGGGAAAAGAGTACAACATGACAGATGCAAGTAAAGGTGATCTGTTGCAGATGATCACTTTGCTCTGTTGAAGTTGACTAGTTGCTTCACAACTCCTAAGGAAGAAAATCCTCGTGGGAAAGACAATATCCTTAGCTGGGAAATTACATTCCCGGTGTTTGTTGTTGTCTTATTAAAAACCTTGCCGAGTAACAAAACCCTGTGCGAAAACTAAATCTCGGTGAAGGAAAATAGTTCAACACACCATTAGATGCTCCCCCTGATGTCAGAAAATTTTCATTAGTCTAATGCAGTCAAAAGGAGTTTATTTACACTTTACTTTGGTGACTTGAATGTTTATAAGACCATGTTGTTGATTCTGGAAGTTACGTTGCTTAACGGACTATCACGTTTCATTTCTTTGATTCAGATATTTTCAGTAATATCAACGCGATCTTCAAGTCTGTAACGTTCAACATACTTGATGTTTTTAGTGTTATCTCGCTAAAAACCTTGTCGAGTAACAAAACCCTTTGGGAAAAACTATTCTCGATCGAAGGGAAAAAGAGTACAACACAGCTTCAATTTCGAAGTAAAATATGTCGATATCATATCCTTGGATCCTCCCCCTGATGTCGGCATCTCCCCCTGATTACTTTCAGAGTTGTTCTAGATAGTTCCTTTAGTCATGTACTTTTCGAACTGAATATCAGTAATGACTTAGAAAATAGTCTACCATATCTCCCCCTGATTACTTTCGTTGGAGAAGATATTGTTATTCTTTCATAATCAACAACCTTTGGATTGCACTTTCGTTAGCGGTCCTTTTTATGTCTTTGCAGGGATAAATTTTTTTTATGTCAATGGTTACTTTGAAGTACATGATTACATTCACTATACCATTCCAATGACGTTGCGTTGGTGCTGAGTTATATCTAGCTAACAAGTTCACCGAGGATGTAACATTTGGTCGAGTACATTATGTTAAGTACAATAATGTGTCTATTATACTTATATAAGGAAAGTTCATCTCCCGACACAACTTCGTCATCTTCCTTTAGACGAATTGGTCATTTATGTACATTTGGAACTCGACTAATCATGGCAGTGCTAGCAGGATGCATGTCCTTGTTAAATTTCCTGATAATAGACATATTCAAACTGGTGGAATAATATACCACAAGATCGGTCTTCTAGTTCAGAACATAGATAAGATCGAGATTTCCCAGGATTTTCATCTCAAATTCATATTTTAAATAGCTTGTAAGATCTCTTATTCCATTAAGAGTACTTATCATGTCCATACCGTTGATATAGATGGATATAATTCTGAATCAGGAACTTATTTAATACGCATGACACAAAACTGTACTCGTTTATCCCTTCCCAATCAAAGAGTCACTTAGACGGGTATACCACATCCGCCTGATTGTTTAAATCAATAAGTGAGTGTTCCAGTGTAACTGAAAACACACTCCATGGTTTAGAGTCATTAGAGTTAGGAATCAAAAGGCCATCATGCACTTTTGCAAATATCTTTGAGTCTAAAGCTCCAAAGATATAACCACATTTACTATGTTTCAAGTTCTTTTGAAACTACCAATCAAACTAATTAACTGAACATTATAATATTCAAAAAAGTATGCAATCCAGGGATTTGTGAGAAACATCGCGCCACAAGGTAATTTTTTATACTTTAAGACCTCATTCTTCTCACTACACTTTGTGACAAATAACCACATATGTCCCACAGGCTTTACACTTGGTTGGTTAGCACTACCACACCAAATACCCGTATATTTGTCAAAGAACTAAGTTCTACCTGGATTGCGTAGGTCAAATATGATCTTTATTTTAAATTAATCAAAATAAAGCATGGTTCAATCTCATTGTGCTCTACTTTTGGAGCAACTATTTATGGATTATATCATTATTGTTCATGCATGATCTTTCCATTGACTCATGTGCATTCTCATAATCTGTTAGGATTTCATTGTTCTCTAGAATCATTTTAAACCTCAGAGCGTCCTTCCGTTTGATTCATGGACATATTTAGAGACAATTTTATGAGATGATTTCAGATGATATTATTAGGTTGTGCCTAACTCACATATTTCCTTTCTAGGTGAGCACTGATCGAACCTAGTGGTCTCTCCATCTTCCTTTATGGAGTCATGGCCTCAACCACACTTCCACCAAGTGTAGTTGTTACACCTTAGTTTTACGGTGCATATCCTTTACTAAGGATGTTTAACCTTACGGGCATGTTTGCAGTTGGTATGTGTGATTTCGTCAGTTTACCGATATTAGTGTACATTCCGGAAATCGATAATCCTTTTTTCACTTCACAATTCCATTTGTGGAGTATATGAGTCTATATGAGACAAAATGGGAACACACCACGACATTCCATGTCGTTCCCTCAGAAAATACTTTTTCCTGTCTCCCCCTAACAACAGGAAGACTATCCCATTAAAGTAACTATCCGCAAATCAGCGGTTGAGAAATCGTCTGTCAAAAGGTTTAAAAATGCGGATAATTATTGGAAATTCTTGTCCAACAGAGTCACTTAATCATTTTGATGACCCATCATAGTACGACGTGGAGTCGTAAGGGCACATATTAGTGCAACCAAAAATGCGTAAGAACAAAAAAAATGTCAGGCTTATATCCAGTTACCAACTGGTACGCAAAGAATGGTTGACCAATTATGGGTATAAAATGAATAAGTGAAGATGCGTGTAATATTGCATATTCCTCAAGCAGTTAAAGGTAGGTTTGTACGCATAACCATGCCTTAGGCACCATATGTAACCTTTGATGGTAGTCTTTGCGAGACCATAAGGTATAGGATGTTCTGCATTGATCTTATTAAATACGCAATAACCATCAAGTCCTTTTGATGTACACTAGCTAGCATTTACAAGGGTTGGTGATCCCTTACATGTATAATATGTGCTATTAGTTTTCCAAACGCAAAATTTCTTAGGAGCTATAACTAGTCCAAAATGTCAAAACATTCACCAGAGCCATAAGTCACTTTAATGGTCCGCATTCTGCATGAATATTTTTCTAAATTTCACCTTGTTTTCTTTGTAATATGGATTGTTTACCATTTGCATCTTAGGATGGTCTCGATCCTTTTTTACTAAAGACTTTGTGAAATGAGTGATATGCTTTCTTACTTAAAAGCAATAGGGTGGGGGGGTGGGGGTGGGGTGCATCTAGTACTTTAGAAAACACTTATTGAGAGATATGCCGTCATTTCACATTCTGTCAATCTTTCTTTTGTTTTTGTTCACTCAAATAAATTGATGTTCGTATGAGTCCTTTCAAAACGATCATCATGTCACAGCCAAAGTGGCTTTATGGTTATGCCCAAAGCCTGTATGAGTCAATTCCCAACATTTCATCGTCGGAGTAAATATGGATTCAATAATCAAAATACTATAGTGATTTACATTTCACTAGATTGACTCACTAGTTTCTCTAATACATTAGAGACTATAAAAGACGCATTCAATTACATTCTCATAATTGTGAGTTTCCACATGATATCCACTTGCATGGGTTTATGTGGAATTTAACAAGGTGTGATTATGTCTTGGTACATGTAGAGATTTTGTGACATCTTTGTTCTATCTTGAAAACAAATTTTGAGTAGTGCTTCACTCGATGATCCAATCCTCGTAGTCACATTATAAGGAAATAGTTCAACAACTAGTTTAAATTCCTTAAGCTAGTGGAAGAAAAACAACTATAAGTTAGACACTTGGGTCTTGAGAGTTTTAATAAGTGGTGTGGACTTATTACGTAATAAAAGTGGGATTCAACTCAAGCACTTTAGAGTGAATATTATTACGTGTCACCCAATATATCTCCAGTGCTTTAGAGAATTTATGTCTCGTGTTTTCATTCCATAAGTGCAGACATTGGATCTAGTTTTACTCAATAAGATAGTCAATTGGCCCGGCAAAGTTCTTGTTGCCATTAAAGTTGATGTGAAAATTGGTTGCTACTATGATACACACATTACATTGTATATACTAATACCTATGACCAGGTGCATTTCCAACTCTTTTTATTTATGATGAGAGCTAAAATTACATTTTAGCTGATCCCATACTCGGTTGATACTTGTGTATTGGTGTTATTACTACCGAAGACAAAAGTACATCTTTGTCTCATGATACATATGTCCCTTTTTACTTGCTTTATATGAGTCGGTACGTCTAACCCTCATTACTTCAGGGTTCTTTCCATTTTCAATTTTGCTACATTTAGCTTAATTTGAGAAATTTCTTTATCTCAACAGGCGAAGAGAATCTCACAACACATGTCAACCACTTACTTTAGGTTGAATATATTACTAAAGATAGTTCTCTTGTTGTCATACTTCAACATATACAATATCGTTAGTATCATGGATGAAGTAGAGAAATGGAAATTTTCTGACACATATCATCTTTCGTGAGTTCTTCCACAAAAATTGGAATACATGTGATTTTATTTGAACGTATCTTTTGAAACAACCGACTCTTTAATAGTCAAGCAAGTGGATTACATCCCACAGATAATTCAAATTTGGGGAGAAAAATATCATGTACGCAATAATGTTGCTCAAGTACTTCTAAACCTCAAATGAATACACTGTAATCGAGTTGGTACAACCAATTGAACAATAGATCACATTCAACTATAGCCAATATCATATTCAAAGAACAAAATAACAAGACAAAAATTCTTAATGATCAAGATCAACAGTCATAATCTAAATTGACCGTTTATATGATATGGATTTATCTTAAGACAAAGAAAAATAGAACTAGGCATGTTCTAAAAACAAATAAATAAACCCAACAAATATCCAACCTTAAAACCCAAAAATAGTTACATACCTCATGCCAAGCTCTGGTTCCATCTATACATATGCAGAACCGGTACCCGCTCGAACATGCACGGCCAACCACCAAAACGGAACAGAATAGGGCTGGGCTAAACCGGACTGGGTTGGAATGAATCTGACAGATTGGTCGAAACAGTTCAGTATCGGACAGCTGGGTCGGAATAGTTCAAAATCGGACAGATTGGTCGGAACAGTTCAGAATTAAACATCTGGGTCGGAACAGTTCAAAATCGGACAGATTGGTCGGAACAGTTCAGAATTGGACAGATTGGTTGGAACAGTTCAAAATCGGACAGCTGGGATCTTGGACGGGATTTCTTTCTCTTCTCGGAATGTGAACAGACGGACTTTCTTCCCCACCAGATTCCACCGATCTAAATCTAGATCAGGAAGCAAATTACACCCAGATTACAAATGATTGAGATTAATCAAAGTAATAGTAATTCCTGATTGATTAGTGCATACACAGTACCGAAAAAAATAGAATAATCAAAGTATAATAGTAATTCCTGATTGATTAGTGCATACATACACAGTAAACAAAAAAAAAGATTGATTAGTGCATACACTACACAGTACAAAAAAAAAAAGGATAATCAAAGTAATTCTTAATTACATATGGATTAATCAAAATAATCCATAATTCCTGATTAAATCAATTTTTACTGAATATGCCAAAAAAGAGCTGTTTCTATCAAATCAAAACAGATTCAAAACAATTTCTGCATTACTGATTTGAACAAAATAAAAGATTATGGAAAAGAAAAATATAGATCATGGCATAGAGTATAGATTTATTTTCTAATCAATCAATATGTTATAAAACAGATTAAAAAAAAATCAAATCAATTCCTAGTGATTTGATTCCAGGAAAAAGAAAAAAAAAAGGACAAAATAGATCCAACTTATCAGATTTGACGATGACGATTCCATTGATTCTGACGCAGTGTATTGATAGCAACCCAAAATAAAAAAAATAAAAATCCATTGCCGCAGGGTAGTTCTCGTGCCTGATAACGTATTGCAGTGGATCGAAAAGATAAAGAGGCAAGCAGGGAAGGAGATTTTTATTCATTAGAGGAAGTATATGTTACATAGATATAGTCCTTTATATACAATAGGAATAAGGCCATATCTACTATATTGGCCCGCACATCCATGGGCTAAAGCCCTACAACAATACAGAAAATATATGTATTTTTTGGTACACATTTATATTAAAATAGTGTAGGACATATGCATGTGATGTCACTGATATGCCTGACTTTAAAATGTGCATGTCCAAATGTCGAACGAGAGTTTAACGCAGACACCTGACCATTTTAGTGCTAGTAAACTCATATGCCAACGTACACAATGTATATAAGGTCTCTGTAAACTCATATTTAGAACAGTTCCTATGGACTCAACAAAACAAGGATTTGTTGATTTTGATCCCACTATGGACTCAACAAACATGAAAAATGGATGTAGCGCGCGCGTGATGTAAGACCGGGCGAGTTTGGCACCAACGCTGGCGCTTGTGGCAAAACCGCCCGTTATTACTTCAAACGCTAGCGTCTGTATTAAAATCTCCAGCGTTTGACACAAAAGCGCCAACGGCTACATCTGGAGGGCTGTAAATCCTTGTCATCCAACGGTTAGAATTTTAAGTTCTATAAATACTCTCCATTTCAACTCCAAATTCACACATCTAGTCTTCTTTACTCTTCTTCTCTGACCTTAAAAAAAATCTTGAAAATGTCTCGGCCCTTGTTAGTTCAGCGAGCTCCGTATACTAAAGAAGAATATGAATCTATTTGCAGAAACTATGTTTTTTTATATACTCAGCTTGCTTCAGCAAACTATCCACTACACCAAATTCAGGAAATAGCAACTCGGATTCGCAACAGAAATATAGCTGTTGCGAATTTCTGTTGCTAAAAATTCGCCACAGCTAGTTGCTGTTACTAATTTCGTAACTGCTGAACTTCAGTTGCTATTCGCAACTGATTCTATTTCACGCATGCCAGTTCCGTGTGTGGCAGAAAACAGCTGCAAACACTTTTTTTTTTGAGCATGCGAATTTCGCGTGTGATACAAATCGTTTTATCCTTGGAAAAAATCCCTTCTCAGCAACTCACCTTTCTTTCACTCTCTCAGACAGATCTGAAGAAGAAGAACTATCCCGCCATTGAAACCAGAGGAAGTTTGGTATGTATGATGATTAGGGTTTGGTTCTTTGTTTAAATCGATTGATGATGCTTTTTCTGTTAGGGTTTGATAGATTGATAATTAGGGTTTTGTGTCTTTTTGTTTAAATCGATTAATGATGTATTTTTTTCTATATTTTGGTAGATTGATACCTAGGGTTTTCTGTATTTTGTTTAAAAGGGGATTGTTTTTCTTCTTGTGTTGTGACAGATTTAAGTTTCTGGTGTTGGATCATTTGGATTTTGGAATTTACGAGACCTCAACTTCCTTCGTATTTTACAACAACTTTTGGGGTACTCGTCTTGCTCATTAAGAGAAGAAAAGATGTGATTTCTCCAACACTCGTTCAAAATCCTTCTCCTGGAAATCTACAGTCTAGTCATCTTGCTCTTCATGTAAAACTCTAAACCCTAACCCTCTTTCTCTATCTCTCTCCCACTCCCACTCACATTTACATTCTCACTTTCACTTTGTTCTTAAAATTTTCAGGTTAATGAAGATGAATCTTATTGTTCTGCATTTATAGCTTCAGGATGCAATATTTACAAGCTTTAGGTGATATTTTTGATCCCAATTTGATATCTAGAGTTTTTGTGAATCTTGTGGATTTCTTATTCTAATTAGGTGAAATTGATTCTTTGTTTTTTCTGTTTAGATTTCATTAGAAGATTCTCCAGTTGCCAAGGGAAGTTGACCCTCTTGATTCCTGTACCCGCAGAGGTAAAGAAACATTAATCTAGTAAATGAATTGATAAATGTTTTTTATTCATGTTGATAGAAACAAACATATGTACTAGACCAGTTGAATGAATACTTTATTATTGCTGCAGCTCAGCTTATAATCTCTACATGACAGTTCTCCTCTTTTGCCCTTAGTAATTTCGTTCGTGCCCAGGTGATTGTTATAACCTCTCTCTCTGATTGTTGTGCTGTTAGTACTAATTGAATTACTCTTTAATAGACTTTGATGAGCTAGTTATGGTGAATTTTCGAATGTGCAATGTGAGGTTTGGTGGCTTTATAAATATAACTTTAAACAGCCATGGGCTAGTTTTGACTACCAATCAGAAATATTTGCTAAATTAGGGTGTTGTAGGTTCAAATCATATTGATCTTTACCATGGTAAATGAGATGGAAGGTTATTGGCAATCAAGAATGTTTAGTGGTCACATTGGGGGTTTTGTTACATGCAAGAATTGGGTTTGAGGAGTTTGATGAATTGGGCTTGAGGAGTTTGATGAATTGGGGGTTTTGTTAATTTGTATTAATTAAAGCACCATCCCAAATTCATAATATTTTTTTTTCTTATTGTAGAGGATTTTGTGGTACCGGAATACCTTACATGCAAGAATTGTTCAACTGAGATTGAAGTTCCTTACATTCAGGTAAGAAAGAACTAATTTTAAGATTGTAGATTAAATTTGTTTTTTTAAATTTATCCATCGTTCTTACTTTTCAGTTTGAATTGAGCAAGGTGGGTCTTGATTCGCCAAGAGAGCAAATTTGCAGATTGGCAATGAGTTAGAAACTTAGAATGCAAGAGACATCTAAAGAAATACCGGTGTGATCCCTTCCTCGGTCATTAGATGTCTTTCTCCGTCATGAGATTGTTGAACATGCAAGAGATGGTGATACGTAAGATCCCTGAGACTTTTAGAGAGTGTTTTGTTTAGTGATCAAAATAAAATAGAAATATTTTAGTTAAATATGTACATGTCCAACATTGGAAATCTATAGGTATCGTCTTTAAGGATTGGTTTACCAAAACGGAAGTAGGTATACCACCAATACTGCAAATTACTTCATAATTTTAGTATTTTGACTTAATCAACATTTGTTCATAAAAATTATTTAAATTTAAAAATAATATTTTTGATATTTACCTCTATGATGCCCCAGAAACTAGTGAAGTTAACTATACCCATGGACACTTGATCCAGTGCACAGTACAATTCTCCTAAAATTGCAGAGCCCCAGTCATAATCTGGTGCTTTGTCAAGATCTTCTAACGCTTGAAGCCAATCAACACGAGCAACAAAAGTTGGGTTTGGAAAGAATGTCTTACCCAGTCCCCATAAGATAAACATCCTTTCAAGTTCAGGATAGTCATCTACATTTTCTGGGTTTCTGCTTTGGGTAACGAATGAATTCAACGCTGAACATTTAATCCCACCTCCTTTCAATTCTTTATAATCTTCACGTATTTCTGATTCTATAAACGAGGGAAAAAGCGTCTCCCATTTACTAATTGATATCCATTCGTCTTGGTTGAATGGTGCCGGCTCTCCCACTCCACTTAGGATCCCACAAATGAAATACAAATCAAGGGGTGTAATTCCTATTATATTTAAAAATATCAACTATGATTAATTCTTTTGATTATTTAATAATTATTTAAAAAATAAAATTTAAGTTAAGTTAAACAAGCTTACCAATTTAAAAATCCATAAAATGGAATTTGTGCGTCGTCGGCCACCACCTTTCTACTACTGTTGTCGTAATTTTGTTGTTGTGTCTTCTAAGCTTCACACTATAAAGCGCACGCCAGGGATATCTATCAACCATTTCTCGGACTCGAGGGGGTAGACATTCATAAACAACCTTTAAGTCTGAAAATCCACCTCTCATTCTATAATAACCCTCAGAACGATCTTGATGCCCCTACACATGACCCTGGACTAATGATAGAGCAGCAACGACACTCGGCGAAGCAAACTCTGCTTCTCAATTTTGAAAAAAATCTACACCTGTGGCAAGCCGCGCTGTCGGTTCATTTCTCCGATCTCTTCTCTTCTTTACACTATTGACCGCTTTTCATAAATTGCTGCTCATTGTATAAAAAAAATTTGATTTAGAAGAGTTTTAGAAGAAGGAAATAGTAGTGGTGTGACTGAAAATGAATTCAGTTGAAGGAATTTATAGTTTTGAAAACTATAATGTTGAGAATATGGACGTTGGAAAGTCGACCGTTGGCGTTGTTGTTTCTCACGCCCGCGTTGATATGACCAACGACAGAGTTTTTGTCTTGAGCGCCAACGTTTTTTCTACCAGCGCCTCGTTTATCCTACACACTCCAGCGTGTGTCCCTAGCACGGGCGCTTGATGATCAACCGCGCAGTGCTATTCCCATAGTGGAGAAACCTGTTTGGCCATCCACCTGGCTCAGCAAAAAAATTCATTTGAACATTACCATAGGAATTTCCCTTAGTGCCAGAATATTAAGGTATAAAAAAGAGAGGTTAAAACCTGAAAACATTAATTTAAGAACGCGCGGTTGGGGGATAGTAAAACTAATTGGGGGATAGAGGAAAAGGACAAAAACCGGATCCAAATATCAAATCAGGGTCACCCCTTATCTAAGTATTTTACCTAATTCCTAATCTACCCCTCACTAATCAGGTTTAGTGTTTAATTATAATTAGGAAAAATATTAAGTATTTGTTAAAAGATTAGTGTGTGTTTTTATTTGTATTTGGGTGAGTGAGGTGAGAGTAGAAGGAGGGAAAAAATATTTGAGAGGGAACTTTTTTTGGTGAAAATGGAAGATGATTGTGAAGAGAGAATTGTTGCTGCTGAATCTTTAGCTCAACTACAACAAGGAGCATATCTTGAATCTTCAGCCAATGACAACAACTCACAATTGCAACTCTTTGTTGAGCCAACACCCTTGAATGATGATTTTTACGAGCATGGAGAGTTTTTTGAAGAACCTACACAAGAGAGTAAACTTGCATAACATACAAGCATCCCCAACACACAGGTAAAGCTGCTAAGAGGTTGAAAATTTGATTTTTTTTATTTGAATCCACCATTTTTGTAGCTGAAAAAGCTCTGTGTCGGCATGGATGTTGTATGAATACAATGCCGGAAGCTGCTCTACCGGCATAGTATTTATACTACGGCCATGCCGGCAACTCGATATCCCCCAATTTGAAACCAAAACCGGCATAGTATTCAACCAAAAAACTATGCCGGTACAAAAGTTACTTTTTACCTACCACGGAATATTCTCCGGGATATGCTACCGGCATGGTTAAATTCAAAGGTTACCATGCCGGTACTACATGAAAAACATACAAGAAGCAGTGCCTTCCAAAGCTAAAAACTGGCATACTAGATTAATTAACTACCACACCGGAACTGTGTACCGGCGTGGAACCGTAGATGATGGCAATGCCGGTACATCAACCGGCATTGTTCATGTTTAACGTTACTATGCCGGCACCTACAAAAAAAAAATACAGGAAGCAGTGTTTTCCAAATCTAAATCCCGGCATGGTATATTAATTATGGGACACGCCGGAAATCTGAACCATAGATAACGAGCATGCCGACACTTCTGTTTCCGGCGTTTATTTCAAATGAAATATGTATGCCGAAAAGAGTTTCAATTTTGGACTTCAGTTTTGGTTCAGTTCGACCATGCCGGAACATTGTTCGAGCATACCGGAACTGTGGTCCGGCATAGTATTTTAATTTATTTTGGAACTAATTTATTTTCTTTTCATTCGATCCTTAGGTTGTCACATATATTGATCCAACAAATGCAAAACCGCTTGGTCGGGATACGTCGGAATACTATAAAATGCCTCCGGCATGTTACCAAATCTCCTAGTATCTTGAACTTTACTAATGGATTGCTTGTAATGAACCTTATAATCTCCCATTGTTTGCAATGTAGGGAATAAAATCTCCATAGGAAGCAATTGCTTGGGCTAAAGAGACGGCTCTTAAGAACATGTGTGTGTTGGTGAGGAATACCCAACATTCAAATAATCGTTTTGAGATGGTTTGCGAGAGAAGTGGGGTATACAAGGAGAAGAATAGCCACAAGAGAAAGGGTTATGTATATCCAAAGAAGACTAATAGGGTATACAAGACTCGTACGAGGAAGGATAATTGCCCCTTTAAGTTTGTATTCCATCTAAGAGACAAGGAAAATGAATGGGATTGTACGGTGTGTTTCGGCCGCCATAACCACCGGGATCCGAAAGATTTTGTTGGTCACTCCCTAGTTGCGAAGATAAAACCTCATGAAATGGAGGATGTAAAGAGATTGACCAAAGCACTTATCAAATCGAGACAAATTCTCAGAGGCTTCAAGGAAAAGGATCGGACGAACGTGTCTTCTCTAAGTACAATTTATAGAGCACAAACAAGTATTAGGAGGGTTGAATGGGAAGGGAAGACCGTTATGCAAGAATTTGAGAAGATAGTTTGGGATCGCAACTACACGCGTATCATTAAAAGAGGGACGGATAACAAGCCCCTTCAAATATTCATTTCGCATCCTTTGCTTTCACAATTGGATCATACATGTTGTGGTGTTCTTTTGATGGATTGCACCTACAAGACAAACAAATACAATATGCCGTTGTTCAACATCGTGGGGCAAACATCGGACAAGGTATCATTCACATTGGCTTGGTGTTTAATGGAAAACGAGAGGGACTATAATTATCATTGGGCATTACGATAATTGAAATTATTCTTCCCGGAAAATCAACTTCCGAGGGTCTTCATAACCGATCAAGATGACGCATTAATGAATGCAATATCCGACGTCTTCCCGGATGCACAAAATTTCCTATGTACATATCATATACGCCAAAATATCATAAAAACTTGCCATGCCTTGTTTGAACCCACTAAGGCGTATATTAAGAAGAGAATGATTGTTCAACTAGAGGAAGATGTTCGCAAGAACAAACTATCACCCGAAGAAGAAGAAGATGAGAGAGGCAAGATCAAAGAGAGAGTGGACAAAGAACATAAGGAAAATCATAAAAAATTGGTTGGAATTTCTAAGAGATTGGGATAAAGTTTATTGGTCTCTTACCGAGGATATGTATGAAAAGAGATTGGACAAGTTTATTGCCGATTGGAACGAAGTTTATCCGACTGCCGTCTGGTATTGTCGGACTCAATGGTTGGATAAGTTCAAGGAAATTTTTTTGCGTGCATGGACAAACCGGTATAGACACTACGGGAATGAAGCAACTAGTATAGCAGAGTCCGCTCATGGGAGATTTAAAGATCTCATCCAGTAAGGCCAAGGAAACGTGGTTACGATCACTGAAGTAATGGAGCAATACTTTAAGAGTGAAAAACAAATAGCCTCTCAGTCCCAAAAGAATTCAGAGTCGTCTTGGTATAAACACACAAAATAACGACTCTTCCTACCCAAGCTACTAATAGTCGTCAGGGTGTATCATATTACCCTTACGATTTTTCATAACCTGGAAAAGTTGCAGGTTTGAGTCGTCATTTTTGGTGTCACTACATTGACGACTTTGTAAAGTCGTTAGGGTATACACCCCTCGACATTGATGACTCTTGCTCTGTGTTGTGACATATATCCAATCCATAATAGAATTTAAGATAATCTTACCATCAACACAATCATGTTTGTTATTTGAAGCTTCACCAACATCATTTCCTCCACTTGAATCACTCATTTCTAAAACCCCTAAGTTTTCCCCCAAAAACTCCTCGTTTTCTTCTCAACACACAAAAACACAACCCCCCATTTTAACTTAAACACACTAATTAACTTAACTAATTATTAGCGTTAATTATTTAGGGTTAGTTTAGACATTAAAAGAAAATTGGGATAAGGGGTAACCAAAATTATGTTTTGATATCCTATTTTTGTCCTGTAAGGGGAGACCCTCAATTGTTTCTTGGGCCCCTAATTAAGCGGTGTTAAAAAAAACTCATGTGAGACTATAAAGTCACCACAATGGCTAGTTATGTTTGTTAACACGGTATGTTAAGATTTTATGTACACTTATTTTGTTGTGTTTGGATCCCACAAAAAAGGCTACAAAGTCCCCGAAATGGCTGGTTTTGATTTATTATATCTACGTTAAAGTTAAGCCTATTGCATCTTGGATTTGGAAATCTATTTCTTAGAGAATTATTCACTAACGTCATCATCAGCGTTAGCTAGCTCTGTGTGCTTAATAACCCCACGTCATATTGAACACTAAGTGGAGTGTTGATTTTATTACTAGCCCCATCGGGATCCGACCTAGTTTTGACTTATACGTTAAAAACAAATGCCATGGATGTTGTTGGGCGAGAAAACAAGCTTTTCTAGTCATCATCAACGACATTAGCAGTTGCACTGATGGCTTTATTGGCTCTTCCATTGATAACTGGGATAACAAATGTCATACCAGTTGCAGTAGTACTATCATGAAAGATTTTGTAATTTCTCCACATTTGCATGCTGTAATGTATTTTTCTTTCTTTCCACCAGAGGTCTTTTGATGCATGCTTATCCTCTCCCTTGATTTGGGTGATGGTTGCACTCACCCAAACTATGTCTAATTAATCAATGTAGTGTGTGATGCAGGCTAGCTTCATGCATAAAGTATGCCATAAGCGCAAATCTATTACTTTCCACTAGAACTTGGTCTTGCAAATGGCTCAAAAGATCAATCTCGATAAAACTTTCGTGAAGTGACCATAAGTTCTGTTTAGAGTCACATCATCCACCTTAAGAGGAACCCCAATTACACTAGCGATCTCGTGCAATGTTTTCTTACGCCAATACCATATATCCGAACCCAAACTTATTGGGCAAGCAATTGCCATTGGCGTTGTAGTTAAGTGCATAGCACACCCGGCGGTTCAGAATTACTGAACCAACAGAAGGGATGGTGTTCGAATCATCAACGGAAAAACACCCTTGAAGGCCAAACAAATCGAAGTTCATTTCTCAAATTTTCAACGGCGTTGATCCTTTAGAGAGAGCACCAGACTACCAACCAGGTTTTCTTACATTCTTTATCACTTTTTTGATACTCATCCTCAGAGATTTTAATCGAAATATGGTTTCGAAGAAGATTACCAACAATAGATATATGGGAACATTATCTATATACTCCTACTATGAGGCCCTTGCAAAAATACCCTTATGAACTTTACAAATACCCCTAATCTTAATACATTACTAAAATACCCTCTTTTGTATAGTGTATATACAAAACCACTAACCACTATTCAAAAAAAAAAAAAAAAAAAAAAACTATACCTCTACTGCCCACCACCACTGTCCACCACCACCGACGACCACCACCAACGACGACCACCACCACCAACCACCACCACCGACGACCACCACTGTCCACCACCAC
>JAJJMB010001160.1:4054717-4091649 GCA_023531105.1 Papaver atlanticum | reverse complement strand
ACCACCACCAACCACCACCACCGACGACCACCACTGTCCACCACCACCACCAATCACCACCGCCGCCAACCACCACCACTATCCACCAACACCGCGAACCACTGCCGCCGCTAACCAACACCACCACTGTCCACTACCACCACCACCAATCACACCGCCGCCGCCAATAACCGCCACCCACCTCCGCCGCCAACCACCATCGCCGCCAACGACCACCACCACCATGTGGAGTCAACTTGCTGAAGTTGTGTCCATATCTGAGGCAACTAACTCAAGTTATCTCCAAAAGTGGAGGCAACTAGCTAAAGTTGTCTCCAATAAATAGTGTATAGGAACAAGTTGCAAAACAAAATGGAGCCAACTAACTTTCAAGTTGTCTTTGAATCTGAGGCAACTAGTTCAAGTTGTCTTCAAAAGTGAAGGCAACTAGCCCAAGTTGTCTTCAAAAGTAAAAGCAACTAGCCCAAGTTGTCTCCAAATATGGAGGCAACTAGCACAAGTTGTCCTCATATATGGAGGCAACTATCACAAGTTGTCTCCAAAAAAAAAAATTATACACAAATAAGTGAACCTAGTGTGAGTCGAACACACATCTTCTGACATATAGTCAGTTGTGCTACCATTGCACCACAGATTCGTTTATACAAAAACAACATATCAAAATCACATACCAGCATCTCCCGCTTCATATCTCTTTACTGCATTAGCACATTTTCAATTGCAAACCCAGTAAGCTGACTCACATAATCGCCACACCATTAGTGCTCAACCAACAATTCAAACCACCACCAGACAACATCATATCCTCCATCTCTGCTACTGCAACTCTACCTGCAACAGCTTTATGACCATAACCATCTATGCACACTTGCAACATGAGCCAATAGTTGCAGTCACTTCCATGCCCCTGCTCAAACACCATCAGCAACATACAAGCAGTAATAACTTCTTGTTCTGCTTTCACTGCCTGGATACATATTGAGTTCCTACTCAACTTCCTAAGCATTCATCTATCCTCTTGACTTTAAAGCATGAGCATCAGCAGCACAACCATCATCAGCAACTCAACACAACCCTATGTTACCATCGCACCACAAATTCGTCACAACTACTCTAAGATATATGTATAAGATAATTTCAAATGAATGAATGGACCCAAAAACATAACCAAGTTGCCTCCGAACTGGAATCAACTAGCTCAATTTGCCTCCAATCTGGAATCAACTAGCTCAAGTTGCCTCCAAAAGTGAAAGCAACTTTCTCAAGTTGTCTCCAAAAAAAGGAAGCAACTAGCTCAAGTTGTCTCCAATGGTGGAAGCAACTTGGTCAAGTTGTCTCCAATAGTTTGAGCGCATCCAACACAAGTCCACTGCAACATATCACCACTACTTCTAACACAACAAACCACCTCCACTGCAACATCCACTACCACCACCATTGGTGCAAACAAAACAAATTGGAAGCTCAACAAACCTGCAATATCATCTTCTCGGCCTCTTAACATCAACATCACCAATGCACGGCCATCAACTACATCTCCTAACTGCAGCTGCACTATAACCTCAACAAACCCAGTAATAACAAGCATTCCATCATTCATTCATTAGCACACTACTCCATTTCCACTCAACAGCTCAGTCTCTGCAATTGTAACTCAACAACACCTCACCTCAACTCAACAACCACCAACAACAACCGCATCAGATATTCATCTTCATTGTCAACTCAAATAACCAATCCCATGAGCTCACACTACTACTCAGCACCTCAATCTCCATCACAAATTTTTACTAACTTGTTCATTCACTTGCAATTGCAGCTACAAATCATTCCACAACCACACAACAAATGACTCCTCCTTTCTCTGTAACTGCGTACAATGTGTTATCAGCTACAAGACCAGCTGCAATTCAACACACCAACCCTGCAAGCCATACATTCCATATAATCCCTTTGGCTTATCTATTACTCCCGTTAATGACACTAAAATCTTCTTGTCTCACAAACTCAGCATCAACTCTACCAGCTTCTCTTCTTACTTGCAAGTCAGGTTCAACACCAGAAGCACCATCCACACCATTACCAGACCACTGCCGTTCATGAACTATGGTTGCACTATCAAACTGTCACAGCACCACCAGTTCCATCTACCCATCACTTGTAATTCTCCATTTCAAGCTCAGTAGCACAATCAAATCCATCTATAGAAGAAATCTCTTCTTTAGAAAAGCACACCATTCACAGCTCCACAATCCATTCAATCGCAAACCACCAGTACAATGAGGTCAACAACAACCTTTGGATTCATATTCTTCTTCTTCTTCTGTTCACATCAAGCACTATCATCAGATTCAACACCATCAAACCCAATAATCCAACAAACCCATCTCCTAATAGCAACTATGCATCTTGACAGAGGCCAACAAATCCAAGTCTAATAGCAAATCCACTTCATACCCCTTCTTCCAATTTCAACACAGTTCATTCATATGAACCCTAATTTCCATTAGCCAATTGAACCACAGTTCAATTAAAATCCATTTAACTGACAATAAACAATTCCAGGATGGAAACCATACCTTGGCAATAAGCACCACCACCATCATTTGTATACTCTTCTTCTTTCCAATCCGGAAGATATCACCACCACCACCATCATTTGTATACTCTTCTTCTTTCCAATCCGGAAGATATCACCACCACCACCGTCATCAACCACCACCACAACAATAAACAATCTTAACCACCACTATCTCAATCGCCAAATTTCACCATTCCAACCAGAACCACCGCGATCTCCATCAATTTCGTCGTTCTTAATCTGACCTCTTTCTATCTAAATCGCCACCAGTTACCATGCCACCAACACCACCAGAAACTTCAAAGCAAAACAAAGAAGATGATCAATTTTTAATCATTTTGGATGATTGGATCTTCAGATCCAATAAATTGATAACGATTTTCATTGCCTCTTCCAAATCGACGCTGAAAAATATGTATTGACCAACTGTAATCATCGATTTTAGGTTGTTCAATCCCAATCCAGTTGAAATCGAGATGATCTTATAAAAAATCAAAACCTAAAATCAGATCTCAATCTTTTTAAATCTGGTTTTGATATTAATCTTTACTAGAAGAAGAAGGTTTTGAAATTAATCTTTACAAGATGATGGTGATGGAGACGATTCTGGTTCTGGTGTTGGTGTTGGTGGCGGTGGTTGTGGTGGCGACGGAGATGGAGATGAAGATGGTGGTGGCAGTGGTTGAGAGATCCATTGATTTTTATCGAGTGAGAAATAAAGAAAAAGCTTAAGTATAAAATGTAATAAAAATGGGATTATGTGAATTATTTTTCTGTTCATAATTTCAATTATACCATTATAGGTATTTTTAAAGACTCATAAGGGTATTTGTGAAGGATCCATGGATAGTAGGGGTGTTTATAACATTCCCACTAGATATATTCTCCAAATCTCATGTGTGCCCATTTCTCTCTTAATCAAGTGATGAAATGAGTACACATGAGATTGAGAGAGAGAAGAAGAAGATGGTTGAACCCAAAAAAAAATTATTTTGAGATGGGTACACCGTACATGGTTCATGGTTGGTAATCCTCTTAAAGAGTTGGTTTTGATGACACAACTTCCATACTCGGCATATATATATTTATGTATGCGTATTTGCCATTAGTAATGCTTAAATATATAACATTGTCTTCCTGAAATTCTTGAGACCTAAATAAACTAGAGGGCAGACTATATGCTTCTATAGCCAATGGCAATTGGTCTACGAGTACAATTCTGTTTGTCTCGCTAGGTACATGGCTAATACGCATTAAGATACTGTCAATAGCATTAGGTTTGCGGAAAAATAAATAGCATTAGGTAATTTAGGTTTGTGGAAATGTTCCTTATTATTCGATTTGAAAATGCAGCTCATATATAGAACATATATAATGAAAAGAATATTAATTTAAAATTTCAAAGAGGATTACCAGTATGTTTCTAGGAATCTCATATGGACTCGAGCTGAAGGATTCTAAAAGCTAAATATAGCTATGCCCATTGTGCACACTTCAAAGAGACAGCAACCCTGTTTAATTTAACAAACTAACCAATCAACAAATTAGGCCAGCAGAGGTAGTTTTAGTTTTCGATGGCTTATACACAACCCGTATCTTGTGGACGCATAGAAATGTCGACCATGATACACCGGCCATGTCTCCTATCTCCCTTGAACACTTCATCGCACATATCGTCTTCCACATATCGTCTTCCACTTCCAATAGGTTCCATAACTCAGCATCAAACGATGATAACCCTCTATGCTTTTCGGCGACGTCACTCAATATATCCATAACCAACTGCTCATTACTTGGTTCCTTCTCCGGAGGACGAAATAGAATTTTCTTTTTAGGTGGAGATGATAAGAGGAAACCGGTTAATGACGTGGGTATTGATGAGACTATGGATCGGTTACATCGGGGATTAATTATTTTGAAAAGAGAAGAACTCATGGCTAATAAACTTAAAATCCTTTGTTGATAAAATTTTAAACCCTTTGTTGCTTTAGAAAAGAGTATTTACATAGAGAACGGTATGAAAAAGAAAAATAAAATAAAATACAGAACGGTATGCAGAGAGATCCGAATATATTTTTAGGGTTGATGACCGGTTTCTAGGAATTAGAAGATTTGTTGCTAATTAATTAAAAAACTGACGCGACATGCCGCACGCACCATATTCTGATAGGGTAAATAAGAATGCAATGAAACACTGGCAGAAGAGGACTGATCAGTCTATGAGGAGCAGTTAATAATGGTGGTTGATGGAGTTGGCCCATGGTCCATTTTTTGATTCGTTCATAATATGCCTCAAACACTCCCATACAACTGAGTTGCATTTGAATCCACTCCCTATACCAATCTGCCATACTTTATCGCCTTTCTTTACTCTCTCTTTAGCTTCTGTATAAGCTAACACATACCACAGTGAAGAAGCTGACTGGTTACCGAACCTCTGGAACGTCATCAAAGTTGCCTCCATCTCTCTCCCACTAAGATTCAAACCCTTGCCAATTTCTAACACCACTGTCTTTCCTGATGTTGTAGTACAAAAATGCTGCACCACTGAAGTAAAATCCGGCATGTAAACCTTGCTTTTACTGAACTTTCCACGCGAAAACTTCTTTTTCAATATCGAAAGGCTGTAATAAATTTTCTCTTTTAATGGTAAGATTAATGTACCTAGAGTTGTGATGTTTAATCTGAGAGTCTCTCCTGCAACTTGCAATGCGGTACGGTTAACGGTGAACCCAGTTATGCCTTCTGAATCTTCTTCTCGTGTAGCAGTCAAATAAGATTTGTCATTGTAGGCAGTTTGGGTTCTCACTAGTTGAGATAACTTATACTTTGACGTGTACTTAGCTTCTTTTTTATTGGAAAGTAAGACTGCTGAACAGCCCATTCTGAAAAGTGAATTCAAACCCAACTTTGATTTGTCATTGCCTGCATACCAGTTGTTAGAGAGGATTTCTGCGCTTATAATGATAGCGTTGTAGTTTTTATGGACTTTTAACACGTTTTGAGCAACATTAATACCGATTAATCCAGCACTGCAACCCATTCCAGAGATGTTAAAGCTCTTAATGTCAGTTCTCATGGAGTACTTGTTGACAATAACTGAAGTGAGAGAAGGAGCCGGGGAGAAACTACTACAATTCAACACAAGGACATCGATTTCACGAGGTGAGGTTTGGGTTTTACATAAAAGATCATCAATGACAGTAAAGAAAAGCATTTCAGCTTCATGAATGGCGTCTTGGAAGTAATTTTTGGGTGGTATATAGAGTAAAGCTGGTGGAAGGTAGGTTTCTTCTCCTTGACCTGAAGAAGTAACGAGTTTCGCCATGTGAGAGATGCTATCTTGGTCGAAGCATTTGAACATTGTGACATGTTCTATAAATGTTGATGATGGAATCCTACAACTACTAGGAGGCTTTAGACATGCAAAATCTACTAGGTAAATGGGTTGAGAATTTGATGGGAATATACTGAAATATCTGAAGGTGAAGAATAGCACTAAGAGTAGGAATAACGAGACGAGGAAGAGATGAGTAATGGGTAATCTGAAAATGAAAGTGAGATAGAATTCTATGCATATTACAGTAAAGAGAGACGAAATGTTTAAATGATGAAATAGAGTTTGAAGGAATTGGTCTTTCAGGAGGTTTGAAGCTTCCATTTTAGAGATCTGCTGGTAATTTGATGAAATGAAAGTGACTAGTACTGCATATATTTATAGCTGAACTGTCGACTGAAATGCTTTTGGTGACAGGCCGTTTGAAAAAATTGCAGTTGACCACATTTGAAGTGTGTGCATGAACACAAACTGGAGGATGGGCGAGTGACTTACATGCCATGCACTGATGGACAACGCGTCTCTGTTAACTTACAACTGTCGAACTGTCCAATGCAATCAGGTTAAGAAAACTTGATTTGGCCACATTAATTTCGCCCATTCATTAAATAAACCTTAATATTTCTTCATGCTTGTCTGAAGAAAATTGTAGTCTGGCATAACTTAGCCCATTCCTTTGCATTATTGCTTTAAGTTCTTAGGTTTTATATCAAGCATTGAATAGAAGCCATGTACGCACATATGATATTGAGCATGGGCATCATGCAAGCATGTGTATCATAATAGAACTTGATACATCTTCTTTAGACATATCAAGTTTGTATGGCGGCTTGTGGGAGACCCCTCGCATGTGGGGGGATGATGATATGATCATCATAGCCATGAGATTCATTAATGATTACTCCTTTGAGTCCTCGTCATTGAACTTAGCTGCTTGCACCGGCTGTGAATCAGTTCATTCTAAATTTCAACTCCCCAATAATCAAGTAACAAATTTGAAAGAGAAAAAGTACAAGTAGGAAAATGAAAGTTACGTAAACTCATGAGTCATAAGCCAAGTAGGCACCTATGACGTGCCAGACAAGTGGCGCACAATGATTGTGCGTTACAGTGTTACAGGCCAAGTCAGTGTGCAGCCAGGATGGCGCGACACTGTGTAGACTGTCAAGTGCTAAGAATGGCATAACCCTACAGGGTCAGTGAAGCGCGAAGGTGGCGCTACACTGTAAAGACATTTGGCTAAGCAATGAAGTTTATTGACCGACACAATGAAGCTTCATAGAGGGATTGGCAAGACATGGCCAAAGTTGTCAGATGCAACATGCGATGTTGGCATTAAGGCTTATCCGTGGAATTGAGTTAGCCCAAACTCAAGGATGATGCAAGAAGGTAGAATAGGCCAAGAGTTGGTCTATGGCATTAGTTCAAGGCTGACCAAAGTTTGGACAGTGCAAACAAGATAGCATTGCAAGAGTGGCATTGTTATTGTCAAGCAAATTGGCTAAGTGAAGCATACGATGCATGAATAACCAGAATGAGCTTAAGGTGTTGGCCTTGATGATTGAAGCACGAGGATTGTCCGTGCAATAGCTGAGGAATCAATAATGTTGGTGTTGTTCAATTGAGAGAAGAACCACTGATTATAGAGAGTGTTAAGGCATTCACCAAGAGGGTGAATGGCCTGTTTGGTCCATGTGATGGACTGTTTTGTATAATCTTCCTTAATGCAATGAAATTGGTTTATTGTGTTAGTTCTTTGTGTTCATTATGTTGCTGATCTTGTGAAGTTGTCATATGGAATTGATGCATGTCAAACCTCTTATGCTTATGGGGGCATGAAGAGTTGGAGAGAAAGAAGATGAAGACTTCCGTTGCGTATTGCCTTAAGAATGAAGGAAGATGCATACTTTGATGCAAGTGTGCAAGGCTGAGTACTTGTGGGTGAAGTTGATTCACTGAACCACATAGTATTACCGGTTATGTCCCATGAAAATTTTAGGCAATTAAATGGGCGGGTGATAGCATTCCTAGGTCCATCACCGTCACTGACCAGACGGCGTGGTGTGACATGTCTCCAGGAGGTCGGTCAGTCAAAGTGTCAAACTATTACTTCTTGGCAATGGCGTCTCTGGGCTTGATAACCCATCTATCTCATTCAACTGGACTTACTAACACATAAAGCCCCCTTCCTCAGCAGGACGTTTTCTCCGAATTCATTTCAAGAATCATGTTTAAGGGTATACAAGAAAATTTCAGGGCATACTAAATAAAGACAAAAATGGATTGTAAATAGTAAATCAAAAAGCCCTTAACCAAATATTTTAAGTAATGACAAATTTACCCCTTTTGTATTACTGTTAATAATAATGATTAGCTCTTAATAATTTGATTAGTGTTTAATGTAAATGATTAGTGATTAAGATAATTAAGTTATAAAAGTTTGTGTTCATGATAATTTTTGGGGAAGAGAAAAAAGCTAGGTTTTTTTGGAGAAGAATAAGGGGAAGTGAGGAAAAACTTGTATTTTGATGTAAACATCTGTGAGGAACCCAATGCTTTTAATACACAGGTATACATCTATTTTATGTTTAATTTCATTTTTGTAGGTTGAAATCATCGAAAAATTATTTTTTTATCATTGGTTCGGCAAGCCAGGTATAGGTTCGGCTTATAATTATCAGCCGAACCCACCTAGTTCATTACAAACGATGAACAGTTCGGCTCACTGAAATGTTTGAAGTTATCGGCCGAATTTGTATTTTGTTACTAGTTCGGCTTATTTGAAAATTTCATAACAAGCCGAACCTAGTCCTGAGAGTTGTTCGTAAAAAAACTTGTTAATGTTTGGCTTATGTGGTGAATATCGTAATAGCCGAACCTTCAAAAATGCTAGGTTCGGCTTGCTCGTTAATTAGTATATGTGCCGAACTTTGTCATTAAATTTCCTAAACGAATAGTAAACTGGACGAACCATGTTCGGCTCAAAATTAAAATCATCGAATAAGCCGAACAACAATTGAACCTCCTATATGTTTAAGGTTCGGCTTAAAATTCATATAAATTTTAAGTCGAACTGTTCATATACACTTTCAGGTTGAAATTATCAAGAACAGTTCGGCTCAAAACGCAACTCAATTATGAGTCGAACCAAATACTGTTACTGTGAAAAACCCTCGTTTTTCAGGAATTAAACCCAATTGGAAGACGTTTTTGAGCACCTACTCGTTGTTTTTTCCTTCGTACGAACCATTATTTAGTTGAGTTCAATCGACGATTAAATTTTCACAAATCAACGATTAATCACGATGATGATTTTTTTTTTTCTCGTGAGGGAGGGGAAGATCGTTCGGCTAGAGACGAATATGAAGAAATGATAGAAACTGATTTTAGGTTTTTATATTACGGGTAAGGATAAATTAATAATTTAAACGATTTAAGAGTATATGAGTAATTGAACTACCCACTAGATACCCCTTATAAGGTCACAATAGATGTGATTATTATTTTGTATGCGGTGAAACTTTCTTGTATGCCCTAAAACATGGTTCCATTTCAAGGGTTTTAGTATGTTTCTCAAACTCCTCTCCTCCCTCCATTGAAGCATTTCTTCTCTGCATCCAACGGGTACTCTCTATCTCTGCCTTCGTTTTGATTTTGATGTGTATTTTCTTTATGTTTAGGGTTTAGGGAATAGGTTCCTCCCTGTTAGGTTGAAATTCCTGAATTGATCCAAGGTTGTTACTTCAATTGTAACAGTCCCAAATCCATTGTTGATTCAGATTCCATCAAATTTTGAGGAAATTATTCTTGCATAAAAACAGTTTTACGATCACGCTTTGAAGGTATGTTCTTGCCCAATTTTTTGAATCTTCTTTATGAAAGAAAAATAGAATGCTTGTTGTTTGTTTCTACTCTCTTAAATGGCAGGTTAAGTGTTTGATAAATTGTCTCTCTAAACCCCCTTAATTTTTGAGTGTTGTAATGCGATAAAAATCTTTCAACTTCAATAGCTGGCCTTGGTAACTTGTAGTTGTCACTTGGTTGTTATTTTCTGGAATGACATTTTAAGGTGGGGATAAACGTCCATTAGAGGGGATAGATTGGGCGTATACAACACTTTCAGTGAAAAGTACGCAAAAAGTATATTTGTACACATAAAGCATACTTGGGTCTATTAGTAAGTTACTGACTTTAGAGTATAACTTCATCCCATATTATTTTTGCCTAGCGTAATATAGCAAATGCATGGTTGTAGTGTTGATGGTTAGTGATGTTAATGTAACGATCATACAATGTTAGACGCGCATTAAGATGGGGCATAGTTAGTTACTAGCAATTTAGTTTGATATATATCCTGCCTAGTGCGGATGATAATAAAATAACAAGAGTACCAAATTAGACGATGAGGTGAGGATAAGAAGCAGAACCTTCAATGTTTAATAATGATTAGCAGGATTAATTATTGTTCTATGTTTGAATATTTCTCTCCTCCCAAGCTTGTGATTCCCTTAGGTAGGTCTGCAGATGTTTTTGGTGACAGGGCGTTCGAATAAAATGCAGTTGACCACATTTGTAGTGTGTGTATGAACACAAATTAGAAGATGGGTGTGTAACTTACGTATCATGTCACTGATAGCGCGTCTTTATTAACTCACAACTGTCAAGGCAAAGAAAACTTGAATTGGCCACATTTAGCCCATTCCCTTGCATTATTGCTTTAAGGTCTTAGGTTTAAATTTATAGTTTATTGATGATTTTATACTTTTGTTTAATCAAGCATTGAATTGAAGTCATGTATGTACAGATGAGATTGAGCATGTATATCATAATAGAACTTGATACATCTTCTTTAGTCATCAAGTTTGTATAGTGGCTTGTGGGAGACCCTCGCATGTGGGGCTCCTGGGGGATGATTATCATCGCCAGCCATGAGATTCATTTATGGTTCCTCTGAATCCTCCACATTGAACTTAGCTGCTCCCCCCCAGAATCAGTTCATTCTAAGTCTCAGTTCCTCAATCTAAGTAACAAATTTTGAAAGAGAAAACGTACAAGGAAAATAAAAAACTTATTCTCATGAGTCGTTAGCCGTGCATTCTTAGTTAAACCCTGGTGTGTTTCGAGATCCATAGCTAGATTTAAAATTCCCTGAAAATGGGGCACTGCTGATATTGTCATCAGTTGCAAATTACCATGTTAGTGGGGAATTTGTTTATCCGATCACTGGCGATCTCTTTTTGTTTAGCAGTGAATTTGTCGCGTATCTATCTAACCTATGCATGATGTGTTTACTCACTCCTTAGATACAACTCATTTTTGCACTCGACCTAAGCATCTACTCTGTAGGTATTAAACTATTGACAATAACAGAAAGCAGCACTTTCAAATCTGTAAGGTGTTAAGGTTTTGGTAATGAAGTCATTGTTGTCGCTCTTCAAGCAGTATTTAGGAGTCTGCTAATCTTAATTAGGCCCAAATAATGTTACCAGCTTCCAAGTTCCAACTACAAGTTACTTTTTCGAAACAAACACTAATTACTAAATACATGGCAAGGTAAATCATTGAGCCAAGTAGAAAAGTGGTGCCGTTGCAGACTGTCTTCAAACATTAAAACATCATTTAACAGATGTAACAAATGAGCTGTTTTGACCGACCTGCTCATTCAACTACAAATAAGTTTGCTGGGCTTTACGATCCATATATTTGATTCAACTGGTCTTAGTAACTCATAAAGCCCCCTCCCTCCCTTGGCAAGACTTAAAAGTGAAAATTTTATCTTTCAGCTTTCCCCCAAATCGACCCAGTCAATCGTACTACTTGTTATTAGTCATTTCCAGGGTTTTAGTTTCTTTCTCAAAATCTTCCATTTGAAGCGTTTCTTCTCTGCATCCAGTAGGTACTCTATATATCTCTCTCTCTTCGTTAAATATCGGTATGTGTTTTGCTTTTGTTTTGGGTTTTGGGTGTAAGCTATAGGTCGCTTCCTTTAGGTGTTTTTTGAACTTCCTGAGTTGGTTTTGTGCCATGATCCAAGAAATTTAGTGGATGTAGTAATTTGGTTGTATATAGTGTGAAATTTATGGAAGATTCCCGTAGCTTAATAAGTAGAATATTTTTTTTTTATTGGGGTTCACATTTTTGAAAGGGTCTCGGTTGTTAATGCCTGAAATTGGAACAAGGTTGTTTTATTAAATTGAAGGTGTATGTTAGACTGCAGCTTAGAAACAAATATTATGCTGAATTTTAACTGGGGAAGGGGAGGGAATATCATGGACAATAATGCGTCTTTAGTGGGTGGTGTGCTTGGAGGAGTAGGTGGTGATAATGTATCAGTCGATCTAATTGTAATCGCCACCATAAATGCGGGATTTGGCCTCCCCATTGTGTTAGTTATCTTTAGGAAGCTCGAGATTTTGTTTGTGTTTTTTAGGTTGTATAAAAATCATTTGGATTGTTAGGAATATCTTTCATATTGGTTGGACTGCCTTTCATTGAGTGTATGATGTTTGAACAATTGAGTCTCAGTTCCATAAACTAGTAATAAAAAATCTGAAATTTAGCATAAATGCATAATCTAATTGTTTTTACCCTTTGTTAATGTTTTAAGGGAAAACCCTGTCTTCTTATTTGTGAAATGCTGCATAATGTGGTGTCATGCTACAGAATGAGACTGTGTAGGTCAAAGAACACAAGCTTAATAAGGAGAGATGTTTACGCTGCATGCTGGAATGCTACTTATGTTTATTACATTGCCTTGAGATTACAAAATGAAATAGAGATCTTAATAGAGCTCAAATGTGTTCTAGGTATTCCAAGTATGACGAAAATGCTGATACCTAATGCCATGACTTTCAAGGTTTAGCATGATACTGATTCTGTCTTCCATTTACTCACTCCTTTGATCCAACTCATTTTTGCACTTGTAGCACGCTACACCTAGGCATCTACTGCGTGTTTTTCCATCTACTTGACTGAAAACCATAGAGCTAAGTAGGAAAATGGTAGCGGTGCAAACTGTCTTCAAGTTCAGACATTAAACCACAATGAATTGTTTTGACACAGAGTTTCAGTCTCACCAAACATTAAAACACGATATCAGCCTCTCCTCTCCAGGAAAACAATGAAATAATTTCGCTCTTAAATACACAATTTCATGTTATCAGCCTAGCATCAATTTGGTATATAACTTCTCGCAATGTGAAGGTGAATCGTTGCATCTTACTCCTCCCTTCATTGTTGAAATTCCTGAATTGGTTTCACCAAGGATCCAAGATACCAAGAAATTCAGTAATGTAATTATTTGGGTGTATATAATGTGAACATTTTTTAGTAGTCACGTGGAACATGATTTTATTAGATTGAGGGTGTATGTTGAGAGTTCAAATTGATTTTTGGGACAAGGGTTAAGTTTTTGGGTTCTTGATACTTTATTTTTGGAACACGGTTCTCTGTAATATCGAAGGTGTATGTTAAGAATTCCGCATACTAATAGATGGTGTGCTGAATTTTAGTTCTGCTTATTCTGCTAGGGAGGGAATAGCATGGACAATGTTGTGTCTTTAGTGGGTGGTGTTGCTGGAGGAGGAGCAGGTGGTGGATATAATGGTGATAATCCCACCACAAATCTGGAATTCTGCTTCCTGTGTTACGGAAGCTCGGGATTTTGTTTGAGTTTGTTTTGTTTAAAAGTCATTTGGGTTAATTTGAAATATCTTTCATACCAGTTGGATTGTTTCTCATTAAATATGTGATATCCAAAGAACTGAATTTTAGTTGTCAGTTCCAAAACTAGTAATCAAAATTTTGAATCTAGTAATTGTGCCTTTGGTAATGTGATTAGGGAAAACACTGTCTTCGTATCTGTTAAATGCTGCACTACGTGATATCATAATACGGAATGAGACTAAGTAGGTCAAAGTCTACAATGAACGTGAGCTTAATAAGGAAAGATGTTTATGATGTATGCTGGAACGTGACTTATGTTTATTATGTTGCCTTCAGATTAGAAGAAGAAATAGAGATCTTAGTAGAGTCTCAAATGCGTGTTCTAGATATTCCAAGTTTGACGAAACTGCTAACATCTAATTCCATGACTTCCAAGGTTTAGCATGATACTGAATCTGTCTTCCAATATATATCTTTCTCTCATTCAGTTCATTTCCTATGGCAGTTAAAGATGGTTATCCCACCTCCTGTCAGACCAGAAAGAATTACAAAGTTTCTGAAGCCATACGTGTTAAAGATGCACTTCACAAACAAGTATGTGAACGCTCAAGTTATCCACTCACCCACCGCCACAGTGGCTGCCTCTGCGAGCTCTCAGGAGGTAGTGTTAAGAGAGGTCATGGAAAACAAACGGGATGTTGCTGCAGCAGCAAAGATCGGAAAGATATTGGGGGAACGGTTGCTGATCAAGGAGATCCCTGCTGTTTCAGTGTTCCTCAAGAGAGAACAAAAATATCATGGTAAGGTTAAAGCCGTAATTGATTCTTTGAGGGACTCTGGTGTAAAGCTACTTTGATAAAAGCTCACTTCTGTGCTTAGGAGGTTGAGATGCTTTGTACCAAACAACAAGCAGCTAGCTTTTCTTTTTAGTCTGTCAAGACTCTCGCCTCCATTGGTATTTTTGTTTTGGGCACTCAGTCTGTGAATGAATTAGACTACTCAGGAGTGCTTGTTTTGGTGCCTTCAAGTCCTTTGAAGTCTGGCTCTGGTAATTCATTATGACTGCTTTATGGACAGTGACTATATCATAGAGATATCTGAGAATATGTTGGAATGTTTTAGCTGTTTCTTTACATTACCGTAAAAACTAACTCCACCTATTCGGCCGTAAAACATCAGATCTGGTACAGTAAAACCATTTTCATTAGGTTCTTGTCTGACACTATAGACCAACCATTTCCAGACATGGTAGACAATTTTTGATTGATGGGCAATGTGCTTGCTGACCCACAATCTGTATTCCAAATTACAGTACTTGGAACCATATTTCTCGTAGACACCCATGACTTGGAACCCCAACAAATGCCTCAAAATTGGGTTGGATTCTGCAAATCTAAGCAGAACAAGAATGACAGCATTAAACACAAGTAGTTTGGGATACTGTCAGAACTTTAAAGATGAAAACGGAGAATCTAAGGTGCACCTGCAACAAAATTTAATAAAGGATCACCAAAGTGACATTACTCCATAGATGGACACTACCTCCATACTGTACTACTGACTTAGGTTTAGACAGATAAAGAAAGTAAAAGCTCTCCATTGCTTTCTTTTAGACAAAACCATGGATTCAAATTCAATGTTAGGGGAGGTAGATAGCTTTCAATGTTTGCTGCTGAATTTGGCTGGTTACTTTTTTCTGTGAAAACAGAGGGGCTAATGGGGTCTTTTTCAAAATCTATCTATGCCCATGTGAGTGTGGGATCCATTTTAGTACTATTTTTTTCGTACTAAAAAATTTGATCGGAGCATCTAGTCATGCCAATAAATTTGCCGGAAAATGGTTTTTGGCACAGAGAAAAAGAAATTCAGGACAGTTAGTCTTTGGAATTAATCCACAGTTTATTAATTTTTTTGCTAAGTCATAATATTAAAGCCAAAAACAGTAATTACAAGCTATGATGCACCGATACTGATACGAGGACAGTGATACGGGGATTCGTTTATTTTCAAAAATTTGGGATATGGGATATAGTGGGATACCTGTACTTATTAAAAATTATTTTATATAATATAATTGATTCTAGTGAAAAAATGACATACTATTAAAAATAAATCCGATAAATACTATTTGAAATATTAAAAATTTGATCTAATTTATTCATATCGGAACATCTAGTCATGCCAATAAATTTGCAGGAAAATGGTTTTTGGCACAGAGAGAAAGAAATTCAGGACGGTTAGTCTTTCGAATTAATCCATAATTTATTTATTTTTTGTTAAGTCATAATATTAAAGCCAAAACAGTAATTATAAATAATTACCTATGGGGCCCGTAGGAGGGCACACAGAACCTCTAAAATGTAAATTATCTGGTGGTTTTACAAAAATGCAAATTATTCCAGCCGGTTATAATTGATGTAAAGACATTTGCTAGTAAAGGGGCTCCTTTTCTACAATCTAAATACTGAAAATGAAAAAGGAATAGAGGATGCTTTGATTGCATACACTTCAATGCAAGTAAAGGGCTCCCTTTCTAGTTGTGATTTGACAGAGATTTGTTTGGATTGGCCTAGCAAAAGCATGACTAATCCTCTGTTTAGTGGTACTTAATCCCATTATTGAGTATTATGAGACAATAAAATAAATTAAAGGGGGCTTAGTCTCTTAAAAAATGTAAGTAGTACAGTTTGGGATATTAAAGAGAGTACGTGGTCACAGACTGATGGTTCTTTTCAAACAAATTGGATCCAGTTGTTTTCATCACATCAATTATTCAATTATATGTTTTAACAAAGAAATATACCAAACCTTTTTAGAGCCATAGGAATAGGTCCTCAAGATAATACCTGTTGAGAACATAGAAGACCCACTTAAATGAATGAGTGAAAATCCAAAGAGTTAAAATCGGTAGTCAAATCAAATAATAAACAACAGGAAGTAGATCATTAAGGCTGTAAAGATGCTTCAAAAAAAAAATTTAAGGCTGTAAAGCAAATTGAATAACCCTATATCAGAGTCGATTTGGTATTTTTGTGGAAGATAGCCAAGACCTGGCATTAACATTCATTATAGTAACTAATTTTGTGAATCTCTTTTGAAAAGATTTACCGACTCTCCCTGAAAAAAGCATGGGCAATGAGTACAAGTCTCCGATACTTAATGGGATACCATTTTGCTTGGGTGTTTGTAACTGTTTCGATGTCAATGTCGGTTCCGTATTGAATATCAATATCTAAGTTTAAGACCAAGATTCAAAATTCATGAACAGGAGTTATTATATATCACAGTCCGTGATCAGTAACTCCTCCAACTACGGACATAGCCATATCTTAAATGCACTGCCCTGACTCATAAAACCAACCACCACCACCACCGCTACCATTACTACTTCTGCCCAAGAAATGAGATAAAAGCTCCACAAAACAGTGAAACTCTTACTAGTTTCTTTCTTCTTTCACACTGTCTAGCTATATTATAAAATCCAGAAACTAGTATCTATAATTCTTCCTCTTCTCATTATCTCCTTTTGATTTCCAGAAAATGAAAGGAAATTTAGTGAAATGGTTGTTATTACTATGTCTAACATGTTATCTGACTACTACTACAACCATTTCTGTGTCTACACCAAATTCATCTATGAAGAAAACATATATTGTTCATATGGACAAGGCTGAACTACCAGAAACTTTCACTGATCATCACCAATGGTACTCAACTATGGTTAATTCGGTAGCTGATAAACTCAAAACAAAAGATGAAGCAACTGAAGAAGAAGAAGATGGTGAAGAGAGGATAATCTATACTTACCAAACTGCTCTTCATGGTTTTGCAGCAACACTCAGTGAAGCAGAAGCAAGGAAACTTGAGGGTAAAAATGGTGTAGTTGCTGTGCATCCAGAAACTGTTTATCAACTTCATACAACAAGAAGTCCTGAGTTTTTAGGGCTTCACCCTGAGGATAGCACAAGTGTATGGTCTGAGAGTCTTTCTGATCATGATGTTGTTGTTGGAGTACTTGATACTGGAATTTGGCCGGAGAGTCAAAGCTTCAATGATACTGGATTGACTCCTGTTCCTTCTCACTGGAAAGGAATATGTGAAACAGGTAGAGGATTCACCAAACTGAATTGCAACAGAAAAATTGTCGGTGCTCGAGTATTTTACCGTGGATATGAAGCTGCTACTGGTAAAATCAATGAGCAAGATGAATATAAATCACCAAGGGATCAAGATGGACATGGAACTCATACAGCAGCTACAGTTGCTGGTTTTCCTGTAAAAGGTGCAAATCTTCTGGGTTATGCTTCTGGAACTGCCCGGGGAATGGCTCCAGGGGCCAGAGTTGCAGCTTACAAGGTTTGCTGGGCTGGTGGATGCTTCAGTTCCGATATTTTATCTGCAGTTGATCAAGCTGTAGCTGATGGAGTTAATGTGTTGTCTATCTCACTTGGTGGTGGAATTTCTTCTTATTATCGTGATAGTTTATCAATTGCTGCTTTTGGAGCTATGGAGAGTGGTGTTTTTGTTTCTTGTTCAGCTGGAAATGGAGGACCAGATCCGGTGAGCCTTACAAATGTATCTCCATGGATTACCACAGTTGGAGCTAGTACCATGGATAGGGATTTTCCAGCTACAGTCAAGTTAGGAAACCGTCAGATTCTTTCTGGAGTGTCCCTATACAGAGGAAGAATGAATCTATCAGTGAGAAAACAGTACCCATTAGTTTACATGGGCAGTAACTCAAGTAGCCCTGACCCTAGCTCTCTGTGTCTTGAGGGAACTCTAAATCCAAAAGCTGTAGCTGGAAAGATCGTAATTTGTGACCGCGGAATCAGCCCAAGAGTGCAAAAAGGGCAGGTAGTGAAAGATGCAGGTGGAGTTGGGATGATATTGGCCAACACTGCATCAAGTGGAGAGGAGCTTGTTGCTGACTGTCACCTTCTTCCAGCACTCTCAGTTGGAGAAATAGCTGGGAAAGCAATAAAGAGCTATGCTCTCAGAAATTCAAAACCAACAGCTACTCTAGCCTTCCTTGGAACCAAGTTAGGTGTCCGACCTTCTCCTATTGTGGCGTCATTTTCATCCAGGGGACCCAACTTTCTTACATTGGAAATTCTGAAACCGGACGTGATTGCACCTGGCGTTAACATTCTTGCAGCATGGACGGGGAAAGCTGGTCCTTCTGGTTTGCCGACGGATCACAGGAGAGTGAACTTCAACATATTGTCTGGGACTTCTATGTCGTGCCCACATGTTAGTGGTGTTGCAGCTTTGCTCAAAGCTAGACACCCTGAATGGAGTCCAGCAGCAATCAAATCAGCCCTCATGACCACAGCTTACGTTCATGATAACACTCAGAACCCTTTGAAAGATAACTCAGACGCCGCGCCTTCAACCCCCTTCGATCACGGAGCAGGTCACATTAATCCTTCAAGAGCTCTTGATCCTGGCCTTGTTTACGACTTGGGTCCACAAGATTATTTCGAATTCCTCTGCACACAAATGCTTACCCCACCACAGCTGAAAGCTTTCTCCAAATCTTCAAATCACTCCTGCCGACATGCTCTTGCTAACCCTGGGGATCTAAATTACCCAGCATTATCTGTTGTATTCCCAGAACATCCATCTCTCTCTGTATTGACTCTGCACAGGACTGTCACCAATGTTGGTCCTCCCACCTCGAAGTATGTTCCAAGGGTTTCGCCACTCAAAGGTGTTACTGTCACAGTCCAGCCGAGAACCCTGCAATTCACAAGCAAAATACAGAAGCTATCCTACAAGATCACCTTTACCACAAAATCTCGACAGCCTCTGCCAGAATTTGGAGGTTTGGTCTGGAGTGATGGAGTACATAAAGTTAGAAGTCCAATTGTAGTCACATGGTTAGTACCAATATAAGTCATATCATTAGCTTATAAGTACTCTGAATGAAATGTTGTAGGCACTAAACATGAAATTTTCCAACTACAATAAACAATTATATCAGACCGACTTTTTGTAATCATTTTAGTTTATTTAACGGAGGCTTATTCTTCTTCTGTTTCTTATATTGCTCTCTTATAGTATTCAAGAAAAGAAACAAAATACAGCTACAAATTACAATACACGAATATTTTAGAACGTTTTTGTAGTCATTTTATTTTAGGTTCCGCCTTTTTGCCGCCCACATTTTTCTTATTTGCCACCCTTATTAGAATTTCTAAAGTAATTCTATTTTTTCCTAATTACCACCTGTAAAAGTTAAATTAAAGTTGACTATAACTAGTTTGTCTTCTTCTCCACTAATATCCGTTTTCATCAAAAACCAATTACAAGATGTTAATGTTGGAATTCCAGCTCCATAATCACCTAACTTTATGCTTAAACATGATTATAGAATACTCATATGCTGAAATAAAATTAACCTTAGCATTTAACATGTTCGACTAGTTTAAAACACTGTTACGGAATTGATTAAAACATGCTCGTCATCTATACAACATGACCTCTGAATTGTATATCATCTAATGACAACAGTATAACCACATGATACACTGTAACAACATGATACAAAACCCTAAACAAGTTCACAAGAAGAAACAGAAAATCAAAATACATCTATGACTTAGCTTCTACTTCTATTTCCTCTTGCTTAAGTGATGCATAAAACAGAGATATAGTATTTATACAAGAGGCTAGAAAAGGGCTTGGTCATTAGCTATGTGCCATCCAACCTATCCATCATTAGTTGGATGACACCTCAGCATGTGACTCATAGGACACATAAGCTGCTGACTATAATCCAACTTAGGATTAATCCAGATTAACCAAAACATGATTACCTTAAGCTAAACAGGATTACCTTAAGCCAAGCAAGATTTGTTGCTAAACCAACATATATTCTAACATCTCCCACTTTGGTTAGCGACAAACTCTTTACTGAAAACTGCATGCTCAAGCCTAAAAGGTACGTTAGGATTCGACCATAGAGACCCATACACCATTTAAGAGATGCATACGCCATTTCTACAATCAGAAAACTAGACGGGCCATTTTATACTCAAGTAAACTGCACGTTAAACTTTATGCGTATGCTTTAAATGGCTTAACCCTAAATCTAAATACCGTTTATGAATCATCTATTGTCAGCATCTCTTTTTAAGATTTCACGTTGCTTTGCACGTAACTCTTCCATGTGCATCTCAAATACCTCTGTAGAGAATCAACGAGATAAGTTAGGATAAATTTCATGTTTTAATTCATCACGGCAGAAGTTGCTTCCTCTATTTCACTTCATAAAATATCTCTAGATTCCAGAAAGTTTATGCGATATGCAGCTATACCACAAACATAATTACTACCGAGTACTACAACACCACTTACACATTCGTAAGAAGTAACCCAGCCCTTATAATTTGGACTCGTATGAAAAGAACAATTGAATCAAAGAATCCACACTTCACAATTCTCCTTGCTTTAAAGCTTCGGAAAAACTTCCTTCCAGTGCCCTTCAATCCGATCACAGTAAATTTTATCGGCAAATCGTATATATCCAGAAAACAACAACAGTAGTAACATAGCTTGCTCTTTGTCTTTAATCTCTAAAAACTTCTCCCGCATTCACCAAGTTACTCGTTTACTTATATTGATATTATTAAGAAGTTTGTTAACAGACGTACAAATCAAAAATGATGAACAGTGTGTTGTTTTTAAAGAAACAACTGTCTTTCAAATCACATTCTTCCCGATCAACATTGACCCTAGTTTAGGTCAGGTTAGGTTGGGATTGGTTGTGAGCATGTGAAGAGAGTGTGTGTAACTAAGGGTAATATTGTCCGAGTTAACAATCTATATACAAAACGGCCTAGTTAGCGAGTCGATCACGATTTTCACACTCCTCAAATCACTTTTTTCTCTCCCTCTAACAAAAATCAAAAAGAAATAACACAGACACCAGAAGTTTTGTTAACGAGGAAAACCGCAAATGCAGAAAAGCCCCGGGACCTAGTCCAAATTGAACACCAAATTGTATTAAACTGCTACAGACACGAGCCTACTACCAATTAACTTCAGTCTGGAATGTAGTTGAGCCCTAAAAGGTATCCCGCCGATTAAGGTACAGTCGCGGTCCTTACGCCTCTTGAATCCCAACAAGACTCTGCGCAATTGATTCCCTTATATGACGTCACACCAACTAAGAGTTGCTTCAATTCAATTGAAAACTTTAGACCAAATCTTCCTACCACATATTAAGCCTATATAATTGATTTCCTGATTTACGATCAAAACGGATGATCATATCAAACGCAAGATCTAGGTGATGGAAATCGATAGCAACTTGACAGAAGTCTGGTTATCCTCAATATCCGTACTTATGCAACCCGAAGTGCAACCTAGATTATGATTCACTTCACAAGTATAAAACTTGCGGAATCACAAAGTTTGAGACGAAGAGAACTTTGTGATTTCTATCTATCTTGTTCAAGTGATAAATCAACAGTCAAACAAGATCAGGATACTCAAGTTATCAAGATAATAAAAGATTACTGGACCTGACTTCAGGAATCCCAATTAATTCTTTGATAGTCGCTAAACCCTAAAAAGGTTTCTGGGGAGGAAGACTCTAGATACAACTAGGACACACCAAAAAGTAGTGTCAGGATTCAGAGATCCTAGTTGCCAAGAGTTCCCCTTATATTGACTTCAAAGCCTAGGTTGCTTTAGGTTTAAGCTAAGATAGCTTTGGAACCAAGCAAACAATATCCACCCTTAGATGAAAACTTTGAATCTTCACATAAACAAGATATACACTCTGGTTAGGTAAACCGTAACCAACCCGTGTACAAAGACTATGTCCAACATGGTTAGCCGAAACTAGCCGGTTTGAACTTAAAAGCTTAACTCTCATTTCCATGAACACAAAGATATTATTCTTGAGGCACAATCATGTGATCAAATAAGTCTAGTGTATTGTAGATAATTGATCAAATGCATAAGTACATATATGTACTTGTTTCATAATCGAAAGGAAATCATGAATGGTCAGGTTCTTTATTGAATATTTTTTGAATGACCAATATAAGATGAACCTATCTTAACTTGTTGAGATTTATGGTATAACCGCTCATAGCCTATATAATATATCTAGTTGTAATCGGTTACGAGCTACATTGGAAATCAAGGTGTAACCGATCACAAGCTATATTAGAATGCAAGTTGTAACCGGTCACAAGTTACTTTGGGATCAAAAGTATAACCGGTCACAAGATGAATTGGGAAGTTAGTTGTAATCGATCACAAGCTACCTTTGGGAAGAAAGGTGTAACCGATCACAAGCTAACTCAGGAAGTACGGTGTAACCGATCCGAGCTACCTCTGGGAAGCAAGGTGTAACCGGTCACAACCTGTTTTGGGAAACATGGTGTAACCAATCACAACTTACATTGTGAGGTTGGTACAACCGAACCCAAGGAGAAAAACCGAGTTTCCAATATTCACATATCTCTTTATGTTTTGTGTGAAGCTTGGAATTAGGGTTTAGTGAGAAACTTCTAGATGTCGACATTATTTGAACATGTACATAACTCTTATCATTTATTGTTCAAAGATATTCCTTGATACTCAAAGTGATCCCATGTCCGAAAAAGTGAAAAGCATTTAATTATGGTTTTCATCATATATGTTTTAATTACCAGCTATTAAAGCATATCTTATGGAAAATATTATTAGCTAATGTGCTAGACTAATAATAGAATTTTTTTATGAGAGTTTTCGGAAATATGGTTTCGAATTTACGTGGAAATAGGAAAACCAAAATGAGGTACTTTAATGAGAATATTTTCGGTTTTGGAATTTCCTTGTAGTCCAAACAACCTTGGTGTATAAATACTTGAGTTTTGATTTCTTTTAAACTATTCTAAGAGCCATGCAAACTTCATTCTTGTTGTTTCTGGTGGAGCTGTCTATCTGGAGAGGAAAGTATCCTAATTAGGTGAAATCTCTTACGACCGCTCGTTTAAAGACTCATGTGGGATCAAGAATCTCTACGAGTACCGTTGGTGGGAAACTAGATAATTGCATTGTTATTGTACTTTTCGATTATTGATTTGATTGATGAATGGTTGTTTAAACTTTGATTGCACTTAATTAATTTGTTTATTCTTGAGAATCTACTCTTCTGATATAGATTCACTCAAACTAGATCAAAGTATTGACGGGATCTTTAGAACCATCTTCGGATCTAAAGACATCTTGTGATAATCCATTGTTAATAGACTATGTTCTGTGCATGATTGATCACAAGAGATTTCAAGTGGTGTTGTGCAGGTTATTATTGAAGACAAACGAAGATTTGAAGACGACGAAGTTTTTTCTTATTAGTTTTCGTATCTTGTGAATTGTGTGCACAAACCTTGATCAACTGGGATCCAACTAGAATCGGTTTATCTTTGATAGGCTTGATTGATTAGTTGCGTGAGATAGGAATCACCTTATAGTTTCTCTTTGAGATCTATATTGATTGATTGCAAATCTATAGTTTGATTATTTCGGTAATCAAAAGATAGATTGATCTAACCAGAAAAATTAAAGAGTTTATTAGATTAAACAGAATAGCCTTTTTCAACGACTCAAATATCTTATTACCAAGATTGAATAGAGTGGTTATGTGATACCCGGTATTTTTAGTTACGGTTTTGGGTCGGGTTATACCGAAATTTGTTAACCTTATGTCTTAGGTTGTTGTTCCTTGGCCTTAGCCTAGGTGGGTTGATTGAACTAGAAAGGCTATAAGTTAGGGTGGAAATAGAATAATTAATAATAAATAAAATTAGGAGAAAATGAATAGACAATTAAAAGAAATAAACATTAGTATTATTAAATAATTTATAACAAAAAGTTTAGAAAAGGAATTTTAGGGAGGAGAAAACTAAAAGTTATGGAGAAAAAGGAGATAAAACTAGGGTTTATTTTAGAGAGGAAGATTCTTAATAGAATTGAGGTAGAATGTTTAATTCCTTTTCTCTTTGTGTTTCTTTGTTATACTTTGATTTCAATTTTGTTTATTCTTATATCATTAGGGTTCTGAAATTTTTCTATTTAATTTGATGCATCTGATTGATGATCATACTTTATTATTGGTAGATAACATGATTGGGTATCACTAGTTAAAATTTGAGAATAATCCACCGTATTTTCACCGTTGAATGTTTGTTTTAATTTGGGTGATAGTTTATGAATTTCTGGACAGTTTGGTTTTGTTGTGGTTTTGATGTTCTTAGATAGTCTAAATGATGTTAAAATGATTTGAGTTCTTAACAAAATTTGTAGATAAACATCTTATCTTTAAGTGTGCTTTGGAATTTATCAATTTCAATTTATTATGAATTTCCCATGAATTGTTTGGTAATAACATGTAATCTGCCCAGTTTTTTAGGTTGTCATTATAAATTCAACATCATTTGTTTGAACCGTTGGTTTACTGTGAATTTTTGATATGTTGTATATTATTGATTCATATATGTCCTTGTAAAGGTTGAAGATGATCGGATAAACTTATTATCATGGAACATATAATGTAATATGGATGCAGTTAACTTGTTTGCATAAATGCTTGAAAGAAATTTATGTTGTTAAGCCATGGTTGCTTGTGTTGTTTGTAAAAACCGATTTATAAAAGAAAATGAGTTCATGTTTTTCCATTATATGGAATTTTGTTTTATGCAAACGGCGGGTAATGATCCCCGAGAGTTAAATGGGTAATGATCCCCGAGAGTTAAATGGGTAATGATCCCCATGGGAACTTGTGTTTCCCGACCATCGATGGCGGATGTCAGTGCCGGTAAACGATAGGTGGATGTACGAACCAAGGTTTTCGTACGTGAATGAAATGGGTAATGATCCCCGAAAGCATATGGGTATGATCCCCATAGGAACTTTTGTTCCTGACCATCGATGGAGGCTGTCCGTGCCGATAAACGATAGGTGGGTGTACGAACCAAGGACATTCGTACCATGAACTCAATTGTTAAAACCTAAATTAGTAGATTTGTAGAAAGTATTATTGGTATTATGAACTCATGATTGGAGGATGATTTGTTGATAATAATATTAATGTTGTGAACTCATAGACTGAATATCTATATTAGTGATTTTCTCGAAAATTATGCCGTATGCTCATGTTGTATGTTATTTGACTCATTGACATTGTTATGCATGTTTTGAGATTTGGAATGCATTCTACTGAGCTGTCATCTCACCTCAATTGACATCCCTGCAGATTTATCGGAGTTGTGTAGAGGAAGCTAGGAATGAGTAGTTTAGTTACTGAATTATTTACTCGTATTTGTTTGAAGTGTAAATCGATATCAAATGTTTCATTTATAATATTGTTAAGGATAAATTCAAACCTAAGAAATGATATTTTTCCTATTGATTAATTTTTGATATATTAATTTGATTTAAATAAAAATAAAAATAAATTTTTAAGTCTCTTTCTGACCCGTAACGCTTCGAGTTCGGATCTCCATACGGGTATGACCTTGGTCCGGAACTCGGGGTGTTACAGGTTACCAAACAGATTTATCCTTTACTGTTTGGAATACAATCTAAAGGATTGATAATTCACGTGCGTGACTCTAGGAGTCGAAGGCGCGGGGATACTGAGGAAACTAAGTAGCTAGGGGTAGTCTGCTTGGTCTCAACTATACAAAGTTGGTATTAGATTTTGTATAGCGGCTTAATTATGAGAGAATTTAAAACTGGACTAGGTCCCTGGATTTTCTGCATTTGCGGTTTCCTCGTTAACAAAATCTTGTTGTGCCATTTACTTTATTTTTCCGCATTATAATTGATTATTATAATTAAAATAAATTGCACTTGTACGTTAATCCGTAACACTTGATATTGATCCTATAGAGTTTCGGTTATTACCGAACCTATTATCAAGTGATGACTTTGTTGTCTTATCGTCTCGATCTTGAATCCATAGTCAATCACACAAGTGATCTTGTTGTTGTATTGTCCTGATCTCGTATCCATAGACGATCACATGTAGTGTGTACCGACGTTGTATTGTCTCGACTCTGTCCATAGACGATCACACTTGGTAAAGGACTTATAGGTTGATAAATAAAATATTGTGGTGTATTTGGGACCCTCGTCATTTCAACCATGACCAGTGTTCCTGATAGACAGTTCTTTATCGTAGGTTATCCTGCATAGTGTACACCATGTGAATCCACTCCTCGGATTACCAACTGGTAGAATATTTTCCCACAGTACTAGCACCATGGGCGCAGCAGGACTATCTCTACAAAATTTGATGTCAAAAATAGTTTTGTTTGTTACTAACTGGCAAGTGTATCTTTTGCCTCTCCTAATAATCGTGCATGACACCCATCCGATTATATATATAAACAAATTTTGCCTATATCGAAAATTAATCAATTGTTTCATTTTCAATTCAGTAATATTATTGATTCTAATAGAATTTTTTACAAAACATCATAATGGATTTGGATTATGGATTACAACCTCATAATCCATTATTTTAAGAAGGATTAATTGGGGTATACCGGAAATAATTGAGGGATATTTTACTATTCATGCCGGCATGGAAAAACCATGCCGATTTTGACTGCCGACATTAAAAATCCATGCCGGTGTGAACAGTAAAATATCCCCAAATTATTTCCGGTATACCCCAATTAATCGTTCTATTTTAATGGTTACCAAGCAACTCATATGTATTATTTTGAAGTATTACAAAATATATTTTGAAAAATAATGACAGAATCTGATAATAACGATTTGTAATACCTTATAAATTTACTCCGTATATTGGCACTAATTTAATTTTTAAATCGTATCTCGTGAGTTAAAAACACAATATTTCAAAATTTCGTTATTTTACTTTCATTTGTTGGCTCAGTAGGAAAAGGATGATCACCATTTTCATTTATCCAAGTCTTGAGAAAATTATTTTGGCAATGTAACTTTTACATGAAAGGTTCTAACATTAATTTGTTCATCAGATGCTTGTATCTTTAGTTTAGTTTAAGAATTATCATGTTTGCTGGCTTTAGGGTTTAACCAAACGCCTAAATATCAAATTATTTTTATCTTTACCGGTCATAGTATGCTAGTAAAGAGATACACAACTTGAATAAATTTCTTTTCAAAGGCGTAAACAAGCCTTAAGATATTCCTTCAAAATTCTTACAGCGTGGTTTTTTTTTTTGTAAAGGCAACCTTTCAAGATAAGAATAAAAACCAACCATTTGATCTTCTGAATCATTGGGTTTATTATCCTTTGTATAGTGATTATCATATTCATATACGTCAATGGATGTTTGTCAGAGCTAGCCTTGAGAAATTGATGTTCATGAGTTGACCTCTGAGATGATGCCCATACATATAATTTGTTTTTTCCTTTTTCTTTTTACAATATAGAGGCCATAAGAAAAAAATTATTATTGTTAGACCACCCTTTTAAACATTGTATATCAACTAAGGAATTATCAATTTCATAAGATCTTAATGATAATCATAACAAAATTGAAAAAGACTAACAGGATGAACTTATACCAACTCTCATAAATTCAGAAGGGAAAAAAACACCACAAGCTAGCAAAATATAGAATTGGAAAACATACAATAAGAGTTTAGCCTATATCCAAAGCTATATACGGTTACTGATTTTCATAAATATTTGATTTTTCGAATTTTCCGAAGCAAAGTCTTTAATAATGTGTTCAGAATCAAGTCTTTAAAAAGAATCAAGTAGTTCAATTATTTCTCTTTGAATGGCTATCATAGCTTATACATTCAATCTCATTTGTTGCATTGTAGATCGAAGATATGCTTTGATTAATTTCAATATAGAAAAGCATCTTTCTGCAGAGGCAAATGTAACAGGTACGGTAAGAAAAATTCTATAAGCAATCTAAGCATTGCGATAACAACCTTTCATCTCTTATAAAAATTACAACACTTTTATTGGCTTATTTATCTTTATTGACTTAATCCTTCTTATGATCTTTAAATTTGTGTACAAGTATTTCCCAAAGAGACTAAGCTGACAACACTCAATTTTTTCTTTTTCAGTTTCCTCAAATGATCATGGGTAAGTTTTGGGTTATATTCTTTATTCATGGTACCCACGGTGCTATTATTTCCCTTAGGATCCTTTGGAAACAACTTGAACTTCGCTTCATTCGGAACCATAATCATTCGGATACATTCTTATTGAAGGAATACTCGATGAGCATCATACACTACAAAACCACCGGGATAGAATAAGGGTTCATAGTACATCCCCACTGGTTGTCTTTATCTACAACTTCATCCTTCTTGTATGGGTCAAATTCGTCATCTTCACAATTTAAGGAATTTGACATCACTCTGAACTTTATCAACAACTCTTTTTTATTCTTATTCTTGGTGTCCTTGAACTCGTGTTTGGACGACGTAGGTTTTTGTCTATTGTGACCAAGTTCAATTCTAGAAAATGGTTATATATCCACACCTATATCAACAATATAAGAAAATTACAAATGAAAATATGAGTTGACATAGAAAATATAGTCATATGATAAAGTTCGGCTAATAACCTTATGAGTTGAACCTGATACTTTTCATACAAAAGTCTACAACATGTCAGGTTCTGCTAATATAAAAAAAATCAATTATCTGCCAAACCTGACAATTTTCATACAAAATCTAGAAAATTTCAGGTTCCGCTCATGATATAAAATAAAAATATCAACCAAACTTTGAAAATTGTTGCACTTTTGGTTAGCAGATAAATGATCCTCCGACCCTTATCAGTCAAACATATTCTATTTTTCTTATTAATACTATGAAAAGTCAAATTATGGTTTTGCGATCCTTTAACAATTGAATATATTGAGCAATCACCTTTTTTCCGGAAATGTTGGGAAAGATAACATTAACGGTAGTATAGAACAAATACGTAGTTGTCGTGTGTCTGGATTTGTTCCTGTCCATTACCAACTCCCCCACTGCAACTCTTTCCCTTGTCTTCTCAAAAGAACTTCTCAAATTGGTAAACTTGAACTTCTACATTCTTAACGATGTGCTCTCGTTAACAAAATCTTGTATGTCGTGTTATTTATTTTGCTTCTGCATTATAATTATTATAGTTATAATTAAAGTAAATAAATACTTATATGATCCCACAGACTGGTTTTGTCACAAACTTAAGATACTTACCAAGTTACATCTTGTCGAAATAATTTTTTGACAATTATTGTCTTTATAAGATAATAATACAAAGTGTGTCTATAGTAGGTTGATATGAAAATATTGTGGTGTACTTGGTACCTTCTGCATTTCATACCTACCAACTACATTAAGCAACACCCTTTAAGAGAGAATCGGAATTGATTAGATAATTCAGTAATATACCTGAATTCAAGGAAGGAAGATATCGGCATGGGGCAAATGTAAAAATTTACCAGTCCAAACCAAAACGATCATAAGAAAAGGGAACGAAAATCATAGAGAATTAAATTAAAAGGAGACTAAAAAAGGGCGATCGGGAGAGGAACAAAAGGGAATAAAGTTAGAAAATAACTAACAAACCAAAACAAAGACCAAACGACTAGGGACGGAAGAAGAACCAGAAGGGTAAAGATGGAAAATGATTTGGAAGATCAAAGATCAAGAAATCAGATTACCTAGATATCCCAAATGATATCAACAATGTAAAATCAAATCAATCTGATAAATCACATAACCACATACGTTACCCAGCTAATAAGGAGAAAACTTAAATGAAATTCGCTTACCTGGACAAAATGATGATTCTACTTTCCAACAACCACGTGTTCCCCACCCTAGATCTCAAGGAAAATCTGAACCATATCCGGAATCACTAATCTTATCGAAATCTAGAAGAAGAACCAAAACTTTCTAATTTTGTCTTAAGTCATCCATCAAGAAATTTGTCTAGAAGAAAAACATTATTTCAGACTCTCTCCCTCTTTGATTTTTCCAACTTCAATTGCCAAATTTGTGGAAGTCATGATTAGTTGTTGCTAAATAATCCAACTTTTACGTGTCAAACCGGAAATTTAATTTATTATTCCCCACCAAAGAGGCGGAATGTGCTGCAGGAGGCATTGTTATATGCTAAGTCATTAAAGCTTCATCATGTTATCTTCGAACGAGATGCTATAACGGTTGTTTCATCTACTAATGGAGATAGTGCCTTTAGGGAGCACAAGACAAAAAAATCTCCAATTAATTTACTGATTGGATATATTATCATATTATAAGCTAGATATAAAGCAATAGACACGTTGGCTAAACATGCTAAGATATTTAAAATTTCTAAATCTTGGTCTACTAAACTCCATATTTCATCCTTGATGTTACTAGTGATGAGAAAATAGTTATAATTGTTTAATCTTTTGAATGGAATTTCTTTTTGCATCACAAAAAAATAATAAAAAATAATAATTATCGAATAATTCTTTAGCCAGGACATCTTCTCCCAAGGTGTTATTGCCGAAGCTAAAACGTAAATAAAAAATGCTTATGAAATTTGCTCCTCCTTAAATAAATGGCGTTGACCTAAGAAATTGGATGTAAATAAAAATTGACCGTAATATTGTAAAATCTTTCAGCAGTAAATTATTAAGCACTACATGACCACATAACAACGAATTTGTTAACTAATTTACGCTAATCAATTTGTGCCAAAAAATCTCAGCACAACTTAGTTTCTCTATTTTTTTTTCTTCCTGAGCTCGTCCAAAATTTGCTATTGAAGATTATGATGAATATACAAAATTTTCTATTAACACAGTCGTTAATTCGTCAAAATGGAATTAGACTCCAATTAGTACTAATCTGAGGTACTGATGATGGGCTCGTTTTTAAATTGGGTTTATCGTAGAAATCATAACACTCCACATAAAACCATGGTTTTTAGAGAAACTTCATTTCACTCTGCTGGAGATTTTTGGGAGAGAATTGTACGTCAACCACTTGAAGAACATAAACCAGGGCCAGTATTTTTCATTGATTATCGACTTAGAAGATCAGACAACCTTGGTTTAGGACGCTTCGTGTACACTATGAAATTCCACGATGTCAAGTATTTCCTTGTTGAATATTGGCCCTTCCAAGCCCCAACAGTAGACCCAGCCCCATTAGTGGTACAACATGACAATGCATTCAAAGATGATTAGGAAGATGAATAAGAAGCGGAGGAGAATGCACATGTATTTGAAGATTGAAGTAAGATGTTGGAAGAGGAGGAAAGTCAACATTATGAGAATGAATTGGAATTGTAATGATTTTTTGTGTGGTTAATATTATTGAAATGATGGTTTTAGTTTGTTTATGGTTTTATAGACAAAATTCTAATAAGTTTATCAAGATTTTTTTTAATAGGTTCTTTTTATTATGTTTTCAGAAGTTTGTATTTTTAATACATGATACACATTTTCCAAATCAAATGAGTATAAATACACAAAGTAAATTTATTACTCCCCCGTCCCTGTTTGGATGAAGGTTTAGTTTTATCAACGTGTATTTGAAAATATTGGAACAAGGTATTTGATTTCTATGTTAATTAAGATTCACCCTATAGGCCTTATTTTTCTCGGAAAGAATCAAAATTAGAATTTTGATATCCTTGATAATATATAATATATATATACAACGGCTCCGAAGAAACATCAATGAATAACTAAAGTACATTTAAAGATTAAGAAGATCCTTCTTGTTTAATATTTTTAATTAATGAACTTGTTGATTAATCATCAATATTTTTGTAAAGTTTATTCGAACTATCAAAAGTTAATGATAAGTTTTTATTCATAAATTCGTGTGTCATTGTTTTGATAGTTATGATTGCAATTCTTGTTCTAGTTTACGATCTCTTTGTGTTTCTTCCGGATTAAATAAGGTGAACTTCGGATTTAACGATCTATATTTTTTATCTCACATTTGGCTAATTTTCTTAAGATTTTGTGACTTTTGATTTATAACAGAGTTCTTATCTAACCTTTTGGGTTGCTATATCAAATTCCATAATAAGTTGATGATGATTTAACTCATATGTGACTCACATATACTAATATTGAATCATTGATTTATGTTTTATAAATTTATTATTCAATATACATATGAGTAGTTTCTGTTTTAATCTTTCTCTCGTTGCAGGCGATGGCTAAGTTCATGTTTAATCTTTCTTTGGCAAAGGTTGTGAATGTGTTGTTCTGTTTGTCTTGTAAGGAGTAACATACACGGGGGAGAGTTTTATTTTGAACTTAAGCTTAATGATATATATTTCTCAGGAGTGTGGTCGTGGAGATTGAAGGAAGAATCATTTTTGATAATTGTATTCCTGATAAGTAACTAGATCGGTTTCGATTCTAGTTTGACTTGTAGAAGTTACAGAAGGATTACTCTGGTTAATCGTTTTACTGATACGTAACTAAGTAAATTCTGATGTTAGTTTGACATATCAAAGTTAATCGATTCTTGATAAGTATCTAGATTATTTTCAATCCTAGTTTGTCTTATCAAAATACGTACAATAATTTTAGTATAATTGGATCCTAATAAGTAACTAATTTATCTTAGTTAGATTTGTTAAAATTTGAGAAGATTACTTCGGATAATTATTTAGTGTATTGAACTTTCGGACGAATTCAAACTTTGTGAATGATTTAAAGTAATATCAGAAACATTACCTAAGAAAATATACTTATCAAATATTATTTCGTAGTTGAAAGTGGATTTAGAACCCATTCCTGGTAAGGAACGATCCCTAGTGGTAAGGACCTATCGAAGTCAGGACCATTCCCAGGACAGATTCGAAGTCATGACCGTTCCCTGGACCAATTCGAAAAGGTTTAAGTCCATTTATACATTTTCGATATATTTGTTATCTTCAGGTTACTGCAAACATCGAGATGTACACGAATTCAATTGAAATGTTCATAAGAAGTTTACATGGTGATTTGAACATGTGTTAAACTCTTATATCTAAATGTTCAAGTATTTTTCCTCAATACTCAAAGGACACTCAAGTTTGTTCTAGGATTGAATGTTACAGATCTAGTGATTCAAGATTCATTGATTACACTATTAATCATCATATTAGGTGATCTCGAAGCCAAGTATGAATGCAAGTTTGATAAAGTGGATAAATAAAAGATTGAACGGAAGAAGGTAAGATTTCTAACACAACCCCTCCCCCGTTCTTCGAGTACCTTATGTCCCTTTTGGTAAAATGTTTTATCTATCTTTGTTAACATACTCAGTTTTGTGCGTCATCGATGAATAATGGAACCAAGTTTGTTTTTCTTTTACAATGATTACTTTGAAGATTGAAGAGTTCGAGACTTTTCTTTTTATGGCTTCTTATCTTTGGGATACATCATGCATACTTGGTTCTCTATGATCCAAACAAGCAGGTTATTTCAATACACTTTAAGGATTGTTGTAAAGATCGAACAAACTGTCTAGTTGCTTCAGAGTTGGTTAGATAGAGCTTGTTCACTGAGATATATTATTTCTATAATTTTTTTCCTGGTTTAATCTTTGACCAAAGGGGTTTATATTATTAAACAAAAGATTCTTTATACTCAAATTTAACTCTGATCATTTCCAGATTTGGGAGATTGATAAGTGAGTGAGTTACTGAAACGGGTTTTGTTATTTGTTTTATCGAGTTAGTATCCAAAGGAGTTGAAGTATTCACAGCAGGTGAATCAACTCAAGATAATTTCTTGGGATTCACATGCATAGACCAGATTAGTTGTACGCGAAGGGATTTGAAGAAACTGAGTAATTAGGGGTAGTTTACTTGGTCTCACTGTACAAAGTTGCGGTAGTCAATTTGTATAGCGGCTTATTTATGATAGTATTCAAATTGGACTATTTTCCGGGGGTTTTCTACCAGGAAGTTTTCCTCGTTAACAAAATCTTGTGTGTCGTGACATTACTTTACTTTCCGCATTATAATTATTGTTATTGCTATAATTATTAATAGCACTTGTATGTTAATGTAATTGATCTTATAGTTGTGTGCGGGTTTTGAACTAAACTATTTACCAAGTTACACCTTATTGAAATAATCTTTTGGCAGTTATTGTTTCTGTAAGATTATACAAGGTGTGCTTATAGTAGGTTGATATCGAAAATGTAATGCCCCAATATTCAGTTACTTGGTAATCTAAGAGATCAAACTATATACCAAGGCATTAAGGACCTAAATAATTAATCTAAACATCAAATTAAAGATTTTAAGCAAAGCTTAACCCAACACTCGGATAATTACGAATGAAAATTCTCTCATATGATATAAATAAAATACTGTAATTGTGTTTTACAAAATATACATCATAAAGTATTTCAAAAACAACTCTGGATCGCTAAAGCTTTAAGCTACGAAGACGGATTTTTTCACAAGCACATCTCTTCTGATAACTTAAAACTGAAGTGGAAACGAGTGAGCACATCATCCCAAAGGGGTAATCAGTGGAAACAAATACAACATTCAAGTAATCATTAACGTGTTTCACAGTTCTATGAAAAGAAAACGATTTAACACCTTTTACACCTAGCACACAACAAAAGATTACTCTAACTCACCTCCTCAGATATTTCGTTCCATATTGCAATATCTATGAAAGATCACCACCAGATGACCCACATAAGTGACTTTAGAACAACCTAAACATATGCTATCGTAACCTTGCACTACTCAACGGAGAAGACGATGCTAAGATAACTCCAGTCTCAAATGATAGAGACATCCACATGAAATGCGCACACTTCATGATTTAGGAGCTACCATCAAAGTCTAGAACAATAAATGATGATCTCTTTAACCCGCCTTCGCATATCAATCTCAGAACGGGCCTTATTCAATTATGAAACCTAAACTTCTTCCGAAGTAACGTTAGGATAAACCAGTCTTACTAGAATCACATTCCCAAGAAATGCATTCACAAATCATGGTTCAAAAATCATTATTAAGACCAACGATCAAGCATAACATGCATTCGACCAATCTCCCGACATAACGTGTTGGAGTCAATTCCACCCTTATAATAATGACACTAAATTCCAGTGCATGTAAATCATAATAATATTAGAACCAATTCCACTCTTATAATAATATTGGCAGCGCCTATTTCGACGCCCCTAATAACAAATTTACCATACAATAATATTAGGTCACACCTCTTTCCACTGACCCTATTTTGTAATATTGGAGCCAATTCCACTCATACAATAATATTGGCAGTGCCTATTCCACGCCCCTATCAGAACATAAAGAGAATATGTGGCTCACACATGCACTTGTGAGACTAGACAACGCATATCAGGTAATATACCCATCCATAACACATAAACATGCTCAAAAGTAGTAAAGACACATCATGCTCACAGATAAAAAATAACTTAATGATTACAAGAAAGTTACAAGAGTTCTCACCTCTTTTGATGGAAAACCATGCTTACCTCGAATTCCACAATCCACTGGCTCATCTTTTGAATCGATTTTTGTTAATATAGACTATCTAATTAGTTATACACATATGTTTCACCATCTCCACCACCATTAATTATTATTTATCATCCTCATATGTCTTCTTCATCATTCTATTTTTTTCTCTAACTTCTAATCTCTCTTTTATTCCAAGTGATTCCTATAACTAATTTATGTGGATTTACTTCTCAAGAAACTGTCAAACTATTTATATACATCTCTTTTAATTCTCCTCCTCATTAACTACTACTCCTCACTTCTTCTTCTCTTTCTTTTTTTAATTCAACTATATATGTCCAGGTTATTTTCCCTTCTAACACTAACACCTCCTACTTCTTCCAAGCTAACACCTCCTACTAAATTTAAAAGAAAAGATAAACTTAAAATATAAATATTAGTTTAGGTAATAATTTTAATTAGCTAATATAATTATTAATTAATTTGACCTAAATATGATTAGGTATTAGTTTAAGGGAAAAATATTGTTTGGTCCTTTTTTAGGTGGTCCCAAGTCAGTTTGGTCCTTTCAGAAATCACCTTTTCCATTTGGTTCATAATTATTTAAAAATATTATATGGACCAAAGTACCCTTCCGTGTTAATTCCAACTTTTTTCTTGTAGCAGTTCATTCTGCCTAATGAACTATCAGGCATTTTATAGGTTTGAGTCCATTATGTTTCATGAAAATTGTACACTTCATTATATTCTATAAATTTCATTACATTTCATTAAATTCTACAAAAAATTCGTTATTAAGAACAAAAAAGCAGAGTTCATTCGTCAAATGAACTCCTGATAAAAACCTATATAAAACCAGAGTTCATTTCTGG
>JAJJMB010001160.1:4027833-4045318 GCA_023531105.1 Papaver atlanticum | reverse complement strand
TACTTTGGATTTACACTTGTTATTTTGAAAATCTACATGTTGCAATAATTTAGAATTAAATTGAACGAGAAAATTGCATGAATATAAATACTAGATTAAATCACTTTGAACTTGGAAAATATTGGAATCTCAGCCTCAGTGTTATTTTAATATTGATATCAACTTTGTCAGTGTTTGCTATAATTTTTAGTGATTTTTCTATTTAGTTTTGAATTTAAGTCTAAAGTTATCCTTCACAAGTTCGAGCAACGAATCTTTTTACCACTACAACTACAAAACACATCAGGTGTAACCGTTCATAACCTGGTTTGGGAAACATGGTATTACTAATCACAACTTACATTGTGAGGTTGGTACATCCGATCCCAAGGAGCAAAACTGAGTATCCAATATTCACATATCTCTTTATGTTTTGTGTGAAGCTTGGAATTAGGGTTTGATGAGAAACTTCTAGATGTCGACATTATTTGAACATGTATATAACTCTTATCATTTATTGTTCAAAGATATTCCTTGATACTCAAGGTGATCCTGTTAGGACTTCAACACCTCTTCCCTGTCTACTCTTTCCTAAAATACTAGCTTGCTTAATTTAACTTTGTTTTTTTTCCTATGTGATTTCTTTTATAGATTCTGTTTCCTGTTTTACTGAAACTCAAAGCTATATAAAGCTTCTCTGTAGAACTAAGTATCTCATCAGAAAATTTAATTCAATTTAAGGTGGTTGATCCCCAATCAAAGGATTGAAAGTCTTTATTTATCTGTTTTAGTATTAGAACCCTAACACCTAGTGTCAGAGCATTCGACCGGAGACCACTCTTCCTACCCCAATTTGTTTTCCTCTCTTTACCGTCTTCCATCAATTCTCTATTCTTCTCAAAAAAAAAAAAAAAAAAAAAAAAAAAAAAAGATGACAGTCAAAACTTTAGAAGAGCAGGTTGCTACCCTTACAGAGAATTTAAATTCTGTTCTTACCAAGATGTATGAAGATCGATAGACTTTAGAAGCTATGGTTAAAGATTTGAATGATGATCGACAACAGACTAATCAGGCGTTGAAGTCTATTGATTCTTTCTTTAACAAACAGGGTTCTGAAACTTTGTCACTCCACAAGTAAATTCGCGGCTAAACCAAAGTAACGGTTCCAATGGTGCTGTTGGGGAAGTGGTCCGTGGAAGCCAGATTAATTTGAAGTTTCCCCTATTCGATAGTACTGATCTGGAAGGATGGATCTTCAAAGCTGAACAATATTTTTCCTTAATGGGTGTCCAAGAGGATCGAAAGGTACAAATTGCTGCTATCCATCTTACTGGTGACTCAATCTCATGGTATCGTTGGCTTCATCAATCCTTAGGAGAGTTACCATGGACACAATTTTCTCGTTTTCTTTGAGCACGTTTCAGTTCCCGCAAGCATATTGATCCATGTAGCAGCTTATCCAAGTTGGAACAAACAGGTACGGTTCGTGAATTTATTACCGAATTTGAGAAATTGCTTAATTTTGTTTCTGGTATGTCTGAATCACATCAAATAAGCATCTTTATCTCTGGCCTTCGAGCTGACATTCGTGCGGGAGTTCGTTTGTTCAGTCCTGGAACTTTATCAGAAGCTTTTGATTATGCTTTAAATAAAGAGGATGTTATTTTAGCTGCAACACCTACTTTCACAAAATCTTCTACTCGAAATTTCCAACCAAGGCCATCATTACCTGCTATTGCAGCAGCACCACCTACAAAGGCTGGTTTACCCCCAGGCGTTAAGCGGTTGTCATGGGCAGAACAAAAAGAATGCCGTGAAAAGGGTTTATATTTTAACTGCGACGAGATTTACAAACCTGGGCATGTTTGTCTTAAGCCAAGAATAATGATGTTGGAGGGTGCTCCTGGTCTAACAATTATAGATTTTGATATGGATTCCAACTGTGAAGATGAAATAAATGACTCAATTGTTGAACAAAGAGTTAATGATCTGCAATTTCATTGCATTCACTTATGGGATCACCACAACCTAAGACGATGCGCATTACTGGTTTTCTTAAAGGGTGTTCCATTACAGTTCTTATCGATACCGGTTCTACTCATAATTTTCTCCATCCATCTATAGCTAAGCGGTGTGGTTACGCTATTCAATCGGTTGATGTACCTTTTAAGTGTTATGATTGGTGATGGAGGACTCTTACAAACACATGGTTCATGCTTGAATGTTACTGTAAATTTACAAGGTTATGTCTTTTCCACTGATTTTTATCTTTAAGGAATTAGTGGTTGTGATGCAGTCTTGGGCATACAATGGTTGCGAAATTTGGGCACAATTTCTTGGGATTTTTCTAAGTTACGTATGGACTTCAAGTCAGGCGAACAAGATGTGTCATTAATTGGGGATAATTCACCAACAGTAATGATGTTGGATAGTGTTCCTATGCAACGTTTTCTTTGTCAAGAACATTATGGTGTTCTCTTGCAAATGGTTTCGACTACTACTTCAGCACCTATAGAGCCGTCAGTCGTACCTCCTGAAATCAAAGATTTAATTTCGAGTTTCAAAGATATATTTGCAACTCCGACAACGTTACCTCCTAAGCGTTCGCATGATCATCATATACCTTTAGCTCCGGGTTCTTCTCCTGTCAACGTACGACCTTACCGTTACCCACATTTTCAAAAGGATGAAATTGAGAAGATAGTATCTGAACTACAGCAAGTCGGATTCATTCGACCAAGTTCTAGTCCATACTCCTCTCCTATTCTCATGGTTCGTAAAAAAGATGGGTCGTGGCGGATGTGTGTAGACTACCATGCCCTTAATAAGCTGACTATAAAAGATCGTTTTCCCATTCAAATGGTAGGCGAATTAATAGATGAATTACATGGTAAATCCATCTTTTCTAAGTTGGATTTACGGTACGGTTTTAACCAGATCAGACTTCACAAGCCAGATATTCCAAAGACCGCATTTCGTATTCATGATGGTCACTACGAGTTCTTGGGTGATGCCGTTTGGTCTTTCGAACGCTCCGGAAACTTTTCAAAGATTGATGAATGACATATTTCGGCCTTACTTACGGCGGTTTGTACTTTTTTTTTTTTTTATGATATTTTGATCTATAGTAGTTGTATGGCTGATCGTATGCAACACTTATCCTTGGTTTTTGAAATTTTGCGTGCTAATAATCTTTTTGTGAAAGAGTCCAAGTTCACTTTCGCTACGACGTCCGTCAACTATCTTTGGCATATCATTTCAGCTCAGGGAGTATCTCTTGAGAGTAATAAGATTAACAGTATAGTATAATGGCCTATTCCAAGTTCGATTAAGGGTCTTCGAGGATTTTTGGGTTTAGCTGGATATTATCGAAAATTTGTTAAAGATTTTGGGAATATTAGTGCTCCTTTATCCCAACTGTTGAAGAAATATGCGTTTATATGGACTGACGACGCTACTGTCACTTACAAGAAACTACAACATGCTTTAACTACCACTCCAGTCTTTGTACTTCCTGATTTCTCAAAGGAATTTGTTTTGGAGTGTGATGCTTATGGAAATGGTTTGGGAGCTGTCTTGATGCAATCAGGTAAGCCAATTGCCTATTTTAGCAAGCCTCTTTATGGTAAGAATTTAAATTTATCCATATATGACAAGGAAATGCTTGCTATTGTATCTGCGGTTCATAAGTGGAGACCTTATTTACTCGGCCGGCATTTTAAAATCTATACGGATCATCGTAGTCTTAAGTATTTCTTAGATCAGAAAATATCGTCCATGGAACAACAAAAATGGTTGTCTAAACTATTAGGCTACGATTACGAGATTGTCTTTCGTAATGGCAAGGAAAATGTTGCTGTGGATGCCATATCTCGTGTTTCAGATTCTAGTTTTGTCGCTCTTACTGCTCCAATTTTTTCAGGTATTACTAAAATTTCTCAAGAGTGTCACCTTGATACTGAAATGAAAAACCTTATTTCCGCTCTTACTAGTAATCCAGGGTACAAAAAGAATTACTCCTATGCAGATGGTTTACTTCGTTATAAAGGTCGTGTTGTTGTTGTTTCATCTTCTCCATAGTGTGGCAAGCTTTTACATGAATTTCATAGTACTCCCAGCGCTGGCCACTCGGGTTTTCTTCGCACCTACAAAAGCCTACAACAAAATTTCTATTGGCAAGGAATGAAAACTTCAGTTAAAACCTTTATTGCTCATTGTGATGTTTGTCAACGTCATAAGTCTGAAGCGATCTCTCCTCCAGGATTTCTCCATCCTTGGCCTATTCCTGACGATGTTTGGCTTGATATTTCCATGGATTTTATAGATGGGTTGCCTTCTTCTCAACGCCGTACTTCCATATTAGTGGTTGTTGACCGTCTCTCCAAGTATGCGCATTTCAACGCCATGTCTCATCCATACAAGGCCTCAGTGGTTGCTGATGTATTTGTACGTGATATTGTTCATCTTCATGGAATGCCACGAACCATTGTAAGTGATCGTGATCCCATTTTTCTCAATAACTTTTGAGAAGCTTTCTTTTCTACCCAAGAAACCCAACTTTGTAGAAGCTCAGCCTATCATCCGCAATCCGATGGTCAAACTGAAGTTACAAATAGAACACTTAAATGTTATCTTTGTTGTTTCGCTAGTGAGAAACCTCATGAATGGGTACGTTGGTTACCATGGGCTGAATGGTGGTATAATACAACTTACCATTCTGCCATTAAGATGACTCCATTTGAAGCATTATACAGCAGGCCACCTCCAACCATCTCTGCATATTTTCCTAGTTTTACTGTTGTAGCTGCTGTTGACTTTGCTTTACGAGCACGAGATCACACTTTGCGCCTTCTCAAAACCCATCCACAGGCTGCTCAAGATCGCATGAAGTTTTATGCTGACAACCATCACATGGAAAGAAGTTTTGTTGTTGGTGATTGGGTTTTTCTTCGACCTTATCGCCAGTCTACAACTGCTACACAATCCTATTCAAAGTTATGTCCACGATTTTATGGTCCATTCTGTGTTCTAGAGAAGATTGGTGATGTTGCTTATAAATTGGCACTGCCTTCACATTGCCGGATTCATCCAGTTTTCCATGTGTTAGAGCACTGCTCGGTCGAACTCGCAAGCGTTGCTATTTCAAGCTTGTTATCAAGTTTAGTTGCCAAAACTATAAGTCTTGATTTCTAGTCTACTTATAGCTAAGTCTCGGACTAGGATAGAAAGTGTAGTTGAGCTCTAGACTCCACGGCGATCATCATACAAAGACGAAAAAATACTCAAGGAACTGGTGGAACTTCATCGACTAAAAGGTATGTGGAGACTTGAACTTATCTATCACTCAAAAAGTCTATCTACTCTATCTCCTATCTTGAGACAAAAGTCGTATTACTATATAGACTTCGATTATACACATTTTCTATTTCGAGCCGAGTTTATCTCACTTATATTTTTCTCGAAATATGTGTTGGTAAGCTTTCGCTTTGGCCAAGTTCATCTTTACAAGTGACGAAAGTCATGTTGATTATTTTAATATCTTGAAAATTGCTTTGATGAAAAATAGTGTGTGAGTAACCTCTATTTAACATTCTCTAAGAATGTTTCAATGATTGAAATAAAGAGTTTAGAACATGTAACCATCTTTGGATATAAGCATATAATGTGTTCGCGCATTAATGTATAAGTCCAAAACCGGGAACCAAATGTATGCATACTTGTGTGTGTACTAAATGGTTGATGGAGACTGGGTAAGTATGCGTACCCGTACACATACTGGTGGAAGTTCACGTCCGTGAATTTTTGCTGAGTGTGGAAATCAAAACCAACTCAATCCGGTTACCTAGGGTACGCATACTGGCAGAAAGTTCACGTCCGTGAATTTCTGCTGAGTTTGAAAACCAAAACAAACTCAAATCCGGTTACTTAAGTACGCATACTTAAGTGTGTTACTTTCTAAAATTGGTTTCTTCATAAACTTAAACTTATATAAACCAAGGAATGCATATTTGCAAACCGTGGCTATAAAGTTCATGAATCGATTCGAGTGAATCAAAACCGATTTTGCTTCGATTGTGTCTTGTATACTTCTATGAGATCTACGCAATTGAACAACTCTTGAACCAGTTCATTTGAGTCATTTGGACTAGTTGGTGAATATGAATAAGGTTGATATGAAATTACTCATATGGCTAACCATTTGGACTTGTTGTTTCTATCGTATTGAGTACAATTATAAAATTGGCTCGAGATTAATTTCTTCAATAGGAAAGATATAAAAGTAGTCACAAACATCTTCGTCTCATCATTTGTGATTCCAAAATGTCTTGTTTCGCTAGTCGATTAAGATTATTGTGAGGTGATTGATAATTCTAGGCTGTTCTTCGGGAATATAAGTCCGGGTTATCGATTGGTTCCTGTTCACCTTGATTTATCAAAAGACGGAACAAAAACTTATAGGTATTTCTGTGGGAGACAGATTTATCTATTACTGTAGACTTTTCTGTATGAGACAGATTTGTTTATTAAAGTCTTCGACCTTGAGTCGTAGCAACTCTTAGTTGCGGGTGAGATCAGCTAAGGGAATCAAGTGCGTAGTATCCTGCTGGGATCAGAGACGTAAGGAGCGCAACTGTACCTTGGATCAGTGTGAGATTGATTCGGGTTCAACTACAGTCCAGGACGAAGTTAGTTTGTAGTAGGATAGTGTCTGTAGCTGCTTAATATAGTGTGTGTTCAATCTGGACTAGGTCCCGGGGTTTTATGTATTTACGGTTCCTCGTTAACAAAACTTTTGGTGTATGTGTTATTTCTTTTCCGCATTATATTTTGTTATATAATTGAAATATCATAGGTTGTGCGTTGAATCAATCAATTGGGAAATCCGACCTTTGGTTGTTGATTGAAATTGATTGATACTTGAACATTGGTCTTTGGTACCGTTCAAGTTAATTTCTCTTGTATTCAATTAGACTCGTAGATTTCTATTTGCTTGAGTAAGGATTGAACCGAGAAATTGAGATATAACTCTTTGATATACTTTTTATTAAGATTGAGTCTGACTGTCTAGTTGATTCTCTTAAAAGTTAGTCCATACAAATTGCTAAGTGAATTATTGGGTGAGGTTGTTGTACCCCCACTTTTTCACCATGTTTCAGTTTTGAAGCTTAAACTGAGAGCAAATGTTGATGTTACAGATAACTTTCCTGTAAATATTAACCATTTTGAATGGCAGCCTGAGTCTATTCTAGAAAGGGGAATGTTCAAGCGCAACAATCTGGCTATCACACGCTGGCTTATCAAATGGAAGGATCATTCAAAATATGAAGCTACCTGGGAGGATGCAGAAGACATCATTTTACGTTTTCCTGAATTTTCAGCTTGAGGACAAGCACTATCTGAAGGGGGTGGGATGTTAGGACTCCAACACCTCTTCCCTGTCTACTCTTTCCTAAAATACTAGCTTGCTTAATTTAGATTTGTTTTCCTTTTCTAAGTGATTTCTTTTTATATATTATGTTTCATGTTTTACTGAAACTCTAAGCTATATAAAGCTTCTCTATAGAACTAAGTATCTCATCAGAAAATTCAATTCAATTTAAGGTGGCTGATCCCAAATCAAAGGATTGAAAGTCTTAATTTATTTGTTTTAGTATTAAAACCCTAACAGATCCCATGTCCGAAAAAGTGAAAATCATTTAATTATGGTTTTCATGATATATGTTTTAATTACCAGCAATTAAAGCATATCCTCTTGAAAGTATTATTATCTAATGTGATAGACTAATAATATAATTTTTCTATGAGAGTTTTCGGAAATATGCTTTGGCATTTATGAGGAAATAAGAAAACCGAAATTAGGTATTTTAATAAGAATATTTTTCGGTTTTGGAATTTCCTTGTTGTACAAATGAACTTGGTGTATAAATACTTGAGTTTGCAATACTTGAGAGGAAAGTATCCTAATTAGATGAAATCTCTTACGGCCGGTCGTTTAAATACTTCTGTGGGATCAAAAATCTCTACGAGTACCATTGGTGGGAAACTAGATAATTGCATTGTTATTGTAGTTTTCGATTATTGATTTTATTGACTAAAGTTTGTTGAAACTTTTATTGCACTTAGTTTGTTTATTCTTGAGAATCTACTCTTCTGATATAAGATTCACTCAAACTAGATCAAAGTATTGACGGGATCTTTAGAACCATCTTGTGATAATCCATTATGTGCATGATTGATCACAAGAGATTTCAAGTGGTGTTGTGCAGGTTATTATTGAAGACAAACGAAGATTTGAAGAAGAAGAAGTTTTTTCTTATTAGTTTTCGGATCTTGTGAATTGTGTGCACAAACCTTGATCGGCTAGGATCCAACTAGAATCGTTTTATCTTTGATAGACTTTATTGATTAGTTGCGTGAGATCAACATCACCTTATAGTTTCTCTTTGAGATCTATATTGATTGATTGCAAATCTATAGTTTGATTATTTCGGTAATCGAAAGATAGATTGATCTAACCATACAAATTAAAGAGTTTATTAGATTAAACAGAAGAGTGTTTGTCGACGACTCAAATATCTTATTACCAAGATTGAATAGAGTGGTTACCAAACAGATTTATCCTTTACTGTTTGGAATACGATGTAAAGGATTTGTGATTTACGTGCATGACTCTAGAATTCGAAGGCGCATGCATACCGAGGAAACTAAGTAGCTAGAGGTAGTTTGCTTGGTCTCAACTATACGAAGTTGGTATTAGATTTTGTATATCGGTTTAATTCTGAGAGTATTCAAAACTGGAATAGGTTCATGGATTTTTATGCATTTGCGGTTTCCTCGTTAACAAAATCTTGTTGCCATTTAATTTATTGTTCCGCATTATAATTGTTTATTATAATTAAAGTAAATTGCACCATTACATTAATCCGTAACACTTGATATTGATCATATAGAGTTTCGGTTATTACCGAACCTATTATCAAGTGATCACTTCGTTGTCTTATTGTCTCAATCTTGAATCCGTAGCCAATCACACAAGTGATCTTTTTGTTGTATTGTCTCGATCTCGTATCAATTGACGATCACAGGAAGTGTGTACCGATGTTGTATTGTCTCGACTCTGTCCATAGACGATCACACTTGGTAAAGGAATTATAGGTTGATAAATTAAAGATTGTGGTGTATTTGGGTACCCTCGTCTTTTCACATAAGGATAACAAAAATAAAGCTTCGAAAAACTCTTCTATCCATTATTCCTTGATTTTCTTGGTTTCTTGCACACTGTACACCATGTGAATCCACTCCTCAGATTTCCAACTGATAGAATACTTTCCAACAGTACTAGCACCATTGGCGTAGCAGGACTATCTGTACAAAAATTGATGTCAAAAATAGTTTTGTTTGTTACTAATTGGCAAATGTATCTTTTTCCTCTACTGATAATCTTGCATGACACCCATCCGATTATACAAACAAATTTTTCCTATATCGAAAATTAATCAATTATTTTATTTTCAATTCAGTAATATTATTGATGCCAATATTTTTTTTTACAAAACATCATAATGGATTTAGATTATGGATTACGACCTCATAATCCATTATTTTAAGAAGGATTAGTTGGGGTATACCGAAAATAATTGAGGGATATTTTATTATTCATGTCGGCATGGAAAAACCATGCAAATTTTGACTGTCGGCATTGAAAACCCATGCCGGAAACAGCAAAATATCCCCCAATTATTTCCGGTATACCCTAATTAATCGTTCTATTTTAATGGTTACCAAGCAACTCATATTATTATTTTGAAGTATTACAAAATATATTTTCAAAAATAATGACAGAATCTGATAATAACGCATTTGTGATACCTTATAGATTTACTTCGTATTTTGGCACTAATTTAATTTTTAAATCGTGTCTCGTGGGTTAAAAACACAATATTTCAATAGTTTGTTATTTTAGTTTCAGTTCTTGGCTCCAGTAGGAAGAGGACGATCAACATTTTCATTTATCCAAGTCTAACATTAATTTGTTCATCAGATGCTTGTATCTTTAGTTTAGTTTAAGACTTATCATGTTTGTTGGCTTTAGGGTTTAACCAAACGCCTGAATATCCAACTATTTTAATCTTTACCGGTGATAGTATGCTAGCGAAGAGATGCACAATTTGAATACATTTCTTATCAAAGGCGTTAATTGTTCAAAAGAAATTATCAAATAAACAAGCCTTAAGATATTCCCTCAAAACCCAAACGTGGTTCATTTTGTAATGGCAATCTTTCAAGATATAAATAGAAACCAACCGTTTGATCTTCTGAATCATTGGGTTTATTATCATGTATATAGTGATTATCATATTCATATACGTCAATGGATGTTTTTCAGAGCTAGCCTTGAGAAATTGATGCTCATGAGTTGACCTCCGAGATGATGCCCCTACATATATTTCTTTTTCTTTTTCTTTTTCTTTTTACAATATAGAGGCCATAAGCAAAAAAAAATTATTGTTAGACCACCCTTTTAAACATTGTATATCAACAAAGAAAGTATCAATTTCATAAGATCTTAATGAGAAGCATAACAAAATTGAAAAGAATAACAAGATGAACTTATACAAACTCTCATAAATTCAGAAGGGGAAAAAAAACACAAGCTAGCAAAATAAGGAATTAGAAAACAGAAAATAAGAGTTTAGCCTATTTCCAAAGCTATATATGTTTACTGATTTGCATAAATATTTGATTTTTCTAATTTTCCGAAGCAAAGTCTTTAATAATGTGTTTAGATTCAAGTCTTTAAAAAGAATCAAGTAGTTCAATTATTTCTCTTTGAATGGCTATCATAGCTTATTCATTCAATCTCACTTGTAGCATTTTAGATCGAATATATGCTTTGATTAATTTTAATATAAAAAAACGTCTTTCTGCATAGGCAACTCTAACAGGTACGGTAATAAAAATTATTTAAGCAATCCAAGCATTAGGATAACAACCTTTCAACACTTACAAAAATTATAACACTTTTATTGGCTTATTTATCTTTGTTGACGTAATGCTTCATATGATATTTAACTTTATGTACAAGTATTATCCAAAGAGACTAAGCTGACAACACTCAATTTGTTCTTTTTCAGTTTTCTCAAATGATCATGGGTAAGTTTGGGGTTATATTCGCTATTCATGGAACCAACGGTGTTATTAGTTCCCTTAGGATCCTTTGGAAACAACTTGAACTTTGCTTTATTCAGAACCATAGTCGTTTGGATACATTCTAATTGAAGGAGTACTCGATGAGGATCATACACTACAAAACCACCGGGATAGAATAAGGGTTCATAGTACATACCCACTGGCTATCTTCATCAACAAATTTATCCTTCTTGTATGGGTCAAATTCGTCATCTTCGCCATTCAAAGAGTTTGACATTTCTGTTAACTTTATCAACAACTCATTTTTATTTTTATTCTTGGTGTCCTTGAACTCGTGTTTGGCCGAAGTAGGTTTCTGTCTATTGTGACCAAGTTCAATTATAAAAAATGGTCATATATCCACACATATATCAACAATATAAGAAAATCACAAATTACTAATAAAAGTATGAGTTGACAGAGAAAATATAGTCATATAATAAATTTCGGATAATAACCTTATGAGTTGAACCTGGTAATTTTCATACAAAAGTATGCGACCTATCAGGTTCTGCTAATATAAAAAAAATCAATTATCAGCCGAACCTGACAATTTTCATACAAAAGTATGTCATGTTATTTATTTTGCTTCCGCATTATAATTGTTATAGTTATAATTAAAGTAAATAAATACTTATATGATCCCATAGATTGGTTATGTCACAAACTTAAGATATTTACCAAGTAACATCTTGTCGATTTTTTTTTGTGACAGTTATTATCTTTATAAGATAATAATACAAGGTGTGTCTATAGTAGGTTGATACGAAAAGATTGTGGTCTACTTGGTACCTTCCGCATTTCATACATAATAACTACGTTAAGCAACACCCTTTAAGAGAGAATCAGAATTGATTAGATAATTCAGTAATATACCTGAATTCAAGGAAGGAAGATATCAGCATGGGGAAAATATACAAATTTACCAGTCCAAACCAAAAGTATCAGAAGAAAAGAGAACGAAATCATAGAGGATTAAATTAAGAGGGGACTAAAAAAGGGCGATCGAGAGAGGAACAAAAGGGAATAAAGTTAGAAAAGATCTAACAAACCAAAACGAAGACCAAACGACTAGGGACGAAAGAAGAACGAGAAGAGTAAGGAAGGAAAATGAATTGGAAGATCAATGATCAAGAAATTAGATTACCTAGATATCCCAAATGATATCAACAATGTAAAATCAAATCAATCTGATAAATCACATAACCACCTACGCTACCCAGCCAATAAGGAGAAAAGTTAAATGAAATTCACTTACATGGACAAGATGATGATTTTGCTTTCCAACAACCACGTGTTCTCCACCCTAAATCTCAAGGAAAATCTGAACCCTATCCGGAATCACTAATCTTATCGAAATCTAGAAGAAGAACTAAAACTTTCTAATTTTGACTTAGGTCAAAGATCAAGAAATTTTTCTAGAAGAAAAAACATTATTCCAGACTCTCTCCCTCTTTGATTTTTCCAACTTCAATTGCCAAATTTTTGGAAGTTTTGATTAGTTGTTGCTTAATGTCCCAACTTTTACCTGTCAAACCTGCAATTTAATTTAGTATTCCCCACCAAAGTGGCGGAATTTTCTTCAGGATGCAACGTTATATGCTAAGTCATCAAAGCTCCATCATGTTATCTTCGAACGAGATGCTTTAACGGTTGTTTCAGCTACTAATGGAGATAGTACCTCTAGGGAGCACAATAAAACTTTTTTTTTTTTCAATTAGTTTACTGATTGGATATATTATCATATTATAAGCTAGATATAAAGCAACAGACACATTTGCTAAACATGCTAAGATCTTTAAAATTTCTAAATCTTGGTCTACTAAACTCCATATTTCATCTTTGACATTACTAGTCATGAGAAAATAGTTATAGCTGGTTAATCTTTTGAATGAAATTTATTTTTGCTTCACAAAAAAATAATAATAGTTCCCGAATAATTCTTTAACCAGGACAGCTTCTCCCAAGGTGTTATTGTCGAAGCTAAAACGTAAATAAAAGATGCTTATGAAATTTTCTCCTCCTTAAATAAATGGAGTTGACCCAAGATATTAGATGTAAATAAAAATTGACCGTAATATTGTAAAATCTTTTAGCAGTAAATTATTAATTACTGCATGACCACATAACATCGAATTTGTTAACTAATTTACTCTAATCAATTTGTGCCACAAAATTCTAGCACAACTTAGTTTCTCTATGTTTTTCCTTCTTCCGGAGCTCCTCCAAAATTTGCTATTGAAGATTATGATGAATATACAAAATTTATATTAACACAGTCGTTAATTCGTCGAAATGGAATTATAATCCAATTAGTACTAATCCGAGGTACTGATGATGGGCTCGTTTTCAAATTGGGTTTATTGTAGAAATATCAACATTCCACATAAAACCAGTGTTTTTAGAGAAACCTCATTTCACTCTGCTGAATCTCGTCATAAAGCTATTGATATAGCAAATCCAAATCAACATCTTGAATTCATCTGGGTTTTACCTTACCTTGCTAATGGTGCTGAAATTACTTATAAGACTTCATCACTACACCAGTAGCATCAAGTTTATCCTTATATAAGAGGTAATAATGATTTTTCTTTACATATTCTTTAGTTTGTTCGTTATTTATAATTTTGTTCGTTTATAGGAATGCGAGTGGCTAGTTTTCTTAACCATTCTCTTCCTCCATAGCTACTTACACATAGTGAGTTGGTGGCCATAATGATGAGTACATCTCTCTTTAACAAATGTACTAGGAGAATTCATGATCCAATTGCTCATATGAGATTCTTGAGCTCTACGAAAACCTTTAATCCCCATAGTTTTGATAACATTATCTTTGATCCTGGAGATTTTAGTTAGAGAATTATACGTCAACCACTTGAAGAACATAGACCAGGGCCAGTATTTTTCATTGATTTTCGACTTAAATTATCATACAAGATTGGTTTAGGACGCTTCGTGTACACTATGAAATTCCACGATGTCAAGTATTTCCTTATTAAATATTGGCCCTGCCAAGCCCCAGAGGTAGACCCAGCCCCATTAGTGGTACAACATGACAATGCATTGGAAGATGATTATTTAATGCAAAGTCAATCAGCATCATAGAAGGGTAAGATGCTCTATTTTCATGATGGACTAGTTCCTATAAAATATGTACTTTGCAGCATTCCAGTTTATAATATGGAAGTATACAAATGGCCAAGCTCAGTAATCAAAGTCTGTGAAAAAATTATCAGAATTTTTTTGTGGACTTGAGATAGTGAAGAGAGAAAATATGAAACTTTGAAATGCAGCAAAGTATGTACCCCTTATAATGAAGGTGGATTGGGAATTAGGAGATTGGTGGTGTTAAAAAAAGCATTACTCATGAAGATGACGTGAAAATTATTACATTCAAAAGAAGATTGGTCAAAGTTCTTTGCAGCTAAATATAAGGATAAAAATGGTCAGTTGATTAATCAATGGAAATTATCTTCAGTATGGCCAGGTTTAAAATGAGCTTGGCAAGAATTAAAATCAAGTGTGAGATGGAGTATAGGTAATGGAGAAAATATTTCACTATGGTTTGATACATGGGTGGGTGAATGCGCTTTAATAGATATCATTGGTTACACTAACATTGTACAAGACAATCTGCATCTGAATGTAATTAAAGACTTGTTGGTAAATGGTGAATAGAAAATACCAAGTCAGTTACAAAATCTTATTCCTTCTTCTTTGTCACCAGTCAGTGGAGAAAATGATTTTCTTGTATGGTGTGGAAACATAAAAGGTGTGTTCTCTACAACTGCTGATGTTGAAAAAATCAGGAAAAAAGAACCAGTAATACACTGGCCTTCTCAGATATGGAAACCATTCCTGCATCCAGGGATTGCCAATAATGTCTGGAAAATTTAGCATGGAGTGTATATGGATGATGAGAAGATGATAAGTAAGGGATATTCATTAGCTTCTATGTGTTGCATTTGCAGGCAGGATAAAGAAAGTATGAATCACTTTCTTTTATTATGAAAATTCAGCAAAAGTATATGGCACTGGTTAGTAAACATTTTCAATTTCCCTCCACCCAGTTCCTATACTGATATTCTAAAATTTGCAAAACAAAAAAGTCCTATTGTTAAAGAAATTTGGCTCACAGCAGCATGTGCTACAATGAGAGAACTATGGTTTTAGAAAAACAAAATGATTCATGAGAATGTTCAACCAAATTTGGAAGGTTTCAAAAAAAAAAGAATCATGAATCTGGTATATTATGGAGGCTACAGAATAACAGGTACAAGATGGGGACAGAACTATGACTCTGATGTGCTTCAATTCTTTAACTTAGGCCAGAGAGACATCAAGTTCAAGTCTATTAAGGATTGTTTTTGGTTCAATCCAGATGTGAATTATGTTCTCTTTTGTTGTAAGGGTACTACAGTTGGCAATCCAGGTAAAGCAGGTTTTCGTATTATGGTCAGAGATCACGATTGTCAAGTCATTGGTACTGTCTCAGGTGGTATTGGAATAGCTACAAAATATTTAGCTGAAACATTGGTTATAGTGTGGGCCATTAAATGGGCAGTAAGGTTAAATTGTAGCAAAATCATCATCAGGTCTGACTCAAAAGCAGTCATTGAAGATTTCAAACAAGGGATAGTACCATGGTCTCTGCTTTCAAGATGGTTGAAATAAAAAAAAAAGTTGAATGAAATTCAGTATGAACTCTGTTACAAAGAAATCAACTTTTAACTGCTGAGCTAGCAAAGCAAAAAGCAAGACTTGATCAAGGGGAAATAATAATACATAAAGGGAAGACATCAACTCAAGCTTCAGTAGAAATGCCTAATAAGAAGTATTACAGATTGTGTTAGCTTAGTCATTTTTGTTTAAGTCTTTCGTAAACACAAATTTTGTATTTGTTTGAGCTTTTCTTATTAATAAAAATTGTGATTCAGCAAAAAATGAAGAAGGAGAATGCACATATATTTGAAGATTGAAGTAAGATGTTGGAAGAGGAGGAAAGTCAACATTATGAGAATGAATTGGAAATGTAATGCTTTTTTGTGTGATTAATATTATTGAAATGATGGTTTTAGATTGTTTATGGTTTTATAAACAAAATTCTAATAAGTTTTTTTTTTTAATCAATTTTTTTTTTGATAGGTTCTTTTTATTATGTTTTAAACACTTTATATTTTTAATACAAAGGGTAATAAATTATTACTCCGGATGACAAGGAATTTGTTGACTAATTTGTGTCGATTAACGAAACGTCGGCAAGCACATGTCCAATTTCTCCTCTCTTTCTTTTTCATCCGAAACAATTTTTCTTCAACTCCTCAAAATTTTGGATTGATGATGATTACTATTTTTTTTTTTTACAGTGACAATTTTATGATCCCGATATCTCCATGTTAACATTAGTTGTTAATCCAAATTTAGCTTTCTGGTTAAAGAGTTATAATCTGAGTTATAATCCAAGGGTCGCGATGGTTTCTACCATTTATTTATCAGTAAGTCGAAAACAACTCCACCTAGGGTTTTAGAAGAGTTACTCTTCTAAAACAATTTAGGGTTTGTATCATCTCAAACTAGGGTTCAGCTTTCTGTGAGTCATGGTGAATGCTAATCCGAGACTGAGGGTGTTGGCAGAACAACAAGATGGTACTCCAATCGCTGATGATACTCCTCTTCGACACCAGCAATATCATTTCAGCAGTAGACCCAGCCCCATTAGTGGTACAACATGACAATGCATTGGAAGATGATTAGGAAGTAGAAGAAGAAGCGGAGGAGAACGCACATGTATTTGAAGATTGAAGTAAGATGTTCGAAGAGGAGGAAAGTCAACATTATGAGAATGAAATGGAATTGTAATGCTTTTTTGTGTGGTTAATATAATTGAAATGATAGTTTTGGTTTTTTTTATGGTTTTATAGACAAAATTCTAATAAGCTTTTTTTTTTAATTAAGATTTTTTTAATAGGTTCTTTTTATTATGTTTTCAAAAGTTTGTATTTTTAATACATGAGACACATTTTCCAAATTAAATGAGTATAAATACCAAAAGTAAATTTATTACTCCTCCCGTCCCTATTTAGATGAAGGTTTAGTTTTATCAACATGTATTTGAAAGCATTGAAACAAGGTATTTATTTCTATGTTAATTAAGACTCATCCTGCAGGCCTTATTTTTCTCCGAAAGAATCAAAATTAGAATTTTGATATCCTTGATAATATTGGGTGTGGTTGTTTGACCCCCACTTTTTCAGGTTTGTACCGTATAAAAATGGATTTTCTTAATGATGTATATATATATATATATATATATATA
>JAJJMB010001160.1:3993607-4027433 GCA_023531105.1 Papaver atlanticum | reverse complement strand
CTTAATGATGTATATATATATATATATATATATATACATCATTAAGAAAATCCATTTTTATACGGTACAAACCTGAAAAAGTGGGGGTCAAACAACCACACCCAATATTTCGCTTAGCAATCTGTATGGACAACTTCAATATAATTCCAAGAGAATCAACTAGACACTCAGACTCAATCAATGGAAATATATCCAAGAGTTGTATCTCTGTTTCACAATGTAATCAGCAAATCAAACAGATAGAAATCCGTGAGTCTGATTATTATGTGAAACAACTTGAACGGTACCAAAGACCAGTGTTCAAGTGTCAATCGATTTAAATCAACAACCAAAGGTTGGATTATCTAATTGATTGAACTACGCACAACCTGTGATATTTCAATTATATAAACAAATATAATGTGGAAAAGAAATAACACAGACACCATAAATTTTTAACGAGGAAACCGCAAATGCAAAAAAAAACCCGGGACCTAGTCCAGATTTGAACACCACACTGTATTAAGCCGCTACAGACACTAGCCTACTCAAAGTTAACTTCGGACTGGAATGTAGTTGAGCCCTAACCAATCTCACACTGTTCAAGGTACAATTACGCTCCATACGTCTCTGAATCCCAGCAGGACTATACGCACTTGATTCCCTTAGCTGATCTCACCCACAACTAAGAGTTGTTACGACCCAAATTCGAAGACTTGATAAACCAATTTGTCTCACACAGAAAAGTCTATTGAATAGAGAAATCTGTCTTCCACAGATAAACCTACGAGTTTTGTTCCGTATATTGATAAATCAAGGTGAACATGAACCAATTGATATACCGTACTTATATTCCCGAAGAACAGCCTAGAAATATCAATCACCTCACAATAATCTTAATCGTATGGTAACGAAACAAGATATTATGGAATCACAAACGATGAGACGAAGATGTTTGTGATTACTTTTTATCTTGCCTACCGGAGAATAAATCTCAAGGCAATCTTAAAGAAGATAGTACTAAATCACGATAGAAGATGCAAGATCATATCACGCAACTACAGAGAAAATAGTTGGGTCTGGATTCACAATCCCAATGAAGTCTTCAAGTCGTTAACCTACAGGGTTTCGTGAAAAACCTAAGGTTAAAGGAGAATCGACTCTAGTCGCAACTAGTATCACACATGAGGTGTGGGGATTAGGTTTCCTAGTTTCTAGAGTTCTCCTTTATATAGTCTTCAAATCAGGGTTTGCAATCAATGCTACCTTGGTAACAAAGCATTCAATATTCACCGTTAGATGAAAACCTGATTTGACTCAAGCTAATATCTTTCAACCGTTAGATCGAACTTAGCTTGTTACACACAAATGAAATGTACCTTCATTTAGGTTTGAGTAACCGTACCTAAACGTGTACACCTTGTCGGCTCAACAATAGTTAACCGAAGTTAGCCATATGAATACTTTCATATCAACCTCATTCATCTTAACCATAACTAGTTCAAATGACTCAAATGAAACTAGTTCTAGATTTGTTCAATTGTTTATATTCTCATAGAAGTATACAACACACAATCGAAGCAAAATCAATTTTGATTCACATGAATCAAGTCATGAACATTATAGCCACGGTTAGCAAAAGATTGCATTCCTTAATATATAAATGTATTAGTTCATGAACAACCCGATTTTAGAAAATCATCTACTTAGGTATGCGTACGAGTATGCGTACCTAAGTAGCGGGACCAAGTTTGGGTTTCTCCAGTAAGCGAACTGGTACACATACAATCCAAACTCAGCAGAAATTCCTAGACCCGAACCTTACACCAGTACGCGTACCGGTTTGCAAACCAGGTTCCCGGACTTTCTCAAAATAAGGTACGCATACGGGTATGCATACCATGGTTCCCGGACATGGATTCCATATATGCAACCACGCATACTATGCTTAAATCCAATTGTTCTAAACTCTCATTTCAATCATTGAAACATTCTCGGAAGACGAGAATAGCTGTCTAACACAAACTATTAGCTTCAAAGCAATTTTCAAGTGATCAAATGATCAATACGAAACATTCCGAGTCTACATCAAATGACTGTCTCACACAAATCATGTAAGATGTTACCAGGCGATTTTCACATTATCATCTTTTGACTTTCATCAAGAATATAAGATGAACTTGGTTAAAGCGAAAGCTTACTAACACACATTTCGAGAAATATATAAGTGAGTTAAACTCAGCTCGAAATATCAAATGTGTATAAATGAAGTCTATATAGCTATACGACTTTTGTCTCAAATAAGAGATAGAGTAGATATACTTTTGAGTGATAGATGAGTTAAAGTTTCCACATACCTTTTGTTGATGAAGTTCCACAAGCTCCCCTTAGTAGTTCTTCGTCTTCAATCGATGAACGCCGTGAAGTCTAATGCTCAACTACACTTTCTATCCTAATCCGAGACTCAGCTATAAGTAGATGATAGACGCATTATTGTGTCTAATATATCTCAATTGTATATATTGTTAGTGTTCGATTTTGTATTTATTTTGTTATTTTATGTCTTTGTAGGTATTTTTAGAGAAATAAGCTCTTGCGGCGAAATTGGCTCGAAAAGTGGTGTTTTACACCCAAGGATAGAGTACTAAAGGCACCCCATAAATGCACCGGAAGCACCCCAAAAATGTGTCGGAGTACCCCGGAAAAATTACTATCTACGCCCAAAAATTACTATTTGCACCCCATAAGACAAGTGCTAAAGGGACACCCGTGCAGGATTAGGGGGAGGACATCTTCTTCTCAAATTCAAAAAATAAATTTTGGCGGGAAACCCATTTCTTCTCTGGCAGAATTTCGATCGGATGTTTGGACTTGATTTAGTGAGATTCAATCCCTGAAACTTAGTGGGTAGACGTGATATGACTATAGAAATCTGGTATGGGTGTTTGTTTCGATCAAATTTGGCTGGATAACTTGGTTTAATCCAAACAGGGAGTTTAGAGGAAAAACATGAGCTTGCACGAGTTGTGAGGAATTTAAACGTGTACTGCACGTTCTTGGAAGACTTAATCGATATTCTTGAGCGTGAAGAAGCTATAGAAGGAAAGAAATACAGCTGCAAACGCGTGGAGAAGCTAAAATAGGAAATTATTGCCCTGAGAATAAAAATAATAAAGAGAGGAATTTTTGAAGTTATGGAGGAGATTCGATGCATCTTTCGGGTATAAATAGGTTTCCTTAGTACAACACAAGGGGTGTGGAGAGTTTGGGGAGCTGAGGAGAGCTCAGGAGCGAGAAATCACGAGTTGCAGAAACTCGGGTTCTGCTGCTGCTGCTGATGATGAACATCAAGAACACGAAGAACAACACCTGCTGAAGACAGTCGCTGAAAACTGTCGAATATTTATGGCAGTGGGTAGCACTTTTCTAGCGACTTCGGAATAGTTACTACAACACTTTTATTATATCGTTCATTTTGTGACGCTTTTCATGCGTCACAAAATCCTGTTTTCACTGTTTTCTCCATTTTCACCATTGTAAACACTTTTTGAGCAAATAAAAAATATTTTGAGAGTGTCTATTAATATGAGGAGCTAAACCCCAACACTGGGACGACGGAGGAGGCCGAACTTCATACATGGGTAAATTTATTTTATTTTATTTTATGACTTTTGCACTAATATTAATTGAAAAATGATTTTGATTAATTAGTTATTATTTTATTAGATGGGTCATGCTTGCTTAGATGTTTTGATGTCCCATGCTTACGATTTATAACTAATGTTTTTAGAATCTACCTTGGCAAAAATGAGAGTCCATGTTTACATTTCTTGAGCTAAAATTGTTGAGAATAAATAATTGAACCTTATGTTATGAAGATTGGCCGAATCCTTAGTTCCATTACCTCTTGCACCATTTGTAATATTATTGTATATTTTTATTAAATTTAAAAACTCGAATCTTCACAAGTCTAAGAGTTCGAATCCTATTTACCACTACTACAACAAACTTCAAAATCACATCAATTTTTGGCGCCGCCGATGTGGATTTGTTTTTAGATTTAGAGTTTTTAGATTTTTATTCTTTTGTTCTTTTTTACGTTTCTTGGGTATTTGTCTTTTTGTTGCAGGTTTTGAATCAAAGAGGAATTGGAGACGAAAAACCTGGGGGATTAAAAGCTAGACAAAGCGAAAAGAACGGAGAAAAGACGAAGAGTTTTTATTTTTATTTTTTTAATTAGATTTTATTTAGATTTATAGATTTCATTTTTAGAAATTGTAAATAGGACTTTATTTTTGTAAATTTTTATTTTTGAACCTTTTTATTTTTGGACTTTGGACTTGGACATTATTATTTATTTATTTTAAACCCTACGGAAGGGTAAAATTTTAAATATAAACTGTTTGCAGGGAAGGACGACGATTACGATATCGTCTCGGCCCCTCGGGTTCTTACACTGACACAGGAGTCAGTGGCCCGAGTCGACTACAACCATTTCATCTCCCGTCTGGTACGGGAGGTAAGCTTCTAAACACCCGCGAATCCCCTGTCAGCGGGTTTACTGTCTTCCTTAAGGTGCATATATGTTGAGGTTTTGAATACGTACTTTAATTTCCTAGTAAAGGGCAAGGCCAGGCCATACAAGATAAGGGTTCGGATTTCACCACCGTTCTATTCTTGCCCGCCTTAGGAACACATAACCTACGCGAACCCAAGCTTAAAATACTGATTAGAACGAGACCGATAGGGTAACGAGCTTGTAGGAAAGTCATTCAAAGGGAAGTATTGGGTATCTTATTAGCTTAACTCAAAAGTTCAGGAAGATTACTATGAGTCGACTAGAGCCTCCCTAACGGGAAACGTTGCCAAAGAGGTGGGGGTATCAAAGCTCCTTTGAGCTTCCCCTACTTCTCTTCGACTCACTTTATTCGGATCGATCTAGAGAGGTTTTCTAAAACGATACCTAGTTTCCTTTTGGAGGAATAGAGGCTGGTCTAGAAATAATCAAAGGGAGCCTTCATGCTTTTTGTTTTCTAGATTCAATAGGTTTGATTTGGTCGAGTCAGCCTTGTTTGTGATTGTGTAGAATTCCTCTGTAGTTTATATTTTCGAGGTGATGAATCCTTTTCAGGAGACGCCACCTGAGATGACGTTACGAGACTATAAGCGTAGAAATTCTCATTTTCAGGAGACGCCACCTGAGATGATGTTACGACGACTATAAGCGTATAAATTCTCATTATCAGGAGACGTCATCTAAAATAACTCTTGGTGAATATATGCATGGGAAACGACATTGGGATGTTCTAATGGTAAGCGAGGAATCACCTCTAATGATCTACGAGAAGTATTATAAACACATACCGCTTAGTTTGGAACAAAGATTTAGAATTCTTGAATGTACGAAATTATATTATGATGATGATGATGAGGATAGTAGTAATGAAGAATCTGAAATATGTAGGCATAGTGATCAGGAATCTATTAATCCAATTGATCTTTGTAATGATTATATTATTTCTAGTTCAAATCAAAATAATTTCTATGATTATTCACCTATTCAAAAGGACGAGGATTTGATTAGGGATACCACCGTTTTAGACGATGTAGTTTTTCCTTTTGATTACGAAGCCGATAGTGGTTTAGAGGAACGGGTTTATTATGAAAATTCTTTTTTAGAGTCTAGCGACTTAGAAACAATAGTCTTAGAAGAAGAAGATAGACCCGTAGAAATGAGTAAAGATGCACTACCTGATAATAACTTAGAAGAATCAATTGACCATTTTTAAGAATCAGATGATCTAGAAATTAGGGAGATTGTGACTAGTCTAGCTAGAGACACTGAAAACTCTAAATTTGGGGGTGATTATCACTTCCCTAGTGCCTTACCTTTAACTTTCAGAAAGTCCCCTCACTTAGGACTTGATATCTGTGCCTCGACCATTTTACAAGATTACCTTCATACTCGTTTTCCCGAACCTAATGATGTCCAGGAAGAAGTTCATTCGTTAGAAACCCATCCTATGGTTGATGTGGTTTACCCAGGCTATGATACCCAGATTGACTTTGTTTTCCCACCAAATAGTTTTCTTCCAACTGTGGGAACGTTTATATTCCAAATGTGTTGAATATTAAGTTGTGAGACTAAACCTAAATGCTTTAGGAAATTAGAATCGACACATTTGCTTAAGAATGACCATCACTTTTATCATGGTCAATTGTGTAAGTCAAATTTGATTGACTTTAAGGATCCTCAATTATTCATGTTATTATTATGTGCTTCTAAGTTCTTATTTGAGTTTTTCCAGACTCTAGGACCTAATAATTCGGATCCCACCTATGAAGAAACGCAGCCAATGAAAATATTTTATTTTGACCCTTTCATAGAACCTGAACCTGAACCACAATTAGATATAAATTTCTTAATCAGGAAACTAGGTAAGGGCATGCTAGTCTTGTTCATTTCGTTGGTTTATTACAGTTTCCTTTGGTCAGCTCTATTTGGTTTTGAAGACCCACAGTTATTCCAACTACTGTTATACGATTCGAGGTGACTAATCCTTTCCAATGTCTGGCTGAAGACTTTAAACTTAGCACTTCTTGGGAGGTAACCCATTCTCATGCAACACGGTAATATCATTCCTTAACTCTTTTGCTTCAAATGGTAACAGTTTCTCCTTGTTCATGCTTTTAATTTCATCTTTAGAACATTGAGGACAATGTTAGATTTAAGTTTGGGGGTATGGGAAAAGCTTTTTAGTTTCAATAAATAAACTCCAGAGCCTAGAAATTTATGCCTATTAAGGATAACACTAACCAATCTAAGTGGATGGAAGCATCTTGATTGTAGGAGTTGAGGAACCAATCTGACTAGATGGAAACATCTATAAGAGTATATTTATAAAAGCACAGAGCTCAGGTGTTAGAAATAACATGATAGTTTCGCCATATCTCGTTGAGTCCTTTTCACTTCTGTTTTTATTTTATTTTCTTTTTAATAATATGTTTCTCTAAGTGATTAGGTGGGGCTCACGATTCAAGTTGTTACCACTGCTAGGGTGAAATAAAGTGATTGAGATACAAAAAAAAAAAAAGACCAGACCAATCAAACCAATCGGAATAAATATTAACACTTGGATAACAATGTGTGTGTGTTCTCCCTGTCTCCGTCGCCTAAACAAGCGTGGAATGCAGGATCCACGGGAATTACCATGTAATCTGCTGACAAGAAGCATGCGCTTGGATCCACAAGATCTAATCATGTTGTTAGTTCTAAATAAATAATAAATGTGTGTTCAATAAATCGACCGCTGGTTCCCTTGTATATGCCAGACGAGTTGATCTAGAATTAGGATTATCGACCACTGGTCCCCTTGTATATGCCAGTTGTGTTGATATTAGTCAGACCGGTATCTCAGTCCATTAGGATAGGTTCATCTTGGCAGAGGCCTTCAGAAAGATATGAGAAACACCGTTCACCTTAAAAACTTCTATGTTTTTCTCTATATCCATCTTCTTGATCTTTTCATGTGATTAGTTTGACTCCGGATATGATGTCCATAGTGCGACTATCTGAGTAGAGCTCTGTCACTTATATATGAATTTAGTATGCTTGAGTGCAAACTGGTGTACATCAATTGGAATTTCGCATCAGGGTACTTCCTCCCTAATCAATAAGTATGCCAACCAAGGAGGTTCTTTAGTGCCATTCCAAGGTTCTGCGTTTATAGCTAGGGTCTGGAGTAAAGGTTTTGTGGGTACACCTCTGGTAAACCCTCCCGAGACTATAACTCGGCCACTAGGGAAACCTAGGGGTTAAAAGGCTTGTTGAACACGCTAAGTGCAATCGCGATGCCTGCGACAGTGAGTTAGGATTTTATTTTGTAGATTAAATTTTATTAGGACTAGCAAATAATAAGTTTGGGGTATTTGATAGACGCATTATTGTGTCTAATATATCTCAATTGTATATATTGTTAGTGTTCGATTTTGTATTTATTTTGTTATTTTATGTCTTTGTAGGTATTTTTAGAGAAATAAGCTCTTGCGGCGAAATTGGCTCGAAAAGTGGTGTTTTACACCCCAGGATAGAGTACTAAAGGCACCCCATAAATGCACCGGAAGCACCCAAAAAATATGTCGGAGGAACCCCGGAAAAATTACTATCTAAGCCCAAAAATTACTATTTGGACCCCATAAGACAAGTGCTAAAGGGACACCCATGTAGGATTAGAGGGAGGACATCTTCTTCTCAAATTCAAAAAATAAAATTTGGAGGGAAAACCATTTCTTCTCTGGCAGAATTTCGATTGAATGTTTGGACGTGATTTAGTGAGATTCAATCCCTGAAATTTAGTGGGTAGACGTGATATGACTATAGAAATCTGGTATGGGTGTTTGTTTCGATCAAATTTGGCTGGATAACTTGGTTTAATCCAAGGGAGTTTGGAGGAAAAACATGAGCTTGCACGAGTTGTGAGGAATTTAAACGTGTACTGCACGTTCTTGGAATACTTAATCGATATTATGGAGCGTGAAGAAGCTATAGAAGGAAAGAAATACAGCTGCAAACGCGTGGAGAAGCTAAAATAGGAAATTATTGCCGTGAGAATAAAAATAATAAAGAGAGGAATTTTTGAAGTTATGGAGGAGATTCGATGCATCTTTCGGGTATAAATAGGTTTCCTTAGTACCATACAAGGGGTGTGGAGAGTTTAGGGAGCTGAGGAGAGCTCAGGAGCCAGAAATCACGAGTTGCAGAAACTCGGGTTCTGCTGCTGCTGCTGCTGATGAACATCAAGAACACGAAGAACAACACCTGCTGAAGACAGTCGCTGAAAACTGTCGAATATTTACGGCAGTGGGTAGCACTTTTCCAGCGACTTCGGAATAGTGACTACATCACTTTTATTATATCGTTCATTTTGTGATGCTTTTCATGCGTCACAAAATCCTGTTTTTCACTGTTTTCTCCATTTTCACCATTGTAAACACTTTTTGAGCAAATAAAAAATATTTTGAGAGTGTCTATTAATATGAGGAGCTAAACACCAACACTGGGACGACGGAGGAGGCCGAACTTCATACATGGGTAAATTTATTTTATTTTATTTTATTTTATGACTTTTGCACTAATATTAATTGAAAAATGATTTTTATTAATTAGTTATTATTTTATTAGATGGGTCATGCTTGCTTAGATGTTTGATGTCCCATGCTTACGATTTATAACTAATGTTTTTAGAATCTACTTTTCAAAAATAAGAGTCCATGTTTACATTTTTTGAGCTAAAATTGTTGATAAAAAATAAATGAACCTTATGTTATGAAGATTGGCCGAATCCTTAGTTCCAGTACCTCTTGCACCATTTGTAATATTATTGTATATTTTTATTAAATTTAAAAAATCGAATCTTCACAAGTCTAAGAGTTCGAATCCTATTTACCACTACTACAACAAACTTCAAAATCACATCAGTAGACTAGAAATCAAGACTTATAGTTTTGACAACTAAACTTGACAACAAGCTTGAGATAGCAATGCTTGCGAGTTCGACTGAGCAGTGCTCTAACAAAACCATCTACAAAGATCCAACAGCTCCAAAGAAACATCAGTGAATAACCAAAGTACATTTAAAGATTAAGAAGAGCCTTCTTGTTTAATATTTTTAATTAATGAACTTGTTGATTAATCATCAATATTTTTGTAAAGTTTATTCGAACTATCAATAAAAGTTAATGATAAGTTTTTATTTATAAATTCGTGTGTCATTCTTTTGATAGTTATGATTGCAATGCTTGTTCTGATTTACGATCTCTTTGTGTTTCTTTCGGATTAAATAAGATGAACTTCGGATTTAACAATCTAGATTTTTTTATCTCACGTTTGGCTTATTTTCTTAAGATTTTGTGACTTTTGATTTATAGCAGATTTCTTATCTAACCTTTTGGTTGCTATATCAAAATCCGTAAGAAGTTGATGATTATTTAACTCATATGTGAATCACATATACTAATATTGAATCATTGATTTATGTTCTATAAATTTATTATTCAATATACATATGAGTAGTTTCGGTTTTAGTTTTTCTTGCAGGCGAAGGCTAAGTTCATGTTTAACCTTTCTTTGGAAAAGGTTGTGAATGTGTCGTTCTCTTTGTCTTGCAAGGAATAACATACACGGGGGAGAGTTTTATTTTGAACTTAAGCTTAATGATATATATTTCTCGGGAGTGTGGTTGTGGTGATTGAAGGAAAAATCATTTTTCATAATTGCATTCTCTATAAGTAACTAGATCGGTTTCGATTCTAGTTTGACTTGTAGAAGTTACGGAAGGATTACTCTGGTTAATCGCTTTATTGATACGTAACTAAGTTAATTCTGATGTTAGTTTGAAATATCAAAGTTAATCGATTCTTGATAAGTAACTAGATTATTTTCAATCCTAGTTTGGCTTATCGAAATAGGTACAATAATTTTAGTATAATCGGATCCTGATAAGTAACTAATTTATCTTAGTTAGATTTATTAAAATTTGGGAAGATTACTTCGGATAATTATTTAGTGTACTGAACTTTCAGATGAATTCAGACCTTGTGAATGATTGAAAGTAATATTAGAAACATTATCTAAGAAAATATACTTATGAAATATTATTTCGTAGTTGAAAGTGGATTCAGAACCCATTCCTGGTAAGGAAAGATCCCTAGTGGGAAGGACCTATCGAAGTCAGGACCATTCCCAGGACAGATTCGAAGTCAGTACCGTTCCCTGGACCAATCCGAAAAGGCTCAAGTCTGTTTATACATTTTAGATATATTCTTTATCTTTAGGTTACTGCAAACATCGAGATGTACACGGATTCAATTGAAATTCTCATAAGATGTCGACATGGTGATTTGAACATGTGTTAAACTCTTATATCTTAATGTTCAAGTGAAAAATTGGGGGTACAACAACCTCACCCAATAATTCCCTTAGCAATCTGTATGGACTAACTCCAATATACTTTTAAGAGAATCAACTAGACAGTTAGACTCAATCTTAATAAAAAGTATATCAAAGAGTTATATCTCAATTTCTCGATTCAATCCTTACTCAAGAACATATAAATCTGTGAGTTTAATTGAATACAAGAGAAATTAAATTGAACGGTACTAAAGACCAATGTTCAAGTATCAATCAATTCCAATCAACAACCAAAGGTCGGATTTCCCAATTGATTGATCCAACGCACAACCTGTGATATTTCAATTATAGAACAAAATATAATGCGGAAAAGAAATAACACAAACACCATAAGTTTTGTTAACGAGAAAACCGCAAATGCAGAAAAACCTCGGGACCTAGTCCAGATTGAACACACACTGTATTAAGCCGCTACAGACACTAGCCTACTACAAACTAACTTCGGTCTGTACTGTAGTTGAACCCCAATCAATCTCACACTGATCCAAGGTACAGTTGCGCTCCTTACGTCTCTAATCCCAGCAGGATACTATGCACTTGATTCCCTTAGCTGATCTCACCCACAACTAGGAGTTGCTACTACCCAAAGTCGAAGACTTTAATAAACAAATTTGTCTCACATAGAAAAGTCTACAAGAATAGATAAATCTGTCTCCCACAGAAATACCTACAAGTTTTGTTCCGTCTTTTGATAAATAATGGTGAACAGGAACCAATCGATAACCCATACTTATATTCCCGAAGAACATCTTAGAATTATCAATCACCTCACAGTAATCTAAATCATATGATGGCGAAACTAAATATTGTAGAATCACAAACGATGAGACGAAGATGTTTGTGATTACTTTTATCTTGCATATCGGAGAAATTAATCTCGAGTCAATTATTTCAATTGTACTCAATACGATAGAATCGGGCAAGATCAGATCACCCAACTACATAGAAAATAGTTGGGTCTGGCTTCACAATCCCAATGAAGTATTCAATTCGTTAACTTACAGGGTCTCGGTAGAAACCTAAGGTTAAAGGAGAATTGACTCTAGGTTATACAACTAGTATCACACATGAGGTGTGGGTATTAACTTTCCCAGTTGATAGAGTTCTCATTTATATAGTATCCAAATCAGGGTTTGCAATCTAAGTTACCTTGGTAACAAAGCATTCAATATTCACTGTTAGATGAAAACCTGATTAGATTCAAGTTAATATCTTTCAACCGTTAGATCGAACTTAGCTTGTTATACACAAATGAAGTATACGTCATTTAGGTTTGTGTAACCGTACCTAAATTTGTACAAGGCGTTGGTTCAACAGTAGTTAACCAAATGGTTAGCCATATGAGCACTTTCATATCAACCTTATTCATCTTCACCATAACTAGTTCAAATGACTCAAATGAACTAGTTCAAGAGTTGTTCAATTGCTTAGATCTCATAAAAGTAAACAAGACACAATAAGCAAAATTGGTTTTGATTCACTCGAATCGATTCATGAACTTTATAGCCACGGTTTGCAAATATGCATTCCTTAGTTTATATAAATTTAAGTTCACGAATAAACCAATTTTAGAAAGTAACACACTTAAGTATGCGTATGGGTATGCGTACTTAAGTAACCGGATTTGAGTTTGGTTTGGTTTTAAAACTCAGCAAAAATTCACGGACATGAACTTTCCACCAGTATGCATACGGGTACGCGTACTTAGGTAACCGGATGAGTTGGTTTTGATTTCCAAACTCAGCAGAAATTCACGTGCGGGAACTTCCGCCAGTATGCGTACCTGTATGCATACTTACCCAGTCTCCATCAACCATTTTGTATACACACAAGTGTGCATACATTTGGTTCCTGGTTTTGGACTTATACACTATGTGCGAACACACTATATATGCTTATATCCAAAGATGGTTACATATTCTAAACTCATTATTTCAATCATTGAAACATTCTTAGAGGATGTTATATATAGAGGTTAGTCACACTCTATTTTTCATCAAAGCAATTTTCAAGAGATTGAAACAATCAACATGACTTTCATCATGAGTAAAGATGAACTTGGCCAAAGAGAAAGCTTACCAACACATATTTCGAGAGCGAGATAAACTCGACTTGAAATAGCAAATGTATATAATCGAAGTCTATATAGTAATACGTCTTTTGTCTCAAGATAGGAGATAGAGTAGATAGACTTTTTGAGTGATAGATAAGTTCAAGTCTCCACATACCTTTTAGTCGATAAAGTTCCACCAGTTCCTTGAGTAGTTCTTCGTCTTTGTATGATGAACGTCGTGGAGTCTAGAGCTCAACTACACTTTCTATCCTAGTCCGAGACTTAGCTATAAGTAGACTAGAAATCAAGACTTATAGTTTTGGCAACTAAACTTGACAACAAGCTTGAGATAGCAACGCTTGCGAGTTCGACCGAGCAGTGCTCTAACATCAAGTATTTTCCCTTAATACTCAAGGAAATATCTTCAAACCGAAATTTAAATATCGTTTAGATATTCGAAAATATATGCTTACCATATCCCAATATTTGCATATCGATATGAATGTACGGTAGCTAATATTAGTTTTTAACTAGAAGTGATTCGGCTTATGACTTGGAATATAGTTGGTATTTGTTAATTTCGAAAATACTATTCATTGCGTATATTTGAGAATTTTCATAATTGGAAATACCTTGTCCACTCAAGCCTTGGTCATAACACTATAAATAGTGGAGCTTGTATTCGTACAAACTTATTCCTTGATACACTGCCTAACCATTTGTGTGGTAAGCCAACTTATTGATATAGGAGAGTAATCTAATTAGGTGAAATCTCTTGTGTAGCTTTCATTTAAAGTCTTCTTTCGGATCAAGAGGCCTTCAGTAAAACCGTTGGTGGGACACAAAATAGTATTGTTATTTAGTTTTCGATTAATTGATTTGATTGACTAACGATGTAGTTATCTTTGATATATCAAACTTGTTTTATTCTATGATCCTTCTCTTCTAATATAAGGCCACTCAATTTTGTTTGAGGATTGAATGTTACAGATCTAGTTATTCAAGATTCGTAGATAACACTATTAATCATCATGTTAGGTGATCTCGAAGCCAAGTTTGAATGCAAGTTTGTCATAGTGGATAAATAAAAGATTGAACGGAAGAATGTAAGATTTCAAACACAACCCCTCCCCCGTTAGTCGAGTACCTTACGCCCCTTTTGGTAAAATGTTATATCTATCTTTGTTAACATACTCAGTTTCAGTTTTGTGCGTGACCGATGAATAATAGAACCAAGTTGTTTTTGCAACAGTTACTTTGAAGATTGAAGAGTTGAAGACTTTTATTTTTATGGCTTCTTGTTAGAGCACTGCTCGGTCGAACTCGCAAGCATTGCTATCTCAAGTTTGTTTGTTAAGTTTAGTTGTCAAAACTATAAGTCTTGATTTCTAGTCTACTTATAGCTATGTCTCGGATTAGGATAGAATGTGTAGTTGAGTTTGAGACTTCAACGCGTTCATCGATTGAAGACGAAGAACTACTAAGGGGATCTTATGGAACTTCATCAACAAAAGGTATGTGGAGACTTGAACTCATCCATCACTCAGAAGTATATTTCTATTTTATCTCTTATTAAGACAAAAGTCATGATATAGCTATATAGACTTTACACTATACACATTTGATATTTCGAGCTGAGTTTAACTCACTTATATCTTTCTCGAAATATGTGTTGGAAATCTTTTTTATTTAACCACGTTCATCATTATTCTTAACGAGAGTCAAAAGATGATCATTGAAAATCACCTGGTAACATCTTAAATGGTTTGTGTGAGACAGCCATTTGATGCAGGCTCGGAATGTTTCGTATTGATCATTCAATCACTTGAAAATTGCTTTGAAGCTAATAGTTTATGTGAGACAGCTATTCCCGTCTTCTAAGAATATTTCAACGATTGAAATGGGAGTTAAGAGCTAAAACCCATGTCTGGATACATTACGGTATGTGTACTTTGTGTATGAATTGTTTTGTCGGAATTCAGGACCGGAAGTTTGCGTACACGTTCGCAAACTTATTCAACTGTTTAAGTCAGGGTACTTAAGTTTGCATACCCGTTCGCAAACTGATTTAACTGTTGAAGTCCGGGAACCAATTTTGCGTACCCGTTCGCAAACTGTTTCAACTGAGTTCGGTCCAGAGATAAAGTTTGCATACCCATTTGCAAACTATCGGCTTGTGACAAATGTCCGGAAATTAAGTTCACGTACCCATTCGCAAACTTAAGCGGTTCAAGTTCTTAAATCGGTTAAGTATGATTTCATACTCATGATCAAATACATTTATAAATTAAGGAATGCAATCCTTGCAAACCATGGCTAAATTGTTCATGAACTGATTCTTTTGAATTAAATCGATTTTGCTTAAATTGTGTCTTGTATACTTCTATGAGAATATAAACAACTGAACAACTCTATGAGTAACACAATTAGATTCATTTGATTATCAATTTATCTAGAAGTGTTAAGATGAACAAGGTTAAGAGAAAAGTGTTCATATAGCTAACTTCGGTTAACTGTTATTGAGACAACTCAATATATACGTTTAGGTACGGTTACCCATATCTAAATGAAAGTATATTTCATTTGTGTGTAACAAGCTAAGACAATCGAACGGTTGGAATATATTATCTTGAATCTTAAATCAGGTTTCATCTAACGGTGAATATTGATTGCTTTGTTCCAAAAAATTTAAACCATGATTTAAAGACTATATAAGGGAGAACTCTAGCAATTGGGAAACATAATCCCCACACCTCCTGTGTGATACTAGTTGCAGCTAGAGTCGATTCTCCTTTAACATAGGTTTTTCCTAAAACCATTATAGGCTAATGACTTAAAGACTTCATTGGGATTCTGAAGCCAGACCCAACTATTTTCTTTGTAGTTGCGTGTTCTGATCTTACTTTTTCTATCATATTGAGTACTATCTTCTCTAAGATTTTCTCGAGATTTATCTCCGATAGGTAAGATATAAAAAGTAATCACCAAGCTCTTCGTCTCATTCTTTGTGATTCCGCAATAACTTGTTCTACTACCATATAGTTAAGTTATTGTAAGGTGATTGATATTACTAGGCTGTTCTTCGAGAATATAAGACCGGTGTATCAATTGGTTCCTGTTCACCTTGATTTATCAAAAGATGGAACAAAAACTATTAACTATTTCTGTGGGAGATAGATTTATCTATTCAATAGACTTTTCTGTGTGAGACAGATTTGTTTATCAAGTCTTCGACTTTGGGTCGTAGCAACTCTTAGTTGTGGGTGAGATCATCTAGGGAATCAAGTACGTAGAGTCCTGCTGGGATTCAGTGGTGTAAGGAACGCGACTGTACCTTAGTCACTGTGATATTGGTTAGGGATCAACTACATTCCAATATGAAGTTAACTTGTAGTAGGCTAGAGTCTGGAGCGGCTTAATACAGTGTGGTGTTCAAATCTGGACTAGGTCCCGGGTTTTTCTGTATTTGTGGTTTCCTCGTTAACAAAATTTCTTGTGTCTGTGTTATTTCTCTTCCGCATTATATTTTCTATATAATTGAAATATCACAGGTTGTGCGTAGTTCAATCAATTAGATAATCCAACCTTTTGTTGTTGGTATAAATTGATTGACACTTGAACATTGATCTTTGGTACCGTTCAAGTTGTTTCTCATAATAATCAGGCTCGCGGATTTCTATCTGTTTGATTTGCTGATTACTTTTAGAAATAGAGATATAACTCTTGGATGTATTTTCCTTGATTTAGTTTTACTGTCTGGTTGATTCTCTTGGAAATATATTGGAGTTAGTCCATACAGATTGCCGAAACGAAATATTAGGTGTGGTTGTTAGACCCCCGCTTTTTCAATATGTATCATAGCAAGCAAACGCGTTTACGACCTCATAAGTCTGTGTTTGTAGCAATCTGAGTCTATGGACAGAAACGATATCTCTATAAACGTACCACCAGTCTTCGATGTATCGAGTTACTTATGGTGAAAAATTATTATGTGCGTTTTTATCCAAGCACGTAATTTTCAATCATGGGTTCGTGTTGTGAATGGCTATGATCCTCCGGTTGTTACAGAAGGCGATGTAACTGTTCCAAAGGATATTGGTGCATATGATGCTGCCGAGATTCTCGCTGCAAAGAAAAATTCTGATGGATTAAATTTTATCATCCATGCCATTACCCCAGATCTTCAGCACCATGTGACTACGTGCACTAAGTCTAAAGAAGCCTAGGATATCTTAGAAACTGTATTCGAAGGAAATTCTTCTGAGAAAGAAGCTAGGCTTCAAAACCTATATTCTAAATGGGAAACCTTCGTATGGCTAATGAAGATTCATTTGATGAGTTTAATCACAAAGTGACTGAAATTATTAATACATCTTTTGCATTGGGTAAGACTATTCCTGAAAAGGACATTGTGATAAAAATTCTCAGATCGTTGCCAGCCAAATGCGATTCTAAGAAACATTCCATCATTTAAGGAAATAACCTTGATACACCTTCCAGAAATACTCTTGTTGGGAAGTTAAAGATCTTTGATCATGAGCATACATCCAAACGTGGGAAGGATATTGCTTTCAAAGCACAAAAGAACACTGAATTGCTTGACAAAAGTAAAAGTGTTAGCAACTCTGTTGTTGATCCTATTGAGACTTATTCATCAGATGAAGATCTTGACAACTCAGTTTCACTGATCACAAGACAGTTTAGAGATCTTCTTTAGAAGAGAAGTAAACGGTTCATCAGAGATAAACCTAGGTCATCAGTCAAACCTCATGTCCGTGCTCATCCTAAAAATAGGGACACTGTCAATACTGATGATAAGGATATGCCACTGTGTTTTAAGTGTACAGGTTTTGGTCATTTTGCTAATGAGTGTCCAAATCATAAAAAATACACTGGGAACAAAGGTCTTGCTGCAACTCTTGATGAGATTTCTGATCACTATGATTCAGATGAAGATGAAAAGTCAAGTGTTGCACTCCTTGGTGAAAATATTAATTTTGATAATTGTAGTAATACGTACATCAATCTTGATATTCTTTTTGGAGAAACTTAGCCAACCACTATGGAGGATGAAATGGTTTTTTCCCTGTCTACTGAAAATTCTATTTACATGTTTCAGGTACCTCAATTTTTTTAGCAGCATGCTCAGCTATGATGTATGAACCGTCCTCCATATTGACATGTTCTTATTGTACTTTTAAGGGTCATGAACTCTCTAAGTGTTACAAGTACAAGCATAAAATAAGATATTTCAACAAACTTCAACGGAGAGAAAATCGATTAGCAAACAAGCTCAAACTTGTTTAGAATCTTAATTCACTTGAGGTATGTAAACTCAATACTTCTCCGAAAAAGTTAATTTCTAAAGAGAAAATTAGACCTCTACAGAAAAGAACAAGGTCTAAACATTCTATGAAAAAGGGTATTAATAATTCCGTACAAGAATTGAATGGTGGACAGATTATTGTTCACCCCAACACAGCTTAATCGTGTTGAAGGTGCATCTTGTCTCATGTGCCTAGTCAAAGAGACAAGATTTGAGCACTGTTCAGGCTTTAAGAAAAGAAAAAAAAAATTTTTTTTTTTTTTTTTTGGTTTTCTGGAACTCTGTTGATCTTTTCATATCATAAATTGGTATTGAAAAGGATTTCCCTTTTGATTATTGAAAGAGGGTTAAATTCGACAATTCAGCTTTTTCTAGGGTTGTGAATTGGTCGTACGTGAATCCTTTTACTTGTATAAATGTTCTGTAACCCTACATTCCTTTTTCCTTCCCTGAAAAACTCTTTTTATCACAAGATTGCTTATTGAGCTTTAATTGTGTATTTCCCTCACAATTCCATATTTGAATGGAGACTCCATGCATCATATCTTCTGATGGAAAAGATGTTAATATGATTGTTAACCCATCAATCATGAAGGAAAAAAATAAATCTCATTCCTCTACAACTTTGAAAAGAAAAAGGGAGAATATGAAGAAATTACCAAAGGCTATCGCCTTTAATCTTCAGAATTTTTCTGGTGTTCTTGAAGAGTTGAAGGAAACAAGGAAGGATATTCAACAAATAAAAGATATTGTTTTAAGGACTCTTGAAATTCAAAAGGCCCTGGTTCGGCATCAGTCAAGAAGGTTTGTTGGAATTGACTCCTTTCTTCATGAACCTTATATTCCAATGGTTGTTGACGATAAGGAGCTCGGGGACGATAAATAATTTTTCAGAGGTCTTAATGTCTAGGAAACTTATTATGAGAATTTATTCTTGTGTTTTAAGAAGGATAACTAGGATTTGGAATAGCCTATATTGTGATTACACATAGCTATTGCTAACGATTTTCATCTTGCAATGTTTTTAGATTTATTTATTTAAATTCTAAGTTATTTGGAAGATTATTTTGCAGTATTAATATTTATTGGTTTCATATATTGCAAATAATGTTATGGGATATGTATGTTTACGTCCGTGAACTATGATTGTCCCATATATGTCAAAAGTTAAGTCTATTGTGTCATTATGCAAATATTAATGGAAAATAAAATGAACTTTTGATGTTAAAGATTAAGTCTATGGTATCATTATGCAAATTTTGATGAAAAATAGAATGAATCTTTGAATATCCCGCAGTATTGATCTTTCCCTGATCCACTTCTATGTGAAAGTACTGTATGGCTCCATAAGTTTTCTTATGTTTAGCATTTCCGATTAAATTAATCATTGAGGTTCCTTTGTGGTTAATTTAATTGAGTTTTCTGGATACAAATTCATGTTTCATGTGATTTGTTAATGTCCAAAGAAATCCTTCTTTTCTTGTAAAAGTAAGGTCGCTCTTGTTGTTCTTTCGGGAATGACATTTTATGGGGGAGAGTTCTTAGTTGAACTTGTGCTTAATTGCCGAATCTTTGTGGGGAGTGCGGCTGTGGAATATTGTAGGAGTTATCTTGTATCTTCATAAACATAAACTCCTTGATGAATACACTAAGTTTCGACTATGTGATATCATCGAAACAAAGTTGATATATTCTCTTTTAGTCATGAAGTATCTCGTTGAGAATTTCATTATGATCCCGCTAGTTTTCGTACCTTTGCCAATTTATATTGACAAAAAGGGGGAGAATTATTTTGTAGTTCAGACTACATATACATATGGTTTACGGGTCATTATGTAAGGGGGAGTGGTTTTCATTGTGAGATGAAGTATTGACTAAGGGGGAGTGATACATATCACCGTAGTATTATTGTGAAAGTTGTGATACTTGAACTTTGATGTTGTGTAATAATACTATGACACTGTATAACAATAATTGAGAGCATCTATTTACTAATTGTTATGGCTACGGATCTTTAACAACTATGATACTGAATTGAACATGTTCAGAATCACTGGAGTACTTGGAGTGAATAAGAATTCAAGTAATGTTGAAGAACCAAGGAAATCAAGCATTTGGATGAGAAGCTACAAAGTTTATTTATTTTGTAATCCATATGTATTGATAGTTTTGTCACTAAAATTCACAAAGGGGGAGATTGTTAGAGCACTTCTCGGTCGAACTCGCAAGCGTTGGTATCTCAAGCTTGTTTGTAAAGTTTAGTTTTCAAAACTATAAGTCTTGATTTCTAGTCTACATATAGCTATGTCTCGGATTAGGATAGAATGTTTAGTTGAGCTTTAGACTTCACAGCATTCATCGATTGAAGATGAAGAACTACTAAGGGGAGCTTGTGGAACTTCATCAACAAAAGGTATGTGGAGACTTGAACTCATCTATCACTCAGAAGTTTATTTCTATTCTATCTCCTTTTGTGACAAAAGTCGTATAACTATATAGACTTTACATTATACATATTTGATATTTCGAGCTGAGTTTAACTCGCTTATATCTTTCTCGAAATATGTGTTGGAAAGCTTTTTGCTTTAACCACGTTCATCATTATTCTTGACGAAAGTCAAAAGATGATCATGTGAAAATCACCTGGTAACATCTTACATGATTTGTGTGAGACAGTCATTTGATATAGGCTCAGAATGTTCGTATTGATCATTCGATCACTTGAAAATTGCTTTGAAGCTAATAATTTGTGTGAGACAGCTATTCCCGTCTTCTTAGAATGTTTCAATGATTGAAATGGGAGTTAAGAGATAAAACCCATGTCTGGATACATTACGGTTTGTGTACTTAATGTATGAACTATTTTGTCGAAATTCAGGAACGTAAGTTTGCATACCCGTTGGAAAACTTATTCAACTGTTTAAGTCAGGATACTTAAGTTTTTATACCCGCTCGCAAACTGATTTAACTGTTGAAGTCCGGGAACCAAGTTTGTGTACCCGTTCGCAAACGGTTTTAATTAGAGTTCGGATCAGAGGTAAAGTTTGCGTACCCATTTTCAAACTGTCGGCTTGTGACCGATGTCTGAAACTTATGTTCGCGTACCCCTTCGCAAACTTAAGTGGTTCAAGTTCTTAAATCGGTTAAGTATGATTTCATACTCATGAACAAATACATTTATAAATTAAGGAATGCAATCTTTGTAAACCGTGGCTAAATTGTTCATGAACTGATTCTTTTGAATCAAACCGATTTGGCTTCAATTGTGTCTTGTATACTTCTATGAGAATATAAACAATTGAACAACTCTATGAGTAACACAATTAGATTCAATTGATTATCAATTGATCTAGAAGTGTTAAGATGAACAAGGTTAAGAGAAAAGTGTTCATATGGCTAACTTCGGTTAACTGTTATTGAGCCAACTCAATATACACGTTTAGGTACGGTTACCCATATCTAAATGAAAGTATATTTCATTTGTGTGTAACAATCTAAGACAACTAACGGTTGAGAGATATTAGCTTGAATCTTAAATCAGGTTTCATCTAACAGTGAATATTGATTGCTTTGTTCCAAAGTTATCAAACCCTGATTTGAATACTATATAAGGGAGAACTCTACCAACTGGGATACCTAATCCCCACACCTCCTGTGTGATATTAGTTGCGGCTAGAGTCGATTCTCCTTTAACCTAGGTTTTTCCTAAAACCATTATAGGTTTACGACTTAAAGACTTTGATAGATGCATTTATGTGTCTATTTTCATCTCTTTTGTGTATACTGTTAGTACCCATTTCTGTACTAATTTTGATATTTTATCCCTTTGTAGGTGTTTATGGAGAAATAGGCTTTTGCGGCGAAATTGGCTCGAAAAGTTGTTAAAGACACCTGAAAGGACATTTGCTATTCGGACTCTCATTTTGGATAAGGGGTAACCCATTTCCAAGCAGCTACTAAACACAGACCGGTACTGGATAGGGGGAGGTCACTTTCTTCTCAAAATTCAAATTCTGTTTTTGGCGGGAAAATACAAACACATTCTGGCAGTTTTGGTGGTAGTGATTTGGAGGAGTTTGAGGTCGATTAAACCTCTGATTTTCATAGGGTAGACTCCTTATGGGTCTAGGAATCTAAAATGGGTGTTGAAATCGATTAAATTGGGCTCAATCGACGGGTTTTGATCTCAACAGCAAAATATGGAAAGTCACGTATGTGACCGATTTTAGGAAATTTTAGAGAGATTAAAGGCAAGATTTTCTTCCAAAAGATTAATATATATCTAAGGAAGAGTTTAGAATCAAAAGGAAAGCCCAGATATGCGTGGAAATTCTAAAACAAGAAATTGCCGCAACTTTGTCTTGAAGAGAAAGAAAGAGATTTCGGATGATTTTGGAGAGATTTAATCGCCCTTTTTGATATAAATAGATTGGTTAGGTCATATAGAAGGGGTGTCGAGAGTTTGGGGGGCTGAGAAGGGCTGAGGAGGCGAGAATCATAGGTTTACAGGCCGTTGCTGCTGCTGTTTTCTGCTGATGCGGAGCTGAAGAACACGAAGAACATAAGACGCACACGGAACAGTCGCGAAGAACACGAAGAACTTCGACCCACACCAAACCGTCGCAGAAGCAGTCTTATATTCAACTACAGAAAGCTGTTATCGTTTTTGACTGTCTTTGCTTAATACTTTCAGCGACCATTACCTTCCTTACAACAAGCTTTCTGTAACTATAGCTCGTCTTTTCTAATTAAAACACCTTATTTGATCAATGAAATCAACTTTTGAGCATATTTCTAATATGAGGAGCTAAACCCCTTAGCCGAGGCGACGGAGGAAGCCATTGTTCCATGAAAAGTGGTATAGTTCTATTTTAATTATTTATTGCAATTATTTTACATGATTATTTGCATATAACTTAAAAGAAAAATTGGTTTTTATTGAGTAGTTGTGAAGTGTTTTGATGGGACATGCTTGGTTTTAATACTTTTGATGTTTCATGCTTCGTGCTTACAATTATTACTTCAAAAACTATTAAAAGAAAAATATTAGAATCACTTTAAAAGAAAAAATTGCATGAATATTGATTAGAATTTATAACTTAATTGGTCAATGGTGGAATCCAGAGTCTCGGTATTTTATTATTATTGTTGAAACAACTTTATTTAATTTTCAAAAATCCTTCACAAGCCCGAGTTTAACGAACTCTACTTATCACTTTTTACAACAACTTAAAATTCACATCAGACTTCATTGGGATTCTGAAGCCAGACCCAACTATTTTCTCTGTAGTTGCGTGTTCTGATCTTGCTTTGTTCTATCATATTGAGCACTATCTTCTCTAAGATTTGATCGAGATTTATCTTCTATATGTAAGATATAAAGAGTAATCACAAAGCTCTTCGTCTCATTCTTTGTGATTCCGCAATAACTTGTTTAACTATCATATAGTTAAGTTATTGTGAGGTGATTGATATTACTAGGCTGTTCTTCGAGAATATAAGACCGGTGTATCAATTGGTTCCTGTTCACCTTGATTTATAAAAAGACGGAACAAAAACTCATAGGTATTTCTGTGGGAAACAGATTTATCTATTCAATAGACTTTTCTGTGTGAGACATATTTGTTTATCAAGTCTTCGACTTTGGGACGTAGCAACTCTTAGTTGTGGGTGAGATCAGCTAAGGGAATCAAGTGCGTAGAGTCCTGCTAGGATTCAGAGGTATAAGGAATGCGATTGTACCTTAATCAGTGTGAGATTGGTTAGGGATCAACTACATTCCAGTCCGAAGTTAACTTGTGTAGGCTAGAGTCTGTAGCGGCTTAATACAGTGTGGTTTTAAAATCTGGACTAGGTCCCAGGGTTTTTCTGCATTTGCGGTTTCCTCGTTAACAAAATTTCTGGTGTCTGTGTTATTTCTTTTTCGCATTATAATTTCTATATAATTGAAATATCACGGGTTGTGCGTAGTTCAATCAATTAGATAATCCAACCTTTGGTTGTTGATATAAATTGATTGACACTTGCACATTGGTCTTTGGTACCGTTCAAGTTGTTTCTCATAATAATCAGGCTCACGGATTTCTATCTGTTTGATTTGCTGATTACATTGAGAAACAGAGATATAACTCTTGGATGTATTTTTCTTGATTGAGTTTGACTGTCTAGTTGATTCTCTTGGAAATATATTGGAGTTAGTCCATACAGATTGCCGAAACGAAATATTGGGTGTGGTTGTTAGACCCCCGCTTTTTCACTTATTATCTTTGGGATACATCATGCATACTTGGTTCTCTGTGATCCAAACAAGTAGTTTATTTCGATAAAATTTAAGGATTGTTGTAAAGATCGAACAAACTGTCTAGTTGCTTCAGAGTTGGTTAGATAGAGCTTGTTCACTAAGATATGTTATTTCTATTAAAAAATTCCTTGTTTAATCTTTGACCAAAGAGGTTTATATTATTAAACAAAAGATTCTTTATACTCAACTTTATTTCTGATCATTTCCGGATTTGGGAGATTGATAAGTGAGTAAGTTACTGAAACACATTTAGATATTTTTTTTATCGAGTTAGTATCCAAAGGTGTTGATAGTGGAAGTCTTCACGGCAGGTGAATCGGTTCAAGATAATGGACTATGTCTTCGGATTCATATGCATAGACCAGATTAGTTGTACGCGCAGGGATACTGAAGAAACTGAGTAACTAGGGGTAGTTTACTTGGTATCAACTATACAAAGTTGCGGTTGTCAATTTTTATAGCGGCTTATTTCTGAAAGTACTCAAATTGGACTATTTTCCGGGGGTTTTCTGCCATGAAGTTTTCCTCGTTAACTACGAAGATGGGTATTTTCACAAGCACATCTATTCTGATAACTGAAAACTTAAGTGGAAACGAGTGAGCACATCATCCCAAAGGGGTGATCAGTGGAAACAAATACAACATTCAAGTAATCATTAACGTGTTTCATAGTTCTATGAAATGAAAACGGTTTAACACCTTTTACACCCAACACACAACAAAAGATTACTCTAACTCACCTCCTCAAATATTTCGTTTCGTATTGCAATATTTATGAAAGATCACCACCAGATGGCCCACAGAAATGACTTTAGAACGACCTAAACATATGTTATCGTAACCTCGCACTACTCAATGGAGAAGACGGTGCTAAGATAACTCCAATCTCAAATGATAGCGACATCCACATGAAATGCGTACACTTCATGATTCAGGAGCTACCATCAAAGTCTAAAATAATAAATGATGATTTCTCTAATCCGCTTCCGCATATCAATCTCATAACGGGCCCTATTCAATTATGAAACCTAAATTTCTTCCGAAGTAACGTTAGAATAACCCAGTCTTACTAGAATCACATTCCCATGAAATGCATTCATAAATCATGGTTTAAAAATCACTATTAAGACCAACGATTAAGCATAACATGCATATGACCAATCTCCCGACATAACGTATTGGAGTCAATTTCACCCTTATAATAATGACACTAAATTCCAATGCCATGTAAATCATAAAAATATTAGAACCAATTCCACTATTATAATAATATTGGCAACGCCTATTTCCACGCCCCTAATAACAAATTTACCATACAATAATATTAGGTCACACCTCTTTCCACTGACCCTATTTTGTAATATTTGAGTCAATTCCACTCCTATGATAATATTGGAAGTACCTATTTCCACTCCCCTATCAGAACATAGATAGAATATTTGGTTCACACATGCACTTGTGAGACTAGACAATGCATATCAGGTAATATACCCATCCATAACACACAAACATGCTCAAAAGTAGTAAAGACACGTCATGCTCGCAGATAGAATATAAGTTAATGATTATAAGAAAGTTACAAGAGTTCTCACCTCTTTTGATGACAAACCATGCTTACCTCGAATTCCACAATCCATTGGATCATCTTTTGAATCGATTTTTGTTAATATAGACTATCTAATTAGTTATACACATATGTTTCATCAGCTCCACCACCATTAATTATTATCTATCATCCTCATATGCCTTCTTCATCATTCTATTTTTTCTCTAACTTCTAATCTCCCTTTTATTCCAAGTGATTCCTATAACTAATTCATGTGGATTTACTTCTCAAAACACTCTCAAACTATTTATATACAACTCTCTTAATTCTCCTCCCCATTAACTACCACTGCACTTCTTTTTCTCTTTATTTTTTATATTCTTACACCTATTTATATCCAGGTTATTTTCCCTTCTAACACTAACACCTCCTACTCCTTCCAAGCTAACACCTTTTACTAAATTTAAAAGGGAAGATAAACTTAAAATATAAATATTAGTTTAGGTAATAATCTTAATTAGCTAATATAATCATTACTTAATTTGACCTAAATATGATTAGGTATTAATTTAACTTATTAAACATAATTTGAATAGGATTTACTATTACCAACTCCAACTAATAACTAAGGGGTAACCCTTTTTTTTAAATAGAGGTCTTGGTCAGGTCAAGCCAACGTCAAGTGATGGTCAATGTAGTTTGACTTTAGACAAACTTTGCACTAAACTTCCAAATACCATATCTTCTTCGTGCGATGTTCGATTGACGTGTTCAAGTTGTAGGTACAGAAAACCTACTCGCCACGTGGTCGAACGAGATGGCACGAAATAGACGAATAAAAACTCGTCAGATATCTTTTAACTATCTTAGAGGATAAAATGTCAGTGACAAGTCAAATCAAATGTCAGAATTACTTTTATGAAAATTAGATCTACGAGATAAGAAAAGTCCTTCGTCGAAGATAGATCTGCGAAATACATAATAAGAAAGAGTGTTGCGATGTAACTAATACACGAGATGAAGACGATCAGATGAAGAATCATTAAATGATGAAGAGATGGCTACGTGAAGTAAGTAACGATAGTGGACGAAGATAAATTATTGAACAAGAAACCAAGACAACTGTACCGACAAGTCACCGGGGTTATCGGCGAAAGAGGGGGGAAAACTTTATTGAAAATGAATAGAATCACATAAACCGTGTGACTGTCTGTGAAGTAAAATGAGTTGTACTCCACTATTCTGTTTGCCTATAAATCGGGACCTTAGATCATTGTAAAGGGGGTTGGATAATTTGTAATCAGGAAGGTTATGTGGAGAGAGTAAATCAGGGTTCTTGTGAGTTTTTATACTTGTGTTATCGTCATCATTACCATCATATATTTCATAATAATAAGAACTTTGATTTTAATCTCATAAATATGTCTTAGAACTCTTACTAATAACAATTCGGGTGTAACTGTGGGATTTCCTGCAGTTACACAAGTAATCTATTATGTGTAGATTTTCGGGATCTGCTGAATAGCACTATAGGTTTGACTAAATTCTTATTTTACTAATTATTATAACCAATGTTCAAATTCGATTAATTACGTCATGATAGGTGCCTTAAACACCTTAATTTACTATCAATTGATATGCTTTATTTGCTATTTTTTCTTGTGAATTATGTATTTTACGTTCATTTTGAGTTTTATAGGTGTTTTGGAGTCATGTGGCGTAAAAGGCGAAAAAATGATGCTCAATTCATTACTTAGAGACATTGAGTGCCAACGGACTTGAAGCGTAGGAAGGAAGCGAGTCTCCAATGGGCTCGACGCTAGATTTTTACCCGAGGCAGTCACAAAGAGCACTAAAGGGAAGCTTTAATGTGCTGAAATCAAAATACTGAAGCACCTGTCATTTTACTTGGAGCCACCATCTTCTATATCATTTTAAAAAGAAACAGAACTACGGGTCGAGATTGTCTCCCCTAATTCAGTCCGTCCCAGCTCAGTTATACGCAACCAGCTCTGCAGTCCTTCACGCCGGCAAAGCTCAAGTCTCATGGCTGGTCGAGATGAGTCGAGACATATTTTAAAAACCGAGAACTGACGCTGAACTTGTGGTACAAATTGAGATACAGTTCGACATGATTATTCTCCGGTCTGTTTTATGAGCTGATGCCATTGATTTGCAGTAAACTAACGGAGGAGGCTAAGAAGAGATTCGAGTCCGTCATTGGGTTAGGATGAATGGGTTTTGTGAATTCGAAATATCAATTGAGAATTCAGTGAAGACGAATCAGGAAGCAATTGGTACAAGTTGGTGGAGTTTTGGGTTCTATTTCAGATAGAAATTAAAGAAGACACGGGGAAGAATACCTGCTGCGTGCTTCCATTGATTTTGGTAGTGAAAGAAGAGATTTGAGTACTGAAATGATCAAGGAAAGTTGGGTTTGATGTGAATTCGATTTTGGCAGCAGAAGTGAACGGATTTGGGTGATGTCTTGTGCCAAGAAACGTCAGTGAAGAACTTGAGCTACCACCATTGCTTTGAGGGATGAACGGTGACTGATTAATGAATGTATTAGTGTTTGTGAATGATTATGAGAATGGGTCTGTTTTTAATTAGAAATCGCAGGTTAATGAGAACTCGGACAACAATTTTTTTTTATCTCTGCATCATCAGTTTGTCGCACATAAATTGTTTGATAAAAAGTCTGAACCACCTGAGCTTTTGGATAGTGTTTAGCCGAGAAAAGAAAGAGTGAAACTGAAGTCGCTGAATCGTTTTTGTTGCTTCCCATTGTGGCTCTTATGGCAGGAATAAACATTTGAGAGGTTAAGAATAACACGGGTCTTATGGTTCGATTTGGATTTAGAGGCCGAGAAACCAGCTGAAGTATTGTGTTGCTGCCATGATTCAAGGCTCATCTGCAAGGGTTTTGTGAGAATTGAATGGGACGTATTTAGAAGGGTTGAGACATGACTCATAGGCTTGGTGTAAGGATACGCAAGCTCGTCAATGTTATTTGACCGGTCCAGAGACGATTAAGCCGATAATGACTCGATTAATAGAATACGGATTGTAATTAATAGAAATTAATCCAACAATAACTTGAAAATGAAACTAGTACCATCGGATAGATCTCGAAAAAGCTACGCGAAATGAACTACTAGAACGCGTCGATCGGGTGTCGGACAAAGAAGAAATCTTCAGTTTAATACGAAGGGTATAATCGACATTTTATCGGGGATCGGTGTGGCTGCCCTATCCAGTGTTGTGGGTGTCTCATCATTTTCGTTGGCCTTATCACCAAGGACCGAATCGAAGATATTCATTATTCTTCTTTTCTTCTTCTTTCTTCTTCTTCTTCATTTTTCTTTCGGTTCTCTTCTTTGTTCTTCACCGGTGGTGATTCTATAAGAAGATTTTATGTTTGTGAGATCAAAAACTTAGGGGAATCATTAAGAGTTGATTGTTGGTGGAGATTTTGATGTTATTGAGCTCGGGAGAAGGAGGAGTTGGTGATGTTGAATCGAATTAGGGTTTTTAGATTCAATTTTAGGGTTTGAGTAAGCTGATGTTGATTATGAGTTAGTAATTGGTGTTGAAGGAAGGGGGTCGTTATTAGTTATTAATTTGGTGTTGTGAAGTTGTTTAGAAGATGAATCGAAGAAGTTAGGGTTAGGGTTAGGGTTCTGAAATTCAATTTGGTTTTGATTAAGAAGACATTTAAGGATGAGTTTTGAAGACTATGGGGTGAATAAGAAGTTTATGATGTTAATTAAAAGATTCAGATACTGAGAAGGACTTTAATTGAGAAATTGGGAATTAAATTAGGGTTTCTGGGACAAGCTGATGCTAATGAATTCAAGATGGAAAGATTGAGAAGATGAAGCTGAGATGATGAGGATGGTGATGCTTTTCGAAGGTTTTATTCGAATTCAAAGAGAAAGATGTGCAGGTGATGATGTTGGTGTTGGAATTGATTTGGAAGATCTGTTATAGGGGGTGTGTTGGTTGTTGCAGAACTGGAGTTTGAGTTGCAGAGTTTTGAAAAGATAATGGTAGTGATAAATGGAGATAGTGAATGCCTGGAATTTGAATTGAAGTTGGTGTTGTTGTATGAAGGGGGTGGATGAAAATGGAATTGATGGAGATGCTGCTGAGTTTATTCTGGTGGTTTTGTGTTGCGAGTTGTTAGGGATTGAACTGAGGTTGAGCTTAATTTGGGGGTATGGGAAAAACTTTTTAGTTGCAATAAACTCCAGAGCCTAGAAATTTATGCCTATTAAGGATGACACTAACCAATCTAAGTGGATGGAAGCATTTTGGTTTTAGGAGTTGAGGAACCAATCTGAGTAGATGGAAACATCTATAAGAGTCTAGTCGTAAAAGCACAGAGCTCAGGTGTTAGAAATAACATGATAGTTTCGCCATATCTCGTTGAGTCCTTTTCACTTCTGTTTTTATTTTCTTTTTAAAATATGTTTCTCTAAGTGATTAGGTGGGGCTCACGATTCAAGTTGTTACCAATGCTAGGGTGAAATAGAGTGATTGAGATAGCAAAAACAAAAAAAAAAGAAAAAAGAAAAAGAAAAGAAGAAGACCAGACCAATAGACCAATCAGAATAAATTTTAACACTTGGATAGCAATATGTGTGTGTTCTCCCTGTCTCCGTCGCCTAAACAAGCGTGGAATGCAGGATCCACGGGAATTACCATGTAATCTGCTGACAAGAAAGCATGCGCTTGGATCCACAAGATCTAATCATGTTGTTAGTTCTAAATAAATAAGTAATAAATGTGTGTTAAATAAATCGACCGCTGGTACCCTTGTATATGCCAGACGAGTTGATCTAGAATTAGGGTTTTTGACCACTGGTCCCCTTGTATATTCCAGTTGTGTTGATATTAGTCAGACCGGTATCTCAGTCCATTAGGATAGGTTCATCTTGGCAGAGGCCTTCAGACAGATATGAGAAAACACCGTTCACCTAGTCAACATCAAAACCATCTATGTTTTTCTATATCCATCTCTTAATCTTTCCATGTGATTTGTTGACTCCGGATATTGATGTCCATAGTGAAACTATCTGAGTAGAGCTCTGTCACTTATATACGAATTTTAGTGCAAACTCGTGTACAACAATTGGAATTTTGCATCAGGGTACTTCCTCCCGTAATCAATAAGTATGCCAACCAAGGAGGTTCTTTAGTGCCATTTCAAGGTTCTGCGTAGATAGCTAGGGTCTGGAGTAAAGGTTTTATGGGTACACCTCTGGTAAACCCTCCCGAGACTATAACTCGGCCACTAGGGCCACCTAGGGGTTCAAAGGCTTGTTGCACATGCTAAGTGCAATCGACGATGCCTGCGACAGTGAGTTAGGATTTTATTTTGTAGATTAAATTTGCTCGGGACTAGCAAATAATAAGTTTGGGGGAATTTAATAGACGCATTTATGTGTCTATTTTCATCTCTATTGTATATATTATTAGTACCCATTTTTGTACTTATTATGGTGTTTTATGTCTTTGTAGGTATTTTTAGAGAAATAAGCTCTTGCGACGAAATTGGCTCGTAAAGTGGTGTTTTACACCCCAGGAAAAAGTGTTAAAGGCACTCACCAAAATTACTAAAGGCACCCTAAAAAATGGATAAGGGCGCCCCAGAGGCAGCCAAGCTGTTAAAGGCACCCGCGTTTTGGATTCAGGGCACTTCACCCTCATCGTTTGAAAAAGACAATTTTGGCGGGAATTCTGGATTCAAATTTCCAGTTCCTGCGTACTTGATGTTTGGTATTTTGAGGAAAATTCAGTCGGATTTTCATCTTGCTTCGGATATGTACCAGCCTGTTAGATCACAACAGGGGTGGTAAGTGCATTCATTTCAATTAAATCACAGAATCTCATCAAACAGAGGGTGTATTATTCTCGGAATATATTTCTGAGATACTGTGGAAGACACTCATTGATTGGAAGATATATTATCCTGGAATGTTATTCTGCATTGACTGAGGGATATTTGACGCGTAAAGAGATAAACAGAACATTTCATGTCATGCAGAGAAAGAAAATAAGAAATTATTCCCGAGAATAATATTTCTTTACTGTGAAGATTTTTAGGAGTAATTGGCGAGATTTGGAGGTGCTTCTGGGTTATAAATAGCTTCTGGGATGTAGAGGAAAGGGGTAGAGAGAATTGGGAGCAGTTGGGAGCAGCACAGAATCGGAAAATCGAAGTTGCAGGAAAAACAATTTTTCTGCTGGTGAAGAAGGTACGAAGAACATAAGACCCTTAAAGACCGTCGTTCTTCAACAGTGCCAGTGACGGTATTCCTTTATCGTTTTCTGTAACAATTGATTTTGTAACAAATATAAGTGTTACAAAACCCGATTTTATTCATTTTTCTCCCATTTCATCATTTGTGAACCATTTTTGAGCATTAATAAAGATGAATTTTGAGCATGTTTCCATGATAATGATGAGCTAATTCTCGCGTAATCAAGGCACGGAGGAAGCTATTTATGCATGAATAATTGGTAACTATTCTATTTTTCTATAATTTGTATTTTATAATTCACTCAATCACTACTTTGTAGAATTTTAATTGTTCGCATAATTTTTCCTAATTAGTTGTGATTCAATTAGATAGGTTATGCTTTGGTTAGATAATCTATGCTTAAGGGATACAATTAATGTTTGAGAATATGCTTGATAATTTGTGAATTAAGAAAAAGAGATTTTAAAAATAATTAGAGTTTTGGAATTTTTATCATCATTTATTCATGTGTAATAGTGGAATCTAGTGTCTTGGTTATTTTCACTCTAAAAAAAACAAATTTGGATTTAAATCTTCTCTACTTTTAGTTTAAATAAATCTAAATTCAATTGCTTTCACAAGTCTTACGAACTCATTCTTACCACTATCAAAATTCGATCAATTTTTGGCGCCGCTGCCGGGGACTTGTTTTTAAGTTAGAGTTTTTAGATTTTTTTTTTTTTTAGATTTTTATTATTTTCTCTTTGTTCTATTTTACGTTTCTTTGGGTATATTTCTTTGTGCTACAGGTTTGGAGTTTGGACCGAAAAATTTTTAAGCCAAAGACTTTGGTGACTAAGAGATTAGGAGCCAAAGATAAAAGCTAAAAGAAAAGGAAAAGAAAGACAAAGAATTTTTTTTTTTTTTTTCTTTTATTAGGTTTTTAGATTTTTATTTTTTAGATTTTATTTTTAGAAACTATATATAGGGATTTATTTTTGTATTTTATTTTTATTTTTGGGACATTTGAACACTTGGACATTATTATTTTATTTTTAAACCCCACGGAAGGGTAGTTTTAAATACAAACTGTTTGCAGGGAAGGACGACGATTACGATATCGTCTCGGCCCCTCGGGTTCGTACATGACATAGGAGTCGTGGCCCGAGTCGACTTCAGCGGTTCTTCGCCCGTCTGGTACGGGAGGTAAGTTTTTCGAAACACCCGCGAATCCCCTGTCAGCGGGTTTACTGTCTGCCTTAAGGATAATATATGTTGAGGACTGAATACGGACTTTAATTTCCTAGTAAAGGGCAAGGACTGGCCATATAAGATAAGGGTTCGGATTTCATCACCGTTCTCTTCTTGCCCGCCTTAGGAAAACATAACCTACGCGAACCCAAA
>JAJJMB010001160.1:3806791-3983607 GCA_023531105.1 Papaver atlanticum | reverse complement strand
AAACACCGTTCACCTAGTCAACATCAAAACCATCTATGTTTTTCTATATCCATCTCTTAATCTTTCCATGTGATTTGTTGACTCCGGATATTGATGTCCATAGTGAAACTATCTGAGTAGAGCTCTGTCACTTATATACGAATTTTAGTGCAAACTCGTGTACAGCAATTGGAATTTCGCATATGGGTACTTCCTTCCGTAATCAATAAGTATGCCAACCAAGGAGGTTCTTTAGTGCCATTTCAAGGTCCTGCGTAGATAGCTAGGGTCTGGAGTAAAGGTTTTGTGGGTACACCTCTGGTAAACCCTCTCGAGACTATAACTCGGCCACTAGGGCCACCTAGGGGTTCAAAGGCTTGTTGCACATGCTAAGTGCAATCGACGATGCCTGCGACAGTGAGTTAGGATTTTATTTTGTAGATTAAATTTGCTCGGGACTAGCAAATAATAAGTTTGGGGGAATTTGATAGACGCATTTATGTGTCTATTTTCATCTCTATTGTATATATTATTAGTACCCATTTTTGTACTTATTATGGTGTTTTATGTCTTTGTAGGTATTTTTAGAGAAATAAGCTCTTGCGACGAAATTGGCTCGTAAAGTGGTGTTTTACACCCCAGGAAAAAGTGTTAAAGGCACCCACCAAAATTACTAAAGGCACCCTAAAAATGGATAAGGGCGCCCCCAAGGCAGCCAAGCTGTTAAAGGCACCCGCGTTTTGGATTCAGGGCACTTCACCCTCATCGTTTGAAAAAGAAAATTTTGGCGGGAATTCTGGATTCAAATTTCCAGTTCCTGCGTACTTGATGTTTGGTATTTTGAGGAAAATTCAGTCGGATTTTCATCTTGCTTCGGATATGTACCAGCCTGTTAGATCACAACAGGGGTGGTAAGTGCATTCATTTCAATTAAATCACAGAATCTCATCAAACAGAGGGTGTATTATTCTCGGAATATATTTCTGAGATACTATGGAAGACACTCATTGATTGGAAGATATATTATCCTGGAATGTTATTCTGCATTGACTGAGGGATATTTGACGCGTAAAGAGATAAACAGAACATTTCATGTCACGCAGAGAAAGAAAATAAGAAATTATTCCCGAGAATAATATTTCTTTACTGTGAAGATTTTTAGGAGTAATTGGCGAGATTTGGAGGTGCTTCTGGGTTATAAATAGCTTCTGGGATGTAAAGGAAAGGGGTAGAGAGAATTGGGAGCAGTTGGGAGCAGCACAGAATCGGAAAATCGAAGTTGCAGGAAAAACAATTTTTCTGCTGGTGAAGAAGGTACGAAGAACATAAGACCCTTAAAGACCGTCGTTCTTCAACAGTGCCAGTGACGGTATTCCTTTATCGTTTTCTGTAACAATTGATTTTGTAACAAATATAAGTGTTACAAAACCCGATTTTATTCATTTTTCTCCCATTTCATCCTTTGTGAACCATTTTTGAGCATTAATAAAGATGAATTTTGAGCATGTTTCCATGATAATGATGAGCTAATTCTCGCGTAATCAAGGCACGGAGGAAGCTATTTATGCATGAATAATTGGTAACTATTCTATATTTCTCTAATTTGTATTTTATAATTCACTCAATCACTACTTTGTAGAATTTTAATTGTTTGCATAATTTTTCCTAATTAGTTGTGATTCAATTAGATAGGTTATGCTTTGGTTAGATAATCTATGCTTAAGGGATACAATTAATGTTTGAGAATATGCTTGATAATTTATGAATTAATAAAAAGAGATTTTTAAAATAATTAGAGTTTTTGAATTTTTATCATCATTTATTCATGTGTAATTGTGGAATCTAGTGTCTTGGTTATTTTCACTCTAAAAAAAAACAAATTTGGATTTAAATTTTCTCTACTTTTAGTTTAAATAAATCTAAATTCAATTGCTTTCACAAGTCTTACGAACTCATTCTTACCACTATCAAAATTCGATCAGCCGGGGAAAGCCGGTTGAATATTACGCATTTTAATTTTACTATGTTAGTAGGTTGGGGAAAGCCGGTTGAATATTATGTCTTTAGGTCGGGGTAAGCCGATTAAATATTATATATATTATTTATTTCGGGGAAATCACTCGTTGGCATATCAGGCTTGTATGTCTAACTTTCTGGCCTTGATGATAATATTCCGAATCATGATTTGGGTGGACACTTCATGTGGACGATGTTATTATTATTGATTGGGGTTGCTCTCGCGTCGTCTTCTCCAATGAGTTTGGAGAGGTTAGAGTAACACTTGCTTCATGATGCATGACATGCCGAATGCTTATTTTCTTCTTGTTTCTTTAAATTGTCATTCTTTAGAACCGTGAGCATGTTAGTGATTACCTGAAAGTTATATGTTTCCAATGGGCACCCCTTTGGGATGATGTTCTCACTCGTTCCCACTTTAGTTTCAGTAATCAGAAGAAATGGTGCACGTGAAGATATCTGTATTCGTAGCTTAAAGCTTTTAGCGATGTTTGGAGATGTTGTGAATCTTTTATTTATATGTATTCTTTATTTATTTTGTAAAACAACACATTATTGTATTCATATCACCTGAGAGATTTTCACTTACATAATATCAGAGTGTTTGGGTTTGTATCTGGTTTAGTTTATGTAATTACGATTCTTAAGTTTGGTAATCTAGATTTGAGGCTTCAATTAGGTTGTAATCATATTAGTTAAGCATGTGATTAGGTTAGGGCGTCACAAGTTGGTATCAGAGCTCACTATTAAATCTTACATGGGACACAATAGATAATAGCTAGTGCCAGTTAGTGTAATAGTTTGGTTTACCACTAGTGTTGGTATGTCAAGTTAGTTTTCAATTTTAGTTGCCAAAATGCATTCTTGATTTAGTATACTAAAGATAGTTTCGGACTAGATCAAGTCTAAGAAGTAGAATCGCAGCTATCCTTGAAGGATGAAGTTTGAAGACTACAAGAAGACATCAACAAGGACTTCATCAACAAAGGTATGTGGTAATTTATTTCATTTGGATTCTTGTTCAATTCTACCTTTCTAATCTATCGAAACAAATGCTCACTCTATGGAACAATTCCTATGACGGTAAATGTACATTTATGTATATATACTTGAGGTTATTTGAGCCACGACCTTTGTAACAATAACATTTATCCCTGGAAAGGTTCTTATGTTATAGTGAATGAGCTTACGAATTCAACGAGCAAATAATCACTTAATTCTGAGTTATAACGATGAAGTTATGAGTGATTTATTAAAGTAACAATTATAAGTGTTGCTCTAATTGTTACAACTCGTTAGTAGAAAACAATCCATGAACTGTTTGTAACGGTTCACGGACTTGAGCCCAATTACATGACTAGAATCCATTTTTGGTCATGTTTATGATGTTTCCTTATCTAGGAAAGATAGCTATTACTCCAAACATATTTGATTACCATATTAAAGTGTTTGTGATAACTTTTAATTCCTGCCTAAGTTAAAATGTGATTTATTCACATAAATACAATATTTGCTAATTAATTATTTATTTAATTATTTTGGCAAGAGTTGTAACTTAGGAAAGACTCCCAAAATTAGGAGAGTCTTGAAAAAGGAAAATATCTCTGCTTAGCTTCCAGGCTATTGTTCACTATAAATAAAGGGTTCGTGAGTGCTACACGTTTTTCATCCCCTTTGGAAAATTGGTGTAAGCTTCATAAGGTTGTTTTCCATGTCTTCTGTTCTTCATGAACGAGAGTAAGATAAAAGTATTTGTATTGGGGATCACAAAGCCGAGTTGGATTTAATCTTCGTGATTGATTATACAACTTGTAATCTAGGTTTTTCACCTCTTGTCTATTCTGAGATTTTCTCTTCTGATATAAAACCATTCAAGAGTTGTTGATCATACACCCTAGGTTTTGATAGATTTCAGTTTCTGATCGTATACCAACACTTTTTAGTCGAAATCAAAAGCTAGAAAGAAAACTTCGATTAAGGTATCTCATAAAAATCCTTAAGAAATTTTAAACAAGATATCTCCAGATTTATTCTAGTTGTTCTTGTTGTAGAATTATTAGGGTTTTCTTAACTTGGAAATTGATCTTTGGAATCTCCCAAGTTCACTTATGAAAATCAGGTTCACGGACTCCTTGTGTGTACGCATACTGATTGTAAGTTAAAACCCTAATCTACAAATTTGTTTCGGTATCTCTACTTTTATCTGGTAGTTGTTTGAAACAAACACAAGATTTCCAAAACCTTGATTCATATCTAAAGAGAAACCAAACTGGTGTTTTGTGAAAACAAAATATCGAAAAGTATCAACGTGTTGTTGTATCTTCTAAAGAGATCCTTGTGTTCTTCTAGAAGATTTACAAGAAGAATTCCTAAGGAGAATCGGTGTTCTGTTAGGAGTTCTATAAGTGCTTGAATATAGCTGAAGCAGGTATTACATCTAGTCCGAATAGGTAGTAGGAAATTAGTGTAACAGCTTATAATCAGTGTGTATTTATTCTGGACTAGGTCCCGGGGTTTTTCTGCATTTTCGGTTCCCTCGTTAACAAAATTTATGGTGTCTATGTTATTTCTTTTCCGCATTATATTATTTATCTTTATAATTGAAATATCACAGGTTGTGCGTAAGTTCAATAAATTGGGAATCCAACCTTTGGTTGTTGATTAAATTGATTGACACTTGGATATTGGTTTTTGATACCGTCCAAGTTATTTCTTATATTCAATCGGGCTCGCAAATTTCTATTTGTTTGATTGCGAATTGAATTGAGAAATAGAGATATAACTCTTTGATATACTTTTCTTAAGATTGAGTCTGATTGTCTAGTTGATTCTCTTGAAGTATATTGGAGTTAGTCCATACAGATTGCCAAACGAATTATTGGGTGTGGTTGTTATACCCCTGCCTTTTCAGTTTAGAACTGAGATAGGTTGTGAGATAAATCTTAATCACTAAAAGCTATCAATAACTAAAATATTCTTGTGATTGATTGTTCGTTTCCTTGTGGTGTGTGTATGTTATGAATTAAAAATTATAGGTCAAACCAATTGTATTATGGTGTAGAAGCTCTTTGAAGTTAGAGAACAATTAGTTTGGAATTATGTACACGTAGTGGAATCCAACACTAGAGAAATAGTGAGGATAGTAATTTTGATAGATGTCGAATTCTTCTAGAAACTTATTGAGTAGCTTAACATATATTTAGAACCATTAATCCATTGAACTAGAAAGTTAGTGTGAGGAACTTAGACTTCCCTATTTGTTAGAATCTAAATCATCATAGTTGAACCTAGAGCTACAAATTTTAAATCTTAGTTGTAGAAAGATATATATGTTTGTATTTCATTTCATTTTGTTTCGAACTCATTTAAAATGAGTTAGATTTCGCGTGTTTGTAAGTATGAGATGTACTTGCATTAAGAGGTAGATCGATTTAATTTTCGTGGATGAAAATTCTTGTAAGCTGGGTAGAATGTAAGGATACGCAAGCTCGTCAACGTTATTTGACCGGTCTAGAGACGATTAAGCCGATAATGACTCGATTAATCCATCAATAACCTGAAAATGAAAATAGAACCATCGGATAGATCTCGAAAAAGCTACGCGAAATGAACTACTAGAACGCGTCGATCGGGTGTCGGACGAAGAAGAAATCTTCAGTTTAATACGAAGGGTAAAATCATCATTTTATCGAGGCTCGGTGTGGCTACCCGTATCCAGTGTTGTGGGTGTCTCATCATTTTCGTTGGACTTATCACCAAGGACCGAATCGAAGAAATTCATTATTTCCTTTCTTCTTCTTCATTTTTCTTTGTTTTCTCTTCTCTATTCTTCACCGGTGGTGATTCTATAAGAAGATTTTATGTTTGTGAGATCAAAACCTTAGGGGAATCATTAAGAGTTGATTGTTGGTGGAGATTTTGATGTTATTGAGCTCGGGAGAAGGAGGAGCTGGTGTTGTTGAATCGAATTAGGGTTTTTAAATTCAATTTTAAGGTTTGAATAAGCTGATGTTGATTATGAGTTACAAATTGATGTTGAAGGAAGGGGGTCGTTATTAATTTGGTGCTGTAAAGTTGTTTAGAAGATGAATCGAAGAGTTAGAGTTAGGGTTAGGGTTCTGAAATTCAATTTGGTGTTGATTAAGAAGAAATTTAAGGATTGGTTTTGAAGACTATGAGCTGAATAAGAAGTTTATGATGTTAATTTGAAGATTCATATATTGAGAAGGACTTTAATTGAGAAATTGGGAATTAAATTAGGGTTTCTGGGACAAGCTGATGCTAATGAATTCAAGATGGAAAGATTGAGAAGATTAAGCTGAGATGATGAGGATGGTGATGCTTTTCGAAGGTTTTATTCTAATTTAAAGAGAAAGATGTGCAGGTGATGATGTTGGTGTTGGAATTGATTTAGAAGATCTGTTATATAGGGTGTGTTGGTTGTTGCAGAACTGGAGTTGGAGTTGCAGAGTTTTGAAAAGATAATGGTGGTGATAAATGGAGATGGTGGATGCCTGGAATTGGAATTGAAGTTGGTGTTGTTGTTTGAAGGGGGTGGATGCAAATGGAATTGATGGAGATGCTGCTGAGTTTGTTCTGGTGGTATTGTGTTGCGAGTTTGTTGTGGATTGAACTGAGGTTGAGCTTAATTTGATAGTGATTATAAAGTTGTAGTTATTGTTCCTGTGAAAGCTTGGAATTGCTGGAATTGCAGTTAGTCTTTATTAGCAACGATCGAATCAAAGGATGAACCAGTGGATCATGGATCTCGAGGTAGGCATGGCTTGTCATCAAATCAGGTGGGAATTCTGTAACCTTCTTGTAATCATTAAGCTTTCTTTGACATGGGAGTATGATGTATTATTCATGTATTCTGTATGTACAAATGTTTGCAATTAATGTAAATCTGTGTGTGATGTGTGTGTGTGACTTCCCCGTAAGGAGTGCATGTGGTTTGCCCGCAGATCCTTGCTAAGTTCTATGTAGGCCGGGGAAAGACGATTGAATATTACGCACTTTACATTTTAGTAAGCCGGGGAAAGCCGGTTGCTATTACTTATAATTCATACGTGGGTAAAACATTCATATATATATTATGCTTGATTGTTTGTAATGAATTTAACTGTGTGTGCTCAGTATGCATTGTGTGATTTCCCCGCAAGGAGTGACCGTATTTTCTCCACGGATTCTTGTTAAGTTCTATGTAGGCCGGGGAAGGCCGGTTGAATATTACGCACTTTACTTTCTTAGTAGACAGGGGAAAGCCAGTTGAATATTACGCATTTTAATTTTACTATGTTAGTAGGTTGTGGAAAGCCGGTTGAATATTACGTCAGTAGGTCGGGGTAATCCGATTAAATATTATATATATTATTTATTTCGGGGAAATCACTCGTTGGCATATCAGGATTGTATGTCTAACTTTCCGGTTTTGATGATAATATTTTGAATCATGATTTGGGCGGACACTTCATGTGGACGATGTTATTATTATTGATTGGGGTTGCTCTCGCGTCGTCTTCTCCAATGAGTTTGGCGAGGTTAGAGTAACACTTGCTTTATGATGCATGATATGCCGAATGTTTATTTTCTTCTTGTTTCTTTAAATTGTCATTCTTTAAAACCGTGAGCATGTTAGTGATTACCTGAAAGTTATATGTTTCCATTGGGCACCCCTTTGGGATGATGTGCTCACTCGTTCCAACTTCAGTTTCAGTGATCAGAAGAAATGGTGCACGTGAGCTTAAAGCTTTTAGCGATGTTTGGAGACGTTGTGAATATTTTATTTATATGTATTCTTTATTTATTTTGTAAAACAACACATTATTATATTCATATCACCTGAGAGATTTTCATTTATATAATATCAGAGTGTTTTGGTTTGTATCTTGTTCAGTTTATGTAATTAACATTCTTAAGTTTGGTAATCTATATTTGAGGCTTCAATTAGGTTGTAATAATATTAGCTAAGCATGTGATTAGGTTGGGGCATCACACTTGGAAGGACAGGGAACCTCGAGATAGATTTTGAGTCGAGAAAACAGCAAGAACTACGGATTTGTGCCATGACTTGTGGTCTGTACCAAGGGTTAGAAGGAGTTCGGTTTTGAGCGAGAATATAGCAAAGAAGGCGGTTGTTGTAAATGAATTTTAGTTGAATGAATGGCTGAGATATGAGAGTTTTCTTGGGCGACAATACAAGATATTAAAGAACATGGGAAACTATAAAAGCTCAAGGATACAGCAAGAAGAAAAAATACTCATACCCACGACTCGCATGTTTTGCATTACAACCAGAGAGGAGCTTTACTCCTCTCCAACCACATCCCTGTACACCATCGGCATCATCTTTTGCATATTTATCTCCTGCATCATCACTGCATACATCATCCCATCACACTCATCTGCATACATCACGCGCATACACCTTCAAAGTTCATCTCCATTACCACCTGTATACTGACATCAACAACACTTTACAGCATCTGCATTGCATTATCATCTACTTGCACGCAAGTCCCACCAGTTGTTTGTTCCCATCCACAATTAACTGCCATCACATTTATCACAACACCACACAACATGGAACTCCAGCAATACAGAACCAAGCTAGCAGCAGTACTACTTTGCCACCACCATTCCGTTATCACCAGGCCATATCGTTCGCCAACATGATCAGTCCATATTCAACTCCACCTGCAGCTATTTTGGTTTTGTATTTCTATTTGGATTTGTTGTTTTATTTCTTTTCCATGAACTTCAGTAGCTAAGCATATTTGATTAGGGACAACTTCAACATCCGAAACTTGAATTCGAATTGATATTTAAATTTCTTTTTTTCTTGCAATTATATTGTTATTGCTCATTCTCTATCGTGCCAAATTTTTTTATGAATTATTCTTGAATATTTTAAGTTGCAAATTGAATGGTTTTTTGATGATTCTATTGCTATCTAAGACCTCTTCGACCCGTAATTTTCTAGAGATTCTTAATACAAGTAGCGCTATATGAATATTGATGATGGGATTTTGTTAAGTATCCATATGTATTGAATGACACTAGTAGGTGATTCAAGCTTTTGAATTCATCTCTAGGAATAGCCTATCTCGTGGAACTTAGTGCACTTGAGCGAGTTATATCTAGAGAGCGTACTTCTACGTAGCCGAATGAGTAGAATCTAGTAGTCGAGCGCATCCTTGTCTGGTGAATTATGAGATTGCGGAGTATTTGAGCGTACTAAATATTCTAGGGTTATTAGTAATGGGTGTTTGCAGAAACTAGCTATATCAATAAGATTCACGTTTCGTGACTGAGAAAGAGTCCTTGATCATTCTCATCCTCATATTTGCATTAATATTTGTGTCCATAGTCTTGCATTATTTATATTCAGAAATTGAATTGACAACTTTATCTCTACTTTCCCTCAGGAACGAACCTGCTTATCCGTATACTACTAGTTAGTTTAAAGAGAAGTAAGGAATTTATTATTTGCGAGTTTGACACCTCGTCAAAATTGGCGCCGCTGCCGGGGAACAGCCGGTAGTTTGAGTTGTTATTTAATTTTCTGTTTTTGTATATAAATTTTATTTTAGCTTTTACTAATTTATTTATTTTAGAATCTTATTTTCAGTTACAATAAATCACTCGTTTTGCATGTGCACAATTGGCAACAAGAGGTAAGTCTCTAAATGAGTTGTGTGCATAAAAAAAATCGTGATGAATCCTTTTGGGAACAATACATATGGTTCACAAGACCATGCATATTATGGTAATAGTTCTAATTTTCATTCTCACTCTTACAATAACTTCCAACCATATGTGGGATACAATCAAAACCAATCTTTTGGCTATGATGACTATTCTACAAGACCTTATGATTATTCTCATACATCGCAGCAACCTTTTGGTGGTTATGTAAGTGGACAGTCACAAGGATAGGGGGGATAGTTATACCTCTCATACTTTCCAATCTAGTTTCATGCAGATGTTTGAAGAATTCAAGGATTTGCGACGTACATGGAACCAGAATAACTCAACTCCCAACGTGCAGAGTTTCGTACCAAGTGAAACTTATGATAGTTTATTCAAACCTACTCCGGATCGTATTTATGATCTTTCATCCATTCAAGGAGAAGAGACGTGGGCTAGAGAACCTATTGTGAGTAGTAGCAGAAAATGGGACGACGGAAGAAACTCTTCAAGCAATTTCTAGGGCCATACATGATGAGGTTAACCACCGTGTGGATAATGGAGAAGAGCCCCAAGAAGAAGATTCCGAGGATGATGAACCCTTGGAAAATGTTGATAATGACGGTGCTACTAGCTCAACTCATGATTTTAATGATCATTATCCTATTCAAAAGGAAGAAGTTGAGTCTAGAAACACTACAGTTATTGATGGTAAGACTTATGTTGTGTATGAGAGCGATGATGATTATGACTTCTTTATGCACCGTAACCCCAAATTCATAGATAGTCGATACTTTGAATAAGAAGTCAACTTGTGATGAAGAACGTAAGGATTACAATAATCTGCTTGGAGAAGATTCTGATTTTTTTTCCGATGAGGACGACTTGGTTATAGAAAAAACCAATGAATGTCTTAACAAAAGTTCAAGTGAGAATGATGATACTTGTGATGTGAGAATGGAAGTGTCCAGCAGTACCTAGGATCCCGTAATACATGAGGTTTTGCAAGGTTTGTCTAACCTTTTACATGAAACTCCATTTAATAATGATCCTCCCAAACTAGTAGTAGTTTCTCAAAGAGTTTCTAATCCATCTTTTAGGAAGATACCTCATTTCGGGCTGGAATTATGTGCTTCTAAAGTTCTTTCCGAATTTCTTGCTTCAAAGTATCCACCATATGTGTTTGAGTCTAATACGATGCAGGTTTGCCGAGAGGAACAAATAGAATTGCCTTCCACTTATGTTTTGTATACGCTTCCGAGTGTAGAAAATACTAAGTGTGGGGGTAACTCTCGTGGGATGATAATTTCACTCTTCCCACCATTTGCTAATATTCTTGTGAAGCTATTACTATTTATGCAGATTATTTTATGGGTGAATCCCCAAATTTTCAGATTGTTGATATATGGGGAATCTATTTTGAATATTACTCATATGCGTCAATCAGGTTAACAATTCCAATTCTTACTTCCTTATCTTTTTCAAGTATTCCTCTTCTTTTTTTTGCAATGGTTTGAAACATTGAGGACAATGTTTGATTTAAGTGTAGGGGTAGGGTTCCATAAGAAAAGAATTGACGTATACAAAACTCTAACTTTTAGAGATTTTTTAACAATTTAGATGAACACTAGCCTTTCTAAGTATATAGAATTTTTTTCAACGATGAGGTATATTTCAACTGAGTCGGGATTAGATGCCAACTAAATAGCTTGTTTAGTGTTTATCCTCTATCGTTCAAATAAAGTAGCTATGAGTTGGAGTATAGGTTTTGTGGGTATATCTCTTGTAAACCCTTACGAGACTATAACTCGTCCACTAGGGGCAACTAAGGGATTAAAGGCTTGTTATACATGCTAAGTGTAACCGTAACCTCAACGAAATGGAGTTGTTGTATTTTGGTTTAGTTTAATTTGCTCGAGGACTAGCAAAGTCTAAGTGTGGGGGAATTTGATAGGTGCCTTAAACACCTTAATTTACTATCAATTGATTATGCTTTCTTTGATATTTTTTCTTGTGAATTATGTATTTTACGTTCATTTTGAATTTTATAGGTGTTTTGGAGTCATGTGGAGTAAAAGACGAAAAAATGATGCTCAATTCATTACTTAGAGACATTGAGTGCCAACGAACTTGAAGCATATGAAGGACGTGAGTCTCCAATGGGATCGAAGATGGATTTTTACCCGAGGCAGTAGAGTGTTTAGCCGAGAAAAGAAAGAGTGAAACTGAAGTCGCTGAATCGTTTTTGTTGCTTCCCATTGTGGCTCTTATGGCAGGAACAAACATTTGAGAGGTTAAGAATAACACGGGTCTTATGGTTCGATTTGGATTTAGAGGCCGAGAAAACAGCTGAAGTATTGCGTTGCTTCCATGGTTCAAGGCTCATCTGCAAGGATTTTGTGGGAATTGAATGGGACATAATTGGAAGGGTTGAGACATGATTCAGAGGCTTGGAAGGACAGGGAACCTCGAAATAGATTCTGAGCCAAGAAAATAGCAATAAACACTGATTTGTGCCTTGACTTGTGGTCTATACCAAGGGTTAGAAGGAGTTCGGTTTTGAGCGAGAAGATAGAAAAGAAGGAGGTTGTTGTAGCTGAATTTTAGTACAATGAATGGATGAGATATGATAGTTTTCTTGGGCGAGAGTACAAGATATTGAAGAAGATGGGAAACTATAAAAGCTCAAGGCTACAGCGAGAAGAGAAAATACTCATACCCCCTCCTTGCCTGTTTTGCATTACCTACAGAGAGGAGCCTCCAACCACATCTATGTACACTACCGTCATCATCTTTTGCATATTCATCTCCTGCATCATCACCACATATATCATCCCAGCACACCCATATGCATACATCACCCGCATACACCTTCACAGTTCATCTCTATTACCACATGCATACTGACATCAACAACACTTCACAGCATCTGCATTGCATTATCATCTACTTGCACGCAAGTCCCACCAGTTGTTTTTTCCCATCCACAATTAACTGCCATCACATCTATCACAACACCACACAACATGGAACTCCAGCAATACAGCACCAAGCTAGCAGCAGTACTACTTCGACACAACCATTCCGTTATCATCAGGCCATACCGTTCGCCAACATGATCAGTCCATTTTCAACTCCACCTGTAGCTATTTTGGTTTTGTATTTCTGTTTGTATTTGTTGTTTTTTTTCTTTGCCAAGAACTTTAGTAGCTAAGCATATTTTATTAGGGATAACTTCAACGTCCGGAACTTGAATTCCAACTGATATTTAAACTGCCCTTTTTCTTGCAATTATATTGTTAATGATCATTTTCTATCGTGGAAAAATTGTTTATGAATTATTCTTGAATCATTTAAGTTGCAAATTGAATGGTTGATTGATGATTCTATTGCTAATTAAGACCTCTTCGACCCGTAATTATCTAGAGATTCTTAATACAAGTAGCGTTATATAAATATTGATGATGGGATTTTGTTAAGTATCAATATGTATTGAATGACACTAGTAGGTGATTCAAGCTTTTGAATTCATCTCTAGGAATAGCCTTTCTCACGGAACTTAATGCACTTGAGCGAGTTATGTCTAGAGATCGTACTTATAGGTAGCCCGAATGCGTAGAATCCGGTAGTCGAGCGCTTCCATGTCCAGTGAATTATGAGATTGTGGAGTATTTGAGCCTACTAAATATTCTAGGGTTATTAGTAATGGTTGTTTGCATAAACTAGCTATATCAATAAGATTTACGTTTCGTGTCTAAGAAAGAGTCCTTGATCATTCTCATCCTCATATTTGCATTAATATTTCTATCCATAGTCTTGCATTATTTTTATTCAGAAATTGAATTGACAACTTTAGCTCTACTCTCCCTCAGGAACGAACCTGCTTAACCGTATACTACTAGTTAGTTTAAAGAGAAGTAAGAAATTTATTATTTTCGAGTTTGACACCTCGTCACGTCACTATGCGACGTATTTTTTATATGACAAATCAAATTGGATCGACCTGGTTACGGGTCCTTTCATAAAAGAATGTGATCGGTATCCCCGTCATTTCACCAACCAAGTAACCAATGCATATTTATTTTGTATGTGTAAATTGTTTGAAATATTGTTAGAGCATAGCTCGGTTGAACCCACCAAGCGTTGGCGTATGTCAAGTTTGATTACCATATTTTAGTATCAAAACTCATAAAGAGTCTCTTGATTGAATACTAGAGTCAACTTTGTTTAGGTTAGACTAGAAAGTATAGGAATGTTGAGACATACAAGTATTAATCTGAAGACCTGACGAATGAGAAGAAGTAACGACTACAAAGAAAATATCATCCTTCCTCTTGAGGTTAGTAATATTGACTTGATCTTGTTTTCATTCCTAACGTAGATTTCAAGTCGGATTATATTAAGACATAACATGTGGAGCTGTATATATGTGTTACTCTAGTGGTGAGACTTTGTCATATCATTATGATCAAATTGTCAAGGAATCGCTCCAAGAGTGCACAAAGGGCAGGTAGTGAAAGATGCAGGAGGAGTTGGGATGATATTAGTTTACACTGCAACGAGTGGAAAGGAGCTTGTTGCTAACTGTCATCTTCTTCCAGCACTCTCAGATTGAGAAATTGATAGGAAAACAATAAAGATATATGCTCTCAGAAATTTAAAAACAACAGCTACTCTTGCCTTCCTTAGAACCAAGTTAGGTGTCCAACCTTCTCCTATTGTGGCATCATTTTCATCCAAGGGACCCAACTTCCTTACATTGGAAATTCTGAAACTAGGCATGATCGCACCTGGAGTTAACATTCTTGCTACATGGACAGGGTAAGATGGTCCTTCTGGTTTGTCGACTGATCACAGAAGAGTGAACTTCAATATCTTAAGAGGGACTTTTATGTCATTCCCACATTTTAGTGGAGTTGCAGCTTTTCTCAAAGCTAGATACCCTGAATGGAGTCCAGTTGCAATCAAATCAGCCCTCATGACCACATCTTATGTTCATGTTAACACCCAGAACCCTTTGAAAGATAACTATGACGTCGCGCCTTCAACCCCCTTCGATCAGGGAGCAGGTCACATTAATCCTTCAAGAGCTCTCGATCTTAGCCTTGTTTACGACTTGGGTCCACAAGATTATTTCGAATTCCTTTGCACACAAATGCTTACCCCACCACAGCTGAAAGCTTTCTCCAAATCTTCAAATCAATCCTGCCGACATGCTCTTGCTAACCCTGGGGATCTAAATTACCCAACATTATTTATTGTATTCCCAGAACATCCATCTCTCTCTGTATTGACTCTGCACATGAGTGTCACCAATGTTGGTCCTCCCACTTCGAAGTATGTTTCAAGGGTTTTTCTACTCAAAGGTGTTACTGTCATAGTCCAGCCGAGAACCCTGCAATTCACAAGCAAAATACATAAGTTATCCTATAATATCACTTTTACCACAAAATCTCGACAACCGCTGCCAGAATTTGGAGGTTTGGTCTGGAGTGATAGAGTACATAAAGTTTGAAGTACAATTTTAGTCACATGGTTAGTACTATTATAAGTCATATCATTGGCTTATAAGTACTTTGAATGAAATGTTGTAGGCACTAAACATGAAAATTTTCCAACTACAATAAATAATTGTATCAGAACGACTTTTTATAATCATTTAATTTTATTTAAGGGAGGCTTATTCTTCTTCTGTTTATTATAATTTCTCTTTTAGTATTAGAAAACTTTGAATAAGTTTTCTTAGAAGATTAGGATTATCTAGTTCGCACTTATTTTTCTGAATAGTTGTTTTACTTTTTCGTAGGAAGTCTGTTAGGATAACAATATGTTGCCTACATATATGTTCTCTGTGATTGATCTACTAAGAATAATAAAATGTTTTGTTTTCTGATACCTTTCATGGTATCAGAGAATACACCGATCCTAGAAAAGAAAAATCAAATAAAAAACAATGCTTAAATATGCCTTTGAAGCCACAACTTCAGAATCCTCAACCATAACAAGCAGTATTGACACTGTTGTTGTTCATTCTTCTTACAACATAATTGTTCATTGATTGAATGGTACAAATTATATAGAATGGGCACAATCTCTCAAACTAGATTTAAATAATCGTGGAAAGCTTGGATATCTTACTGGTGATGAGAAAAAACCAGCTGAATCTGATCCAAAGTTTAAAACTTGGAGATCTAAAAATTCCTTGGTTACTGGATGGCTTCTCCAATTCATGGAAAATTTCATCTCAAAACCACATATGTTCATGAGTACTGCTAAAGAAATTTGGGACTCAGTTCGTGCAACGTATTCAAATCTAGAAAACTCATCACAAATATTTGAGCTGAAATCAAAGTTATGGAGTACCAAGCAAGGTGAAAGAGACATTACCACATATTTCAATGAGATAGTGGCTTGGAGGCAGGAGTTAGACCAATGTTATGATGATAAATGGGAAAATACAAATGATTATACTCATTTTTTGAATTGTGAAGAAAATGATCGTGTTTATCTATTTTTGGCTGGAGTGAACCCAACTTTAGATGAAGCAAAGGGTATAATTTTGGGGAAGAAACCACTTCCCAAGTTGAGAGAAGTATTTTTAGCATGAGAATTTTGGGGAAGACAAGAGGAAGATAGAAAGTGAGTTATGCTACACACCTCGATTCAGCATGAGAATTCTGCTTTGATTTCCCATGGACCTGATATAGATGGAGAAAAAACAAATAAACCATGGTGTGATCATTACAAGAAGTCGTGGAATACTCGTGAGAAGTGCTGGAGATTACTCCCACACTTGAAGCCTGCAAATCCTTTAAAAAAAAACGTTGGTAGAGCATTGCAAACAACCACATCAGAATTACTAGAGCATCAAGAGAATTCTGGAACGTCTTCCTTCACAAAGGAACAAGTTGATCAGATGTCTCAATGTCTCCTACAATTTTTTCAATCTCCGGGTGGTCAGACATATGTTAATTCCTCTTGTTCTTTAGCTCATAAAGGTAACATAAGTCGTCCTATCTCCTTTAGTGTCATCTCTAGTCCTCTATAAGTTCCAATTCTACCTGGATTCTAGATTCTGGAGCAACTGATCACATGACAAATTGTGTTCAATTGTTTCAATCTTCTCGACCATGTGCTGGTAATCGAAAAATCATAGTTGCAGATGGTTCATTTTCGACTATAGCCGGTGTTGGATCTGTCCAACTTTCGCCTAAGTTAACTCTTGATAATGTCCTTCATGTTCCTAAATTATCTTGTAATTTACTTTCTATCAGTAAATTCACCCACGAACTCAACTATTGTGTTCGTTTATATTCATCTCATGGTGAATTCCAGGATCTGGTCTCGGGGAAGATGATTGGCTATGCTAAAGAGGTTGATGAACTTTATAGATATGTGGATGGTTCGAAATCTGTGTTCCCTGCTCATAGTTCTTGTTTTGAGTATGTTTCAGTTTCCTTTGATCTTGAAATAATGTTGTGGAACTTTCGACTACGTCACCCTATATTTCATTATCTTAAACGATTGTTTCCAAGTCCGTTCATCAATAATAACCCAGCTTTTTTCCAATGTGAATTTTTTACTTTGGCTGAACATCATCGATGTTTTTAACCAATCCAACCATATAAACCTACCACGCCTTTCACTCTAATCCATAGTGATGTTTGGGGACCTTCACGTACTCCAAATATTTCAGGAAAAAGATGGTTGGTTACATTCATCGATGATCATACTAGACTACTAGGTTGGGTATTGTTGATGAAAGAAAAATCTGAAGTAGCAACAATATTTCAGAACTTCTACAACATGATTCGAACCCAATTCAACACAAACATTAAAATATTTCGGAGTGACAATGGAAGAGAATTCTTTAATAGTGTTTTAGAGAAAGGAATTGTTCATCAAAGTTCATGCATCGATATACCTAAACAAAAATGGAGTTGCTGAACGAAAGAATAAATACCTCTTAGAAGTGTCTCGAGCTATTAAGTTCACCAACAATGTTCCAAAATACCTGTGGGGGGATTCTATACTTACAGTTATATATTTTACCAATCGTATGCCATCAAAAGTCCTCAATTTTGAAGCATGATTAGCTGTTTTTCATCGTCACTTTCCAAATGATCGATTATCCAGTGTTTTACTTGTTAAGATTTTTGGTTGTACCATTTATGTATTTGATAAAGCCAGCAAAAAACTTAATCCTTGAGCCAAAAAATGTGTTTTCATAGGATATTCAGCTACTCAAAAGGGTTACAAGTGTTATGACCCTGTTTCTAAAAAGACCTATTTATACTTTGATGTCAAATTCTTTGAATCTCAGCCATATTTTAAATCTCATCTTCAGGGGGAGAATATAAGAGAAGATTCGACTTTAGGGGGAGCCAAAAATCTGAATTCACCAGTGGAATTAACTGAGCTGGAAAATTATGTTTTCCAGATGGGTTTTAAAGATAAGTATGATAATGTAGGTCAATGTTCAAACCTAGATCTCAATTCTGTTGTAAACAGTCAGCCAAATTAGAAAGATCTTCCTAACAGTTCAAAAAATCTTGCAACAGATTCTTCACCTTATCCTGAAATTGATCAGTCAAACACTTCACCATTGCTTGAAAATAGGAGTTTGAGCTTATCCCCTGGTATGCAAGATCCTATAAATTCTCTTATTGAACCAGAATCTTCAACAAAACACTTCGGGAAAATATATTCAAGAAGAAATCCTTACAAACGGAAAGAAGACACCATGAACCTCATACATTGCCATGAATCTGAACCAAGGCAAGCTCCAAACATTGTAAGTACTTCTCCATCTCTCCCGAATCAACTACCTCAAGACAATACTCCATCATCTTAATTAAATTTCCCTATTTCCAATAGAAAGGGCACTCGATCTTGTACAAGTTGTCCCTTATATCCTTTATCAAAGTTCGTTTTCTTCGAACGTCTTTCATCTTCCCTTTCTTCGTTCACCTCTCATGTGTTATCTGTGGAGATTCCAAAGAATGTGCAGGATGCTCTACTAGTTCCATAATGGAAAGACGCAACACATGAAGTGATGAATGCTTTTGAGAAGAATGAAACATGGGAAAAGGTGGATCTACCAAAGGAAAAATCACTTGTTGGGTGTAAGTGGGTGTTCACAATAAAGTACAAGTCTGGTGGGAGCCTAGAAAGGTACAAGGAAAGGTTAGTTATGTAGGGCTTTACCCAGACTTACGGCATCGACTACACTGAAACATTCGCTCCTGTTGTAAAACTGAATACTATCAATCTTGATTGGCCATTATACCATCTTGACATCAAGAATGCCTTCCTGAATGGTGATCTCGAAGAGTAAATCTACATGAAACCACCACCAGGGTTTGAGGAGAAGTTTGGCTCGAAAGTATGCAAACTGAAGAAAGCTCTTTATGGCCTAAAACAATCTCCTAGGGCTTGGTTCGAAAGGTTCACCCAGGCAGTTAAGAAACAAGGGTATACTCAAGCTCAGGGAGATCACAAAATGTGTACAAGACACTCGAAGGAAGGGAAGGTAACCGTGATGATTGTGTATGTTGACGATATCATAGTAACTGGTGAGGATGTAAGTGAGCTGCAAAGGATGAAGGAAGGATTATCTAAGGAATTTGAAACCAAGGATTTGGGACCCTTGAAATATTTCCTAGGTATGGAAGTTGCAAGATCAATTAATGGCATAGCTGTAACGCACAGCGCAAATATGTGGTGGATCTTCTTCACGAGACAGGCAGTTAAGAAACAAGGGTACACCAGTTGACACACCCATTGATGCTAATAACAAACTCGGAGCTCATAGAGAAAGTCAACCTGTGGACACAACTAGGTACCAAAGGATGGTTGGGAAAACTAATTTATTTGTCACATACTCGTCCTGATATTGCTTTCGTTGTTAGTTGAGTATTCCAATTCATGCATTCTCCATGGAAAGAGCACTTGGATGCTGTTTACCCAATTATGAGATACTTGAAAGACTCTCCTGGACGAGGCTTATTGTTTAAGAAGAATGATCAAGAGGAATTGAAGCTTTTACTGATGCAGATTGGGCTGAATCTATTGAAGATAGAAGGTCAACTTCTGGTTATTGCACATATGTGTGGGGAAATTTGGTTACTTGGAGGAGTAAGAAACAAAGTGTAGTTGCAAGAAGCAGCGCAGACGCTGAGTTTAGAGCCATGTCTAATGGAATATGTGAACTACTATGGTTGAAGCGAATTCTTGAAGAATTATCGGTGTCTATGAGTAGACCAATGAAGTTGTATTGCGACAACAAGGAAGCTATAAGCATTGCACAAAATCCAGTGCAACATGATAAAGCAAAGCACATAGAAATTGACAGACATTTCATAAAGGAGAAAATCGAGAATGGAGTGATTTGTTTACCATTTATGCCGACCGCTCAACAAACAACACATATTCTCACAAAAGGATTATTCAAGCCTGTTTTTAAATATTTAGTAAGCAAGTTGGGCATGACTGATATCTATGCACCAATTTGAGGGGTGGGGGGTTGGTGTAGAAAACTTCGAATTAGTCTTCTTAGAAGATTAGGATTATCTAGTTTGCACTTATTTTTTTGAATAGTTGTTTTACTTTTTCTTAGGAAGTCTGTCATGATAACAATATGTTGCCTATTTATGTTCTCTGTGATTGAGCTACCAAGAATAAGAAAGTGTTTTGTTTTTTGATTTCTTTTCAGTAGTGTTGAAGAAAAGAGAAAAAATACAGCTAAAGGTTACAACACAAACACCCACATTTATGAAAAGAATTCTAAGCAAACTCAAGAGTTGAACTGGTTTACATATAAAATATCAGACCTTGCTCGGAGTAAAACTGGTGTTGTCGGCTTCCCAAATTGTAGTTCCATCACATGTGCAGAGCTTTTTATAGTTCTCTCCCACTCCTGCACTTCTAGCAATCACTGCAGCAGCAACACCCGGGTCTGATTTATCTTCAGTTTCATACACCACAATGGCTCGGCCAATGAGATCAACAACTCTTAGCATCTGCTTAGCACCAGTGAAGGAGGCTTCACCATTGCCAAGAGCATCTAGTGTTCCCAGGTCGCCCAGCAGCTAATAAAAATAAACCAAACCCAGTATATCTACGAAATTATAATCCATTAAAAAAATATATAGTAAAAATGGGTTTAATACAAGAGTATAAGTATACATAATAACACTAGCTATTCCAAAAATATCTAATGGTTTTATCTGGATAGAAATTCGAATGTTCCAAATTCTCTGGGAAATTAACGATTTAATGACAAGTCAGTGTCAAGTTTAAACCGAAGACCATATTTCTCTTTCTACAGTACGGCCACTTCAACAATATGTGATCAATTACCATAAGAAATTAGCTCTAAACCTGGTATGGCTGCATCATTTCTATATGTTAAAAGCGTCCACATGTAGAGTTGCAGAACAAATAAACAAAAAAAAAAGTATCTTAACTTTGGCCCGCAGTGAACAGCGCTGAATGTAGCTAAAGCTAAAAGTCAATCCATTATGCACTATTTGCCGTGTTTTGAAACTGTGCCTAATTGCATCAGGCTTGGTTTATGAGAGCCTAGCATCAGTCACAGTTTTAAATTGCACCTGGCACCAGGCACAGTTTTAAACTGAGCCTGGTTGACACAGTTTACACCTGGGATGTTTTTCGGCTAGTTTAATATTCTATGTACTACCGTGAGATTTCAGTTCAATGCTGAACCTAAACCTAAATTTAGCTTCTTCTTTTTTTAGTTTTTTTGCATTCACCACTGTGGATACCCTCAAGAATCTACAAATTTAAAAAACATACAATCTTACTAAGAAACTTTAGTTCATTACATTAACAAAAATTAGGTGCAAACCTGTCCTGTAGCTTTTATTGGATTGAAGACTTTCCCAGTACTTGCCGCTCCTCTAGTCAAATCCCCGAACTCATTAATAGTCCATCCATGTTTTCCAGGTGACAATCCACTGAAGTTAGCTTCAATTCTTGCTAATTCCATGCTTACTTGGGCCACGCGTACCACTCCAAAAATATCCGGACCTTTAAACTCAGCAACAGCAGCTGAAACTAAGAAGTCTGCAAGCAGAGCAAAAACAGAACAATCTGAGCATTCCATTCAAGGAGATAGCTTCAGGATGAAATATATCTACCATAAATTGGGATCACCAAGCCAACTTATACTGGAGTATGACAAAACTGCTGATAATTAAAATGGAAAAAGCATTCATGCAAAGTCCATATCGAGCTATGAAATACAAGTTTTGCATGCCATAAAGTTGGCGACAATCACTTAGTTCACTTACTAAACATTTAGAACTAGAAATCAGGAAGTAGTATATTCAGGTGTTACTACTAGTATCATGCATTACTACCATTAGAAAAACAAGTAGAAAGTGACGCCCTGAACTCCTGTCTCCTGCATTATATTCTCAGGGAAGATCCCATATGCATTTGTGCTTAGTAGCCAGGAACGTCAAAGGGCATCACGGATCTCAGTGAGATTCGCAATTTTGCGCTCCTCAGAGAGATTCATACTGGGAGCGTGCTCCTAGCATGGGAGAAACGCGCTCCCAACAAGTGAGAAACGTGTGAGTTAAAATTCCCACCATTTCCAACATGAAACTAAATTCCCACAATTTCCAACGTTTAATTTTTTGTAATCGGAAAAATAAATTTGACCTTTTTTTAATCACTTAAGATCCAGAAACTAAAGAGACGTGATACATCTATATAAGGCCATCACTTTCATACTTCCATCAGCAAAAAAAAATCTCTCTTCTTATTTTTTCTTCTTCCATGGATACTTCTTCAAGAGGAAGTTCGTGACCAGGAGCGGGAGCGTGGACGGGAACGAAATCAAATTACTTTACAGAAGATGGTGACCACGCTGCCGCTCCTAACTACCATCTTCCTCTTCTAAGTTTACTACTAAGCTTGAAGAAGTATCCATATGAAAGTGATGGCCTAATATAAATGTATCATGTCTCTTTAGTTTCTAGATCTAAAGTGTTTTTAAAAAAGTCAAATTTCTTTTCTGATTACAAAAAATTAAATGTTGTGTGAGAACTTAGCTTCATGTTAGAAATGGTGGGAATTTTAACTCGTACATCTATCACTTGTTGGGAGTGCGCTCCCAAATCTCACTGAGGAATGCAAAATCGCGATCTCACTGAGATTCGTGATGCCTTTGACGTTCCTGGCTACTTAGTTCATTTGCAACATATCCTACCGGAAAATTTTGCACGCTTTTCTCATGTGTCATGACAATGCAGATGTCTTCCTTCGAATAGTAGTTCAGAACCAACAGTCAAATTTTAGCCAGCGCACAGTCAAATTTTCATGTCTGTAATTTATTATATCAGCATCACTAAATTGAGTAAAGCAGAAGTCAGTATTGTAAGCAAGAAATACATACAAAAAGGCTTTTTTGCTTTACCATGTCCCTTAATAGAGACACTTTTATCCATTTGGTAAATAAATCTTACTTATTTGTCAATAGTATGATATGAACTAAACTTCAGTGCTCCTAATGGACCTCATCCAATTAAGCTTTTGAAAACATTGCCAAGCAAGAAAAACAGTTGTAGATACTTAGTAAGCTGTTTGCACTAGACCTTGATATCACTGTTTCAATTGTGTTTCACCACCGAAATGACACTATAACTAAGCAATTCAGACAAACTGAAACACGCATTTTCTCGCAATTGTAACAACATATGATAACAAGACCAAAATAACAAAGCACTAACCTTCAGGGCTCCCTTGACCAATTAATCTAGCTTTCTTTCCTGTCTCTTCCAAAGCATCAGCCATTTTCTTAACAGGAGAAGAACCGAGAACTCTGACAACTTGATTACTCAAATCAACCTCAACTCCTTTCACTCCTGAGACAAACGACAAAAACCCACAAATTCTATCACCATTACAAACATCTCAATTAATAAAACATAGTAGAATCATAATTCAAATCTTACTTACCATCAACTGTCACCAACTTATTATTAACAGCCTTAACACAACCCTCACATTTCATATCCACCATGAATTCTGTCTGTAAAGAAAAAGAAAAAGAAAAACATCACTTCAGTAATATAAACCACACAAAAAATCATCAGAATTCCAATTAATTCTCATATTCAAAGTATTTTCCAATCATGTGAACTACATCAAACCATCTAATCACAAATTCAGTATCCCAAATTGAAAAATTAGAATCATAAATTAGTCAAACTCACCAGTAATTCAGGCAAAACCTTGGCAGGTGATGAAATTGTATCCATTTGAAGAGATGATTTAACAGGAGGAGAAAAAGAAGAAGACGAAGAAGAGTTGTTGGAGAAGGCAAAACGATTGGGTTTAAGGAAGGATGTAGAAAGGGAAGGGAATTTTAAGGTCTTCGAAAGAGAAAGATTGTGAGAATCTGGAGACGAAGAAGAGGTAGTAGCGACGGCAAAAGCTATAGGGAGATACACAAGGGAGGAGGAGGAAGTAGATGCTGAAGTTAATGTTCTCAGAAGATTTGACATCTTTTTCTATTAAAATGATGAAGAAAGAATGGTAGATGTTGAAGTTAATGTGCTTTCGGAATTAAGGTTTATAGGCTGTCCAAAAGTTGCTTTCGACTTCTTGACGCAAAGAAGTCAGAAATTAACCTGGGTATCAAAATTTCAAAATGACTTCTAAAATCAAAAAGTTAAGTTTCGTGTTTGGATACAAGTCTGCTTCTGATTTTTGCTTCTCCAAAAGTCGAAGTCAGAAGCAAAACTATTTTGCTTCATTAACTTTTTTGTTTTTAGAAGTCTTTTTAAAATTCTATATTCAAACTGACTTCTTACTTTTCAACTGGTTTCTATTTCTGGTATCCAAACTTACTATTAGCTTCTTGATTTTTCCATCACTGAGTTGACTCGAACTAGTTAACCCGATCAGTATGTTGGTCAATTTTGTTGACTTTTGACTTTTTGTTCGGAATCCACGATTTAGGCATTTGCCGGTTTGCCCCTCTTGGATGTTGGGCATTTGTCACTCTGTTTCAAAATTTTATAATCCGATGTGTGCTCGTTTAAATGTATTGTGTATGAACATCTTGAAAATGGAGATTTCGGGCCTCAATGACTACTATCAATTGAATGTATTTTGTATGCCAACACCAGTGGGCATCGCTTGTTTAATAATCAGTACTGATGTGCTTGAATTAATTCCAGTAATCCAATTCCAACCGCACATCCCGGATATCTGCATTTCCATCCATTTTACAAGTAAAGTACAATATCTTAGTTCAATCGAGCATTAATCATTAAATTCTGCAAAAGTAAATAAAATCTCAAATATGTATAAAATAAAGAAATAAATGTAAACTAAGATGTGAAAATGATATGGTTACACACGTATCAGTTCTTTTCATATTTAACCTTGCCATAATAGCCGAGAAATTTCTTTATCCCAAACAGGTGTGACATTGTTGTTTACAATAATCTCTTATCATCAAAGTTCATCCTATACTGGTTCTCTAGTATAATGGATGAAGTAGATAAAAACGGAAAGAATTTTGTGACTCATGTCACCTTTTGTAAAAAAAAAATTGAGACGTTAATGTGCAACATATCTTTGTTGAAGTTATTGACTCTTATATAGTCTAATAAGTGGATTGCATCCAAGTGAACATACAAATTAATGTGTCCAAAACTTCGTATAGATCTTCTGAAACCAATATGTCGCCTCAAAAACATAGAAAAATGCCTTCATCTTTCGAACAATTCGTCGTCATTGTTTGAAGGTTTTTATGGTGGAAGTATAGTCCTTTAAGATACAAATATTGACTTCCACATCAGAGACTCTTTAATGGTGTTCAAGTATTTTTGAGATCAAAAGGTCAAATTCGACTCGAGTTGGTTAAGTCAAAGTTCGGTAAACTATTTGTTCAAGGCCCGATCCATTAGGTTGACAAGGTCATGGTTAACAAATTTAAGCATATATGGCCCATTATATATGAAGTACTCAGTTCACTTGATAATAAGCTTGAAACTATTGACATATAGGCCGAAGTATATTGTTAACCTTAAAATTAAAAATTTCATCCTTCAATTTTAGTGATCGGTGAACATTCTTTCCAATTTCTGATTATGATGCAATTTTTACAGAAGATGCGTCAATGTCGCACACTGCCTCAGATTACGTTCCTATAGACACAACGTACTAATAGCATACTTTCAAATACTTACCATTATTTGATCACTATGATAATTTTACAGGAGATATATGATATTAATATATAAAACATACTAAAATTGAAACTTCATCCAAAGGTTAGTATTCTAAATATCATGGTGTTACAATGCTGTTTGAAACTAGGGTTTTTCTGAAAGTATATAGTTTCATTGAAAATGGTTTTTGGAGATGGCATCGTATTCTTATTTCTATGAAATTTTAACCGAGTGTTTATAATATAATTGGAAATACCATACACAAAATTCGTGAAAATCTAACGGCCAAAAATTTATGTTTCATAATCATACATCCGTGGAACCCTAATATATATTATGAAAATGAAATTCTTTTGTTAAAGGGGACTATCTGGTAAAGCACCCGTAATAAAAAAAAAAAAGTTTGATCACAACCACGTTAATATCTTCATGATATAATTCATGATTGATCTCGAGCTATAAAAATAATTTAGAAAGAAAAAACAGTTGCACAAAGTGGTGGAGTCGTGTTTATAATGTGTCGAAGGAAAAATATAGAGAAGAAAGGGATAATGTTCATTAGATTTATCTATATAGGACCAAGGAAGAAGCCTCTATTTATATATAGGCTAGGGTGTAAACCCTAGTTACATATAAATCGGCCGTACACATGAGCCAAAAACCATACAACAAAAAATCTTTTGTGGCCTTAGATTTAGGACCTTTTCAATATTTCATTAAAGATGCTCTTCTTAACCCCGTCAGTAATTGTGTAATATAATCTAATATCATGAGTGGTGGAATGTTTTTGGTTAACTGAAAAGATGTAAATTAAATTGACCCGTCAAATCATAAAACCTTTCCTTGAGAACATTAATAAATTATTAATTAAATGACCCTGTTAGAGCACTGCTCGGTCGAACTCGCAAGCGTTGTTATCTCAAGCTTGTTTGTCAAGTTTAGTTGATCAAAACTATATACTGGATTTCTAGTCTACTTATAGCTATGTCTCGGATTAGGATAGAAGTGTGTAGTTGAGCTTTAGACTTCACGGCGTTCACCAATTGAAGAAGAAGATCTACTGAAGAGCTTGGAGGAACTTCATCAACAAAAGGTATGTGGAGACTAAAACTTATCTATCACTCAGAAGTCTATTCTATTATATCTTCTAAAGAGACTAAGTCGTATAGCTATATAGACTTTTACATTATACATATTTGATATTTCGAGCTGAGTTTATCTCGTATATATATATATATATATATATCGAAATACGTGTTTGAATCTTTTAGCTTTAGCTAAGTTCATCGTATACTTGACGAGTTTAGTTGGAGACAATTTATTTGTTGTAAACTAAATATTAAGTCAAAGATGATCATGTGAAAATTACCTTGAACATCTTACATGATTTGTGTGAGACAATCATTTGATGTCAACTTGGGAAGTTTTGTATTGATCGATTAATCAATTGAAAATTACTTGAAGCTAGTGGTATGTGTAAGATTACCATTGTTATCTTCCAAGGATGTTTCAATGATTAAATGAGAGTTTTAGAACGACTACCATGTCTGGATATAATACATATTGTATACTTTGTATGTTATCTGTGTAAGTCTAGTTCAGGTCCGGAACTATTGTTTGCGAACTGGTTTACCTGTGAAGGTCCGGAGCTGTTGTTCTCGTACCCTGTTTGCGAACGGATAGACAAGGCCTAGTTCGGAGCTGTTGTTCGCGTATTCTGTTTGCGAACGGGTGGACAAAACCAAAGTCCATAAATCTTGTTCACGTACTCAGTTTGCGAACAAAGTGGCCAGGTTCTAAAATCGGTAAGTGTGATTTTCATAATCATGAACTCAGGTTCGTTTGCAAACTAAGGTCCCTGGAACTTTAATGTAATAAGGTATGTGAACTAGTGTTACAAACCATGGCATTATGGTCATGAATTGGTTCTTGTATAAGTACTTTGTACAATTACAAACCAAACCGGTTTTGTTTCAAATGGTTCATATACATATTCCTATAAGATGATGAAAATTTGAAAAACTCTATTGGAGTACATTTAGATTCGTTTGATTATCTATCATGATTGATTGATCATCATATTTGCTCTATAAGTGTTAGATGAATATGGCTAAACTAAGTATTTAATATGGCTAACTTCAGTTAACTATTATTGAGCCAACAAGATATACATGTTTGGGTACGGTTCATCCATATCTAAATATAGGTATATTTCATTTGTGTGTATCAAGCTAATATCATCTAACGGTGGAGATTGATTGCTTAATTTCTAAGCAGACTTAGCTTGATTCTTAAATCATGAGTTCATCTAACGGTGAATATCAATTGCTTTGTTACTAAGCTCTCTTAGCTTTGATTGTAAGTAACCTTAATTTGAAAGACTATATAAGGGAGAACTCTAGCATCTGGTTACATAATCCCGACACTTCCGTGTGTCCTAGTTGCAAACTAGAGTCGATTCTCCATTAACCTAGGGTTTTCCAAAACCATTATTAGGTTAACGACTTAAAGACTTCATTTGGGATTCGTGAAGCCAGATCCAATTATTTTCTCTATAGTTGTGTATTGTGATCTTAATTTTTCTATCGTATTGAGTTTTATCTTCTCTAAGATTTACTCCAGATTTATCTCCGATAGGTAAGATATAAAAATTAATCACAAAAGTTCTTCGTCTCAGACTCTTGTGATTCGGCAATAATTTTTTCTCTTAATCAGTTGGGTTATCGTGAGGTAACTGATATTTCTAGGCTACTCTTTGGAAGTATAAGTCCGTGGTATTAGTTGAGTTTCGTGTTCACCTTGATTTATTTTAAGACGGAAACAAAACCAAGAATGAACATATCTATGGGAGACAGATTTGTTTATAAGTCTTCGACTTTGGGTCGTAGCAACTCTTAGTTTTGGGTGAGATCAGCTAAGGGAATCATGTGCGCAGAGTCCTTTTGGGATTCAAGAGGCATAAGGAACGTGACTGTACCTTAATCGGTGTGAGACTTGGTTAGGGATCAACTACATTCCAGTCCGAAGTTAACTTGTAGTAGGCTAGAGTCTGTAGCAGCCTAATACAATGTGGTGTTCAAATATGGACTAGGTCCCGGGGTTTTTATGCATTTAAGGTTTCCTCGTTAACAAAATTTCTGGTGTCTGTGTTATTTCTTTTCCGCGTTACATTTGTTTATATAATTGAAATATCACAGGTTGTGCGTAGTTCAATCAAAGTTGATAAATCCGACCTTGTTTGTTGGATAAAACTTGATTGACACTTGGGCATTGGTATTTGGTACCATCCAAGTTATTCTCATATCAATCAGGCTCACGGATTTCTATCTGTTTGATTTGCTGATTGCATTGAGAAAAAGATAAAGCTCTTTGATATCTTTTTTGATTGAGTCTCACTTTTAATTTGGTGCTCTCGGAATTATATTGGAGTTTAGCCCATACAGATTGTCAAACGAATTATTGTGTGTGGTTGTTATATCCCCGCATTTTCAGACCCCATAAAAAAGGAGTTTGTTGATTAATTTATGTGAATCAGGTAACGCCAGCTAGCACAAGTCAAATTTCTCCTTTTTTTCTTTTTTTCCTTTGAAATAATTTCTCTTATGCTCGTCAAAATTTTGGACTGATAATGATTACAAATATGCAAAGTGATTTTTATTTATGATAACAATTTTATGATTCTGATCATCTTCATGTTAACATGGTGGTTGTTAGTTAAATAGTTAATATGTGTTTCTAATCCAAAATTAAACTTCTACTTAAATAGTTATAATTTGAGTTTTAATCCAAAGGTCATGATGGTCCTACTATTAAGTAGAAAAACAACTCAGTATCGTCTCACAACCTAGGGTGTTAGAGGAGCTCTTCTTCTAAAATAACTCATATCATCTCAAGAGTAGGAGCTTATGAATCATGGAAAATATTAATCAGAATCTAAGGTTGTTGGCAGAACATCAGATGACACTCCTCTTCCATACCAGCACCATCAATTTTATCCTCATGTAGGAGGTAATTTGATTTTGTGAAATTAATTTATTCAGTTTTCTTAACTTTTTCAATTTTAGTGTCTCGATTGTTTTGTGTGTCTTAATCTGTATTTTGAAAGTATTATTGCATCTTAATTAAACAAGATTTTCTAGTATATTGATAATTTTTAGATAAGATTCTTTAGTGTGTATTTTTGACTATATTGATAATTTTGTTTGTTTACAGCACTTCGGATTGATGATAGTTTTCTAAATGATAATGATCCTCTTCCATCGAAACTCTTAGATGATGAAGTGTTGCTTATATTGACCCATCCAACATTTTTTTAACATTTATCACAGTAATATTTGAGCTCATATTGTATATACTCGATTTTTGAGTTCTATCACAAGTTTTAAACCTCGAAAGTTCGATGATATGGTTTATGATCTTGGGATACATCGAAGTATCAAGGATATGGAGAAGAGGATTATACATCAACATAGACCATGACCACTATTCCTGATAGACAGTCGGTCTAGACGTTTTGTTAACCGTTGGTTATCCTGCACTGTGTACATTATGTGAATTCACTCCTCGTATTTCCAACTAATAGAATACTTGCCAACAGTATTAGCACCATTGGCGCAGCAGGACTATCTCTACAAAAATTGATGTCAAAAATAGTTTTGTTTGGTATCTTTTGCCTCTACTAATAATCTTGCACGACACCCATCCGATTATATAAACAACTTTTTCCTATATCGAAAATTAATCAGTTATTTTATTCTCAATTCTATAATATAATTGATGCTAATAGAATTTTTTACAAAACATCATAATGGATTTGGATTACAGCCCCCATAATCCATTACTTTAAGGTTACCAAGCAACTCATATGTATTATTTGGAAGTATTACAAAACATATTTTGAAAAATGATGACAGAATCTGGGCATTTGTAATAACTTAATAAATTTCCTTCGTATATTGGCTCTAATTTAATTTTTAAATCGTGTCTCGTGGGTCAAAAACACAATATTTCAAAAGTTTGGTATTTTAGTTTCAGTTTTTGGCTCCAGTAGGAAGAGGACGATCAACATTTTCATTTATCCAAGTCTTAATAAACTTATTTTGTTAATGTAACTTTTCCATGAAAGGTTCTAACATTAATTTGTTCATCAGAAGCTTGTATTTTAGTTTAGTTTTAGACTTATCTTGTTTGCTGGCTTTATGGTTTAACCAAATGTCTAAATATCCAACTACTTTCATCTTTACTGGAAATGTTTTCTAGCGAAGAGATGCATAACTTGAATACCTTTCTTATTAAAGGCGTTAATTGTTCAAATTTTTTTATCAAATAAACAATCCTTAAGATGTACCCTCAAAATCCTTATAGCGTGGTTCTTTTTGTAATGGATATCTTTCAAGATATGAATAGAAACCAACCATTCGATCTTCCCAATCATTGGGTATGTAATGAAGAAATATTTTCGTTATTTCCAAAATAATATCCTTTGTATAGTGATTATCATATTCATATACATTAATGGATGTTTGTCCGAGCTGGCCTTGAGAAATTGATGCTCCTGAGTTGACCTCCGAGATGATGCCCCTACATATAAGTTTTTTTCTTTTTTACAATATAGAGGCCATAAGCAAAATATATATATATATATATTATTAAACCACCCTTTTAACATTGTATATCAACTAAGAAATTATCTATTTCATAAGATCTTAATGATAAGCATAACAAAATTAAAAAGACTAACAAGATGAACTTATACCAACACTCATATATTCAAAAGAAAATTAAAAAAGGAAAGAAGCACAAGCTAGCAAAATAAAGAATTAGAAAATATGAAAGAAGAGTTTAGCCAATTTCCAAGGCTATATTTACTGATTTTGCATAAATATTTGATTTTGCGAATTTTGCGAAACATAGTATTTAATAATGTGTTCAGAATCAAGTAGTTCAATTATTTATCTTTCAATGGCTATCATAGCTAATATATTCAATCTCCCTTGTATCATTGTAGATCGAAAATATTCTTTGATTAATTTCAGTATAGAAAAGCTTCTTTCTGCAAAGGCAACTGTAACGGGTACTGTAATAAAAATTCTTTAAGCAATCCAAGCATTGGGATAACAACCTTTCATCTCTTGCAAAAATTATAACACTTTTATCGTCTTATTTATCTCTGTTGATGTCATCTTTATTATAATATTTAATTTTGTGTACAAGATTTTCCCAAAGAGGCTAAGCCGACAACTCAATTTGTTCTTTTCCAGTTTCCTCAAATGATCATGGGTAAGTTTGGGGTTATATTCTCTTTTCATGAACCCACTGTGCTATTAGTTCCCTTAGGATCCTTTGGAAACAACTTGAACTTTGCTTCATTCGGCACCATAATCGTTTGGATACATCCTAATCGAAGGATTACTCGATGAGGATCATATACTACAAAACCACCGGGATAGACAAGGGTTCATAGTACATCCCCATTGGCTATGTTCATCTTCATCAACAGCTTCATCCTTCTTGTATGGGTCAAATTCGACATCTTCGCCATTCAAGGAGCTTGAAATCTCTCTTAACTTTCAACTACTCAATTTTATTCCTCTTCTTGGTGTTCTTGAACTTGTATTTATCAGAAGTAGGCAGTATATTGGCTCAATTTTTGGCTATTGTGACCAAGTTCAATTATAGAAAATGGTCATATACCTATACCTACATCAACAATATAAGAAAATCACAAATTACTAATGAAAGTATGAGTTGACAGAGAAAATATAGTCATATGATAAAGTTCGGCTAATAACCTTATGAGCCGAACCTGATACTCTTCATATAAAAGTCTGCAGCATGTCAGGTTCTGCTATAAAAATCAATGATCAGCCGAACCTGACAATTTTCATACAAAATCTAGAAAATTTCATCTTCGGCTCATTATATAAAATGAAAATATCAGCCAAACTTTGAAATTGTTGCACTTCTGGTTAGCAGATAAAAGATCGTCTGACCCTAGTTATAAAGCTAATATCAGCTGAACCTTTTCTATATTTTTTTATTAATACTATAAAAATTAGAATTACGATTTTGAGATCCTTTAACAATTGAATATATTAAGCATTCACCTTTTTTCCGGAAAGGTCGGGAAAGATACTGTCGGTAGTATAGAACAAGTATGCAGTTTCCGTGTGTCTGGATTTGTTCTTGTCCATTACCAACTCCCCCTTTGTGACTCTCTCCCTTGTTTTCTCAAAAGAACTTTTCAAATTGGTAAACTTGAACTTCTTCATTGTTAACGATCTTCGCTCGTTAACAAAATCTTGTATGTCATGTTATTTATTTTGCTTTCGCATTATAACTGTTATAATTATAATTAAAGTAAATAAATACTTGTACGTCAATCAAACTTGGTACGATCCCATAGATTGGTTATGTCATGAACTTAAGATATTTTCCAAGTTACATCTTGTTGAAATAATTTTTTGATTGTTATTATCTTTATAAGATAATTATACAATGTTTGCCTATAGTAGGTTGATACGAAAAGATTGTGGTGTACTTGGTACCCTCATCATTTCATATCCTACCAACTACCTTAAGCAACACCCTTTAAGAGATAATCAGAATTAATTAGGTGAATTCATTAACATACCTTAATTCAAGGAAGAAAGATATCGACATTAGGCAAATACAAAAAATATATACCATTCCAAACCAAAGGGTTCAGAAGAAAAGGGAAACGAAAATCACAGAGGATTAAATTAAGAGGATACTAAAAAAGGGCGACCGAGAGAGGAACAAAAGGGAGTAAAGTTAGAAAAGAACTAACAAACCAAAACAAATACCAAACAACTAGGGACATAAGAAGAAGAACCAAAAGAGTAAGGAAGGAAAAGAATTTGGAAGATCAAAGATCAAGAAATCAGATAACCCAAATGATATCAACAATGTAAAATCAAATCAATCTAATAAATCACATAACCACCTACGCTACCCAGTCAATAAGGAGAAAAGTTAAATGAAATTCACTTACCTGGACAAGATGATGATTTTTCTTTCCAACAACCACGTGTTCTCCACCCCATATCTCAAGGAAAATCTAAACCTTATCCGGAATCACTAATCTTATAGAAATCTATAAGAAGAACCTAAAGTTTCTAATTTAGACCTAGGTCAAAGACCAAGAAATTTGTTTAGAAGAAAAACCATTATTTCAGACTCTCTCCCTCTTTGATTTTTCCAACTTCAATTGCCAAATTTGTGGAAGCCATGATAAGTCCTTGCTAAATATCCCAAATCTTACGTGTCGAACTTGCAATTTAATTTAGTATTTTCCAACAAAGAAGCGGAACTCGCTGCATGAGGCAGTGTTATATGCTAAGTCATCAAAGCTTCATCATGTTATCTTCGAACGAGATGCTTTAACGATTTTTTCAGCTACTAATGGAGATAGTATCATTTGCATATCTGGGAAGAGCATAAAGACTTTTTGTCAGTTAGTTTACTGATTGGAAATATTATCATACTATAAACTGCATATAAAGCAATAGATAAGCTAGATAAACATGTTAGGATCTATAAAATTTCTAAATCTTGGTCTATTGAATTCCATATTTCTAAATCTTGGTCTACTCAATTCTATATTTCATCTCCGACGTTACTAGCCATGAGAAAATAGTTATAACTGCTTAATCTTTTGAATGGAATTTCCTTTTGCATCACATAATAAAAATAGTTCCCGAATAATTCTTAAACTTCCCCATGGTTTATGGGCTCTTCTCATACATACAAAGGTGAGCCATCTTTTAGCCAGGACAACTTCTACCAAGGGGTTATACCCAAAGCTAAAACGTTCATCAACAATGTAGATTTTTTTATTTATTTTTTGAAATCGGACCGAGGCGTCAAAAAGCAATAAACCCCTTTGAAAATAAGAGGTGGTTACATGATTTCGCTCAGGAAAGGTAAAAGATGCTTGCTAAATAAGAAATTACTCCATCCGTTTCAAAATAATACGCTAGTTTCATGTGTAATTTTATACATAAAACCAGCCTATTATTTTGAAATAAAGGCAATAGATGAAAATATAAATTGACCGTAAGATTGTAAGAACTCTCAGCAGTAAATTATTAATTACAACATAATTACCCAAATCCCAGTTTATCTATTTTTTTCCTTCTTCCAAAGATCGTCCAAAATTTGTTATTGAAGATTATGATGAATATACAAAATTTTCTATTAACACAGTCGTTAATTAGTTAAAATGGAATTAGACTCCGATTAGTACTTATCCAAGGTACTGATGATGGGGTCGTTTTTAAATTGGGTTTTATCATAGAAATCTCATCTCTCCAACATAAAAATAGGGTTTATAGAGAAACTCATTTCACTCTACTGAATCTCATCATAGAGAGCTATCAAGATGGCAAATCCAAATCCATCTGGGTTTAACTAATCTTGCTAATGGAGGAGCTGAAATTACTGATGAGACTCCATTACTACACAAGCGGCATCAAGTTTATCCTCACATAGGAGGTAATAATGAATTTTATTTCTTCTTCCTTTTTATTGTTAATAGACAGACATAATTTTTAGTTTGTTTGTTATTTATAATTTTGTTTGTTTATAGGAATGCGAGTTGCTAGTTTTCTTAACCCTTCTCGTCCTCCACAGCTACTCATACATAGTGAGTTGGTGGTCGTAATGATGAATCCATCTCTCTTTAACAAATGTACTATGCGAATTCCTGATCCAATTGCTCATATGAAATTCTTGAGCTCTACGGAAACCTTTAATCCCCATAGTTTTGATAACATTATCTTTGATCCTGGAGATTTTAGGGAGAGAATTGTACGTCAACCACTTGAAAAACATAGACCAGGGACAGTATTTTTCATTGATTCTCGACTTGGAAGATCAGACAACCTTGGTTTAGGGCGCTTTGTGTACACTATGAAATTCCACGATGTCAAGTATTGCCTTATTGAATATTGGCCCTGCCAACCCCCGGCAGTAGACCCAGCCCCAGTAGTGGTACAACATGACAATGCATTGGAAGATGGTCAGAAAGTAGAAGAATAAGCGATGGAGAATTCACATGTATTTGATGATTGAAGTAAGATGTTGGAAGAGGGGGAAAGTCAACATAATGAGAATGAATTGGAATTGTAATGCTTTTTTGTGTGGTTAATATTATTGAAGTGATGGTTTTAGTTTGTGTATGTTTTTATAGAAAAAATTCTAATAATTTTTTATTTTTTTTAATCAAGTTCTTTTTATTATGTTTTCAAAAGTTTGTATTTTTAATACATGAGACACATTTTCCAAATTAAATGAGTATAAGTACACAAAGTAAATTTATTACTCCCCCCTTCCCTGTTTAGATGAAGGTTTAGTTTTTTCAATGTGTGTTGAAAGTATTGAAACAAGGTATTTGATTTCCATGTTAATTAATACTCACCCTACAAGATTTATTTTGCTCCGAAAGAATCAAAATTAGAGTTTTAATATTGATAATATAGATATACATCATTATGTAAATCCATTTTTATATGATACAAACCATCTACAAAGATCCAACGGCTCTGAAGAAACATCAGTGAATAACCAAAGTACATTTAAAGATTAGGATGAGCCTTCTTGTTTAATATTTTTAATTAATGAACTTGTTGATTAATCATCAATATTTTTGTAAAGTTTATTGGAACTATCAATAAAAGTTAATGATGTGTTTTTATTTATAAATTTGCGTGTCATTCTTTTGATAGTTCTGATTGCAATGTTTGTTTTGATTTATGATCTCTTTGTGTTTCTTTCGGATTAAATAAGATAAAATTCGGATTTAACAATCTAGATCTTTTATCTCACATTTGGCTAATTTTCTTAAGATTTTGTGACTTTTGATTTATAGAAGATTTCTTATCTAACCTTTTGGGTTGCTATATCAAAATACATATGAAGATGATGATGGTTTAACTCATATGTGAATCACATATAATAATATTGAATCATTGATTTATGTTCTATAAATTTGTTATTCAATATACATATGAGTAGTTTCGGTTTTAGTCTTTCTCTCGTTTCAGGTGATGGCTAAGTTCATTTTTAACCTTTATTTGGCAAAGGTTGTGAGTGTGTTGTTCTCTTTGTCTTTCATGGAATAACATACACGGGGGGAGATTTTTATTTTGAACTTAAGCTTAATGATATATATTTCTCGGGAGTGTGGTTGTGGAAATTGAAGGAAGAATCATTTCTGATAATTGCATTCCTGATAAGTAACTAGATTAATTTCGATTCTGGTTGGACTTGTAGAAGTTAATGAAGGAAAACTCTGGTTAATTGCTTTATTGATACGTAACTAAGTTAATTCTGATATTAGTTTGACATATCAAAGTTAATCAATTCTTGATAAGTAACTAGATTATTTTCAATCTTAGTTTTGCTTATCGAAATAGGTACAATTGTTTTAGTATAATTGGATCTTGATAAGTAACTAATTTATCTTAGTTAGATTTATTGGGAAGATTACTTCAGATAATTATTTAGTGTATTGAACTTCCGGATGAATTCAAACCTTGTGATTATGATTGAAAGTAATATCAGAAACATTATTTAAGAAAGTATACTTATGAAATATTATTTCGTAGTTAAAAGTGGATTCAAGACCCATTCATGGTAAGGGACGATCCCTAGTGGTAAGGATCTATCGAAGTCAGGACCATTCCCAAGTCATATCACCTAAGGCATGACCATTCCCAGGACCTATCAAAAAAGGTTCAAGTCCGTTTATACATTTTCGATATATTCGTTATATTCAGGTTTCTGTAAACATCGAGATGTACACGGATTAAATTGAAATGTTCATAAGATGTCGACATGGTGATTTGAACATGTTGAAAAGACGAGGGTACCCAAATACACCACAATCTTTTATTTGTCAACCTATAAGTCCTCTACCGAATGTGATCATCTATGGACAGAGTCGAGACAATACAACCAATTCGGTTCACACTTCATGTGATCGTCTATGGATATGAGATCGAGACAAAACAACAACAAGATCACTTGTGTGATTGACTATGGATACAAGATCGAGACGATACGATAACAAAGTGTGTATTTGATAATAGGTTCGGAAATAACCGAAACTCTATAGGATCAAATAAAGTATTACGGAGTTAATGTACGTGTGTATTTTACGTAATTATAATAACAATTATAATGCGAAAAACAAAATAAAAGACACAACAAGATTTTGTTAATGAGGTAACCGCAAATGCAGAAAATCCCCGGGACCTAGTCCAGTTTTGAATACTCTCAGAATTAAGCCGTTATACAAAATCTAATACCAACTTCGTATAGTTGAGACCAAGCATACTACCCCTAGCTACTTAGTTCCCTCAGTATCCTTGCGCTTTTGACTTCTAGAGTCACGCATGTGAATAGCAAGTCCTTTGGATCGTATGCCAAACAGCAAAAGAAGAATCTGTTTGGTAACCACTCTAATCAATCTTGCCAAAAATATTTGATGAGTCGTTGACAAAGGCTCTTATGTTTAATCTAATAAACTCCTTTGTCTGGTTAGATCAATCTAAATATTGATTACCGAAATAATCAAGTTCTATATTCGCACTCAATCAATATAGATCTCAAAGAGAAACCATAGAGAGTTGCCGATCTCACACAACTAATCAATCAAGTCTATCAAAGATAAACCGATTCTAGTAGGATCCCAGCCGATCAAGGTGTGTGCACTAAATCCTCAAGATATGAAAACTAATAAGAATTCTTCTTCGTCTTTAAATCTTCTATTGCCTTCAAATATCTTCACTGCCCCAATTGTAGCCCATGAATTCCTCAACAATATCTTCAAGTTACATGGGTTACCAACAACCATTGTCTCTGAAACAGACAACATTTTCACCAATAACTTTTGGAAAGAATCGTTTAAGGCATTAGGTATTAATCTTCACTTGAGTTTTGCCTACCATCCTCAAACAGATAATCAGACAGAAAAAAGTTAATTCTTTGTTGGAAAGTTATTTAAGATGCATGACAGGTTATAAACTAAAGAATTTGTTCAATTGGCTCTCATTGGCAGAATGGTGGTATAACACTAATCATCACACTAGCCTGCATATGACCCCTTTTAAAGCTTTAAATGGGTATTCTCTACTAGACTTAACCTTTCCCAGTGAATCTCTGACCTCTGTGGTTGTTATTGAATATTACTTAAAGCAAAGGGATATCATGCTAGATGTTTTAAAGGAGTCTCTCCATAAAGCACAAGAGAGTATGAAGATGTTTGTAGATAAGAAGAGAATTGACAGGTCTTTTTTTATTAATGATCAAGTTTACTTAAAATTAAAACCCTACTGATAATCTTCAATAGATTTGAGGAGGGATTTCAAGCTCCCAGCTCGCCATTTTGGACCTTTCTTGTTATGGAAAAAAACGGTCAAGTTGCTTACAAATCAGATTTTCCTGCTACTACAAAGATATATCATGTATTATATGTTTCATAGTTGGAGAAGAAGATATGAGCTACAGCTACAACACTTCTCCCTTGCCAGTTGTAAATGATTCAAGATAGATGATCTTACACACTACCCATTTTTGAAATCGATTCTCGACAGATAATTCATGATAGTTAGTTAGTTCCTCAAGTCTTGATTCAGTGGTCCCACACTACTCCTGCAGATGCTACATGGGAAGATTTGGCTAATGTTCAAGCCCACTTTCCTACATGGGGGTATTGTCATGTACTTCAGGTGGCCCTTATCAGAAAACAAAGGTGGAGCATAAGAAAAAGTTAAAGTATCTAATTTTGGTTACAAGTCAATTAAATTTGGTGTTAAAAATTAAATAATTGTAGTAGTGAAGTATACAGATCTATCCACGTGTAGGGTGGAAGATATTTTTTAGGGTTATACTAGGATTTCCTTCCTTTATGTTGTTATCGATTAAACTTCAATGAATGAAATATAAGTTTTATGGTTGTACTCCTTAAGTATAAAGCTGCCAAAAATCTTCTTCTTCTATCTTTAGTTCTCACAAACAAATCCAAAGCATGACAATGGTGTTAACAGAAAGAAGTAAAGGGACGTTATACAGAAGTGAAACTGCCTCCAAGCAATAAATCTTATTATTGTAATTACGAAAATGCTTAACTTACCGAGAGTAAATCCCTTGAGAAATATTAACTGAAACATGTGCTTGAGCCTCACTTTACTCATTGACTATCCTAGTGATAAATGGCAGCCCAGACCCTAGTTAGCAATTCGGCGTATTATTTGAGTTTCTGGAATTATTCGTCCGTTTGTTATATATTTTTATACTTTGGCCTTTGATGGGATTCGAACCCTCGCTATGTTGTTTCTTATCCTTCATTGTGACCATTGACCGGCTGTAGGCCGGTATAAATTTTAGATACATTAATTATATATTCAATTTAAATTATACCCCTCCTCAACCTAAAACAAAAATTTCCATTAATTAATACATGCCGAATTTTCATCACCGAACTCACATTTATAAAACAAAGTATACACATACATATCTCATTCTGAATTACTACTAAACAACATACAGTTGACTGGATTTTTAACCGAGTTTGACTTTTACCAACCCAAATAATACTCGTATGTGCCGTCCCAAACTTCTTTATGTATCCTAAATTGCTAACTAGGGCCAGATACCGCCGGATCTTCTCGGGAATTAGTGTAGCATTGTTGAGTTATTAAACCCCTGAAAAGAGTAATTTTTTGGGCCTGTGACAACGCATGGTGGATTGTTTTGGGGCAACTGAAAAGAATCCCCCAACAATTAGAGCTTTGAAAACATTCCTCAGAGGTACGAACCCATCTATTCTCTTCCTTTCAGAAACTAAAATGTATGAACAATCTGATTTACAACATGTTAACCATTTTGGTTTTCAACATCATTGTATTGTTTCTTCAGTTGGGATAAGTGGAGGCTTATGGCTATTATGGAAGGATGAAATAAATATTGAAGTTGTATCGCAGTCTTCTAATGTCATTCATGTTATTGTGTCTCAAGATAATCCTCGGCATCAATGGCACTTATTTTGTATTTATGGTTGCCTGTCACTTCTCAGGGGTCTAGTTTTTAGCAGAATATGACTTATTATACTCAGAACTTCGATGGACCTAAGTGCTTCATAGGGGATTTTAATGCTATTGTTTCAAGTGAAGAAAAATTTGGTGGTTTGCCAGTCTTGAACTCTAACATGTCTTATTTTCATGACTTTATCCAAATGAACCACCTCATTGAAGGCCTTATTCAAATGGAAGAGACATTGAAGGCCTAATTCAGCAGCGTCTAGATAGAGTTCTGGCTAACCCAGAATGGTGTATTGGCTTTCACAATGCGGCAGTTCTTCATCTTCCTAAGATTGCTAGCGATCATGCACCAATCCTGTTGAATACTGGCAGAAATGTATCCAGATCTCCTCCTAACTACAAATTTGAAGCCCTTTGGTTGTCTCACCCATAATTTTTAGACAAAGTAAATGAATGTTGGTCGCAGGATGAGGGAGAAGATATCCAGTCAAAGCTGAGGAAACTTGGATCTTTTTTAACAGATTGGATTCGCAGAAGAATAGGTTGTGTTAAGCATAAAATTGCTATTCTGAAAGCTAAACTGTTAAGGATTCAATCTTGGTGTCCTAATGCTGCTAATATTCAAAGAGAAAGGCTGGTGGCAGCTGAACTTAATGATTACCTCATCATGGAGGAAACTTATTGGGATCAGCGTATAAAACAATGGGCTAAATGTGGTGATCGAAATACACGAAACTTCCACTTATCTGTTCAACAAAGGCGGCGGAAGAATACTATATCACATCTTCTCAAAGATGATCAAACCTGGACGTCAGATCAAGGGGAAATTTTGCGGATTCTCATTAACCATTTTCAGTCGCTATTCAAAGAACAAGTTCTACCAGATCCTCCCCAATTCACTATCCAAGGTCAGGCTGTCTCTAACTTAGATAATGATGCTTTATGTAAAATTCCAACAATGGAAGAAATATGGGCTGTAGTGGTCAAGATGGGTTCTTTCACTTCCCCAGGACCTGATGGTTATTCACCTGTATTTTACAAGAAGTGCTGGGTAACAATTTGTAATGATGTTTTAAGATTAATAAAAGACATATTTGAAATGCTGTGTTTCCTGATTTACTGAATCACACGTACATCACTCTGATACCTAAGATTAAGAACCCCAGCGACTCCATCAGATTATCGGCCAATATCTCTGTGTAATGTTCTGTACAAGATAGTCGCAAAAATATTATCTAACAGAAACAAGCCATACCTGGAGGAATTCATATGTTGGTCTCAAAGCGCATTTGTTCCTGGTCGACAGATTCTGGACAACATAATCATAGCAAAGGAATTGTTGCATTCGATGAATAACTTAAGAGCTTATAATGGTCAATTTGTGCTAAAGGTAGACATGATGAAAGCTTATGACCGAGTAAATTGGAAATTTCTTGGTGATATGCTTCATGTTATGGGAATAACTGGAAAATCTCACTCTTTAATTCTGGCGTGTGTTATGACTACTTCTTTCTCTGTTATGATTAATGGATCTCCACAGGGCTTGTTCAAAAGTGAAAGAGGCTTACGTCAGGGCTGTCCGTTATCTCCTACGTATTTATTATTTGTTCGCAAGGCCTCTCCTTACTCATGCAATAATATGAATCTCAAGGCCTTTACCAGGGTTATAAACTCAATTTCAGGGCACCAACAATTACACATTTGATGTTCGCAGATGATTTGTTTTTCTTTGGCACTCACTCCAGGGTCAATGTGAATAATTTGAAAAAACTTCTTCAACAGTATGGTGAATTGTCTGGGCAGTTAACCAATTATAATAAATCTTCAATCTACTTCAGTAAGGGAGTTCCGGCTTGGAAAAAGGATGTAACTATTCAAGACCTTGGGGTAAAAGAAATGACTGAGGATGATAAATATCTGGGTTTCTATCCTTTAAAATCTGATTTCATAATATCAAGTTACAATTTTCTCATTGATAAGTTTGTCTCTCGATTGCCTGGTTGGAGATTCCATTATATGAATACTGCAGGTAGATTCATCCTCTTAAAGACCATTCTCTCTTCTATCCCTATTTTCTTTATGGGAATATGTCTGCTTCCTAAGAGCGTCATTCATGAAATTGATAAGATCCTAAGGTGTTTCTGGTGGATAAAAAACTTCACTTCATCAACTGGTCTAAAGTTTTTCTAAGCAAATAAAATGGGGGTCTGGATGTAAAAAATATAGATCTCATGAATACGGCGCTTGTGTGCAAACTTGCGTGGAGATTTATTGAAAATGAAGATGCTCCTTGGGCTAGACTTCTGGCTGCTAAATATATTCAAGATAATTCTTTTTGGTCTGTTGATAAACCTAATAATTGCTCAGCCATTTGGAGCAGTTTGTTGGAAGTGAGAGAAATCTTAGTGAACAGAGTTTTTTGGCAAATATCTACTGGAGAAAAAGTTCATATTTGGGATAGTCCATGGCTACCTCAGAGTTTGGAGCATCTCATCAACAAACCGCAATCATTATCCACATATGTTGAAGTGGTTGCAGATCTACTAATTCCTAACTCAAAAAGTTGGAATTTTCAGTTACTGAATGAATTATTTCCGCCAGAAACTGTGGCTTGTATCTCCTTAATTTACTTAAGTCCTGAAGATGACTCTGTGGATACACTGATTTGGTCTTGTTTGCCATCAGGTAAATTTTCAACAAGTTCTTGTTACAAACTTTTGTTGACAAATTTTCCTAGTTCTTCAGAAATAAATTCTTTTCCTTGGAAGAAGTTCTGGTCTTTCACTCAGTTGCTGCCAAAGATCCAAATGTTTATATGGAAGATTCTCCATAATGGCATTGCAGTGCTTCCAAATATTGGGAGATTTGTTAGTCACATTCAAACAGCTTGCACTCTGTGCGGTCAGGCTGATGAAACTGTTCTTCACTTATTATTTAACTGTGACAAAACAAAGTTTGTCTTTGATTCTGCTGGACTTGGTGGGAATATTAGTTTGCAGGGTTTCGACGTCAAACAGATAATCCAGATGTGGATGGAGGATAACATAAACCAAAAATGTATACACTGGATGTGTGTATCTTGTGGAATATTTGGAAAACAAGAAATGATATCGTCTTTTCTCAAGGAAACTTCTCTGTTGCTTTAATTATTAGAAAGGCGTATGAGGACTTCATGATGTGCTTAGCGAATATGCCTGAAACTTGGAGTAACTCCATCAATCGATCTCAGTATTGGGATCCACCGGATTATCCTTACATCAAGATTAATGTTGATGCTGCTTTCATTCCACATAATGCATCTGCGGGAGCAGTGGCTCAGGATTTTAATACAAGGTTCTTAGGCTGTGCTTCAATAACTTTTGATGCAACCTCCTCTTTACTGGCAGAAACAGTTGCGTGCAAGTTTGGAATGGAATTTGGTCTGCAACTGGGTTTCAGGAAAATTATTATAGAAGGTGATGCCTCTAATGTGACTGCGGCAGTTCAAGGTAACTTTAGAGACATCCCGTGGAGTATCCGATCTGAAATACTCAAGATTAAAGACCTTATTGGTTCATTTGATGATGTAATATTCAAGCACGTTCCTAAAAGTGCAAACTCCGTAACACATTATTTATGTCAACATGCTATGCATGACTCTGTAAATAGAAGGTGGAATGCAAATTCTCCACCTCTTTGTATTTATGCAAACCTCAATTACCGAGGTAGTCATCCCTAGACAACATTCACTAAACAATGATTTATGGGAAAAAAACGGTTTAGTCCAAAACCGTCCCCAAAGATATGGATTAGTCCACCCCGATCCGACTAGGAACAGATTAGTCCAAAGTTTATTTGAAAATGTGTAAAGATGCTGTTATCCTTCGCACGCGTCTCATAAAGCACACGTGTAGCGAATTAAAACTGTTTTGTAACTGACACAGTTAATGAGGAAGAGACACGTTGGTTCGGAAAAAAAAACTGAAATTAAAAACTGAAAAAAAAAACGGAAATGTTATTATTTCATTTAGCAGAGAGAAGATAAAAAAAACTCAGAGAAAAGAAAACCCAGAGAAAACTTTAACCTAAAATCCAAAATCGAAAATCAAAACACTAAAGATTCAAAATCAAACCTTAAATTTTCGTAGAATTGATTAATACAGTAGCAGTAACATCATGGTGAGTGCTAAAAAACCAGTAGCAAAGCGAAAATCAACATAAAAATCTTCTGATACAACAGCAACAGTTGAAGAAGATACTTCAAAATCACAAGGACCGAAGATGAGATCAAAATCTACAACAGTTTTAACATCAACTGTACCAGAAGATACTTCAAAATCACTACCACCTAAGAAGAAATCAAAATCTACAGCAGTTTCAACAGCAACAGTTGAAGAAGATACTTCAAAATCACCACCACCTAAGAAGAAATCAACATCTGGTCAAGCAAAAAAGGGTAATGCTACTTTAAACTGTTGTCCATCTATTGTGTTTTACCAGTGTAAAGATCTGTACACCGGCATGCTATATCATGTTTATATGTTCTGATGTGTGTGTTTTCAAACTGTTGTCCATCTCTTGTTGTTGGTGTGTATAGATATGTACACCATCATGCTGTTGCAGGCTTTTAGTTTCAGTTCTATCTATTTTCTTGCAATTTTTATAAGATTTGTTGTTGATGTGTATAGATATGTACACCATCATGCTTTTGCAGGCTTTCAGTTTCAGTTCTATCTATTTTCTTGCAATTTTTATAAGATTTGTTGTTGGTGTGTATAGATATGTACACCATCATGCTGTTGCAGGCTTTCAGTTTCATTTCTATCTATTTTCTTGCAATTTTTATAAGATTTGTTGTTGGTGTGTATAGATATGTACACCATCATGCTGTTGCAGGCTTTCAGTTTCAGTTTTATCTATTTTCTTGCAATTTTTATGATATTTGTTGTTGGTGTGTATAAATATGTACACCACCATGCTGCTGCAGGCTTTCATTTTCAGTTCTATCTATTTTTTTTGCAAGTTTTATGAGTTTTGTTGTTGGTGTGTACAGATATGTACACCACCATGCTGTTGCATTGATTTGTGTTCAGATTTCTTGTTCATGTGTATATACTACTACAGTCACATGTTGTTGTACTGATTGGTGTCATGTTCTCTATGTTTTTGTACTGACTGTTGTGTTTTGAAACTGTTTTTTCATCACTTGTGGTACCAGTGTACAGATCTGTACACCAGCATGCCAGTTCATCTTCATATTGCCTGGTTGTTGTGTTTCAAAACTGTTTTTTCATCACTTGTGGTACCAGTGTACATACAGGTACACCAGCATGCCAGTTCATCTTCATATTGCCTGTTGAGTGTGTTTTGAAACTGTTTTTGTTAAATTTTTGTAAGAGTGTAAAGACTTTTACACCTGTATGTACCAGTGTACATACAAGTACACCAGCATGTTAGTTCATCTTCATATTTGATTAGTGCTCTGTTAAATATTTGTATTTACATTGTTGTACACATATGTGACTATTTTGTAGTTATGAGTATAATGAATGTATTCTTCTTCTTGGTTCATTTTCGTAGATACCAACAAACCTTATAAATCAAGTTTCCATGCATTCAGTGACTTTGCGAATAGAAACTTTGAGGAAGATGAAACAAAAAGAGGAGGAAAAGTATGGTTCACCAATTATCAATTAGAGAAGCAAAAGGAAGGACAATTCTGGTCTGTTGTAGATATCTTTGTCCACAAAAAAGCAGATCAGAAAGATTAGAAAGATCCAAGTAAAAAGAGAGATGATATATGGACTAAGAACCCAAACTCAATCTTGAAAATTGTGAGACAGTATCGCCATGAAATTTGTGACACAGGGGGACATTATTTCATGTTTGATACTCCCAAGAAGAACGTAAGAGTGGCAATAAAGAGTGAACCCGAGGATTTTTTTCTAATTTATGGGATTAAGATGGTGGCAATGGAACTTGAAAAAAGAGAAGATGTAAAAACTGCAGCTGAAAAAAGATACAGTCCGCTGATAAACAGATTGACTCTTAAGAAACGAAATGAGCTGGGAAAAAAAGATGTGGAGGAGGAAATTGTACGTATCATGAAGCTAAACCTAAAGTCGCGATTGGAGATTGAAAGAAACGCTGAAGACTTAGTGGTGCTGTTTACTATGTACTTGTATATAACGGTGTTTTTTACCCAGGCAAACGGAAGTATGATTAGCAAGAACCAGTATGCACACTTTTTTGAGTCTTTCGATAGGATGAAGAAAACTTGTTGGCCAGTTCATATACATGAGTATCTCATGGCGTGCATTAAGAAATATTTCGATTCACCACTTAAAGTTAATGGTTGTGTGATTTATCTGTTGGTGAGTTTACATGTGCACATAGTTGTACACCTGATATATCCATTCACCATTTTAAATAATTCTGTTCATTGTGTTTGTTCATTTCTCTTACATTTCTAACTATTCACCTATTTGTTAATGCAGCATTGGTTTGCTGAACACAACAGAAGCATGAAGCCAAGCAATGAAGAAGGTGTGCCAAGGCTTCTCAGGTGGATCATCAGTGACGTCAGTAATACAATCGAGAAAGACCTGAATGACGCCATGAAAAAGGTATCTCAAAAAACTTTCTTATGATAGTATATGTACATTGATATACACCTTTAATAAGGTGTACAGGATTGTACATTGTTGATAGTATATGTACATTGATATACACCTTTAATAAGGTGCAAATGATTGTACATTGTTGATAGATTTTAAGAAATTTGTCTTGTGTACAACAATGTACACTCTTACAACATGTGTAAAAAATTGTACACCTGTGATCAATGTTGATACTTTGGCATGTTTTCAGATGCAACCAGGATGGGTAAAGGCTTACACAGATGAATAGCGATTGCTTTTGGATGAGTACCAGAGGCAGAAACAAGAAAATATCATAGATGCAGTGAAGGAAAAGCTGCGCATATCAGATATGCAAAGAAAGGAGTTGGATGAGGAGCTTACTGAAGTTCAGGAGAGGAAAGAAATGCTTCTTAATTTCATCGAAGAGAAAATCCTAAAAGTTAATGAAGTTGGTCTAATGAACTTGACAGAAAGAGAAGTGAATGATTTTCGTAATTACACTTTGGATGAAATCTTTAAATTTGCAAAGGAAATACGGCTTGAAACTGGGGAGGATGAGGAGATTGAGGAGGACGGGGAGGATGACAAGGTTGAGGAGGATATGGAGGAGCACAAGGAATATGAGGATATTGAGGAGGAGGAGGAAGAGGAGCACAATGAAGATGGTGATATGCATGATGATAAGGATGATGATGACAAGGAGGGTAGCAAAGGTGGTGATATGCATGATGATAAAGATGATGATGATGAGCAGGGTGGAAAAGGTGGTGATATGCATGGTGATCACAATGACAAAGAGGGTAGCAAAGGTGGTGATGACGAGCATGGAACTGAATCTGAAAAGAATGAAGTTCCGTATGAAACTCCTGAAAAGCGAAGGTATAAAATCACTTTTATTAAATGTGGCAGTCATTTCTTTTTATGTGTGTAGATAGTTGTACACCATTATGCTAAAACTCATACCTTTTCTCAAAACTTGAATCTTTTAGCACTCCTCTGTCAAAGACAAATGAAGAGAAGGATGGCAAGGATGAAACAAGGAAAGGTGTTGAGTCTGGAACCGCTAAGAAGCCTAGGTATGAAGAAAATGATCTCATCTCGCATTTATTTTCATTTTCTGTATATGTGTACCAAGATGTACACCTTAGTGATTTATTATGTGTGTGTACAAATATGTACACTTTTGTAGAACCTAACAAAATATGCATTTTTTCAGCACTTCTCTGCCAAAGACAGCTGAAATCGTTGAACATCAAGAACACCAGAATGTGATGGATGCCACTCAATCTGCTGAAATTGATGAAGCTACGATAATCGCAGCTTAAGCTATATCTCAGCTGGACCCTAAAGGCATGTTGCCGGTTGAAGAAGATGTCCTTTTACTCACACAAGGAGAAGAGACAGAGAATGAGACTTATACATCAATTGAGGACCTTCTAGATAACTTGTCTGAAACTGTGTTCGTAAAGATTGAGAAATGCTGTTACAGAACGGCACCATCTGAAATGAAGGTAAAGATGGCAACCCTGATCCACGATTGTCCAAGCTTTTCATTGTTGAGCCAAGAAGATCCAATAGAAGAGTCATCGTAAAAATCATTATCCAATGAAGATGTACGATAAATGATCGTTGCTGAAGCAGTGCAGTTCATCCAACAACATGAAGATGAATTTTTTAGCAGTCAAGAAGTACAAGAGAATAAGACACCACCAGCAAAGACAAGAGCAGGGAAGATGAAGGAAGCAGAGATGTTGAGGACAAAAGCAGCTGGCAAGTTGTCCAAGACACCACCAAAGAGAGCTGCAATAAAAAAACTAGATCCTGATTTCACTGCCGAGGGTAAAACCAGACAAGTAAGGATAAAAGTGGATCAAAAAGGCAAGGGGATCAAAGAGGGAGAAGAACCAGGCTGTCCTGCACCAATAAAGAGAAAGGAAAATGAGTATAATCTTGTCGCCCACTGCCAGATGTTCGTTAATCACCACTATACCATGCCATGGAACCAGGACAGGACAAAAAAAAGGATACAGAAATTCTTCGACTATGCAAGCCTGACGTAAGTTAAAAAAACAATACATCGCACTATACGAATGATTGAATCTTATAAAAAAAAAGGTATGTGCACCACTATGTACACCATGTTAACATTTCCTTTATGATTCTGCAGCTCTATAGCTTGGGAACTAACAAGACTCGAAGATCCAACGGTCAGGGAAGAAATTCCGATTGTGGGAAAAGTACTTCGTGGACTGATGTTCAAAAAATATCTGGACCAAGAGGTACTGCAGTTCTACGTCCATCTGATAGGTGTTTAAAAACACCGCTCTAAGTATCGATTGATTATGCTTTCTTAGCTAGTTTTCTTGAGAAATTGTATTATTAGCTTTCTTTTATATTTTATGGAATTTGGAGCTTATTCCCAAAAAGAACAAGAAATCGTCCAATTGGCCATAAAATAGGAAGAATTATCTAGGAGTCCTTGATATCATCTCGAAGAGCACAAAAAGACGAAGCGAATGGCGAAAGAATGGAGTCAATCCGACGTCGTATGAAGAATCTGGAGGCATTTGAAGCAATCCGAAGTTGTCGAAAACTAGAGAACCTACAGAATTGTTATAGGCACCCGAGTTTCTACTAAGGGCAGCCACGGAAATGGGAGCTGTTAAAGGTTCGTGGTCTTTGGGAGATGACGACAGAGATGATGGCATTGGTGATCGAATGGAGCTCGAGTCTGCTGCCATTATTAATCCTGCCAGCGAGAAGAGAAGGATGCCGCTGCCATTGTGTGAGCTCAAGTTGGGACGTAGAGATTGGTTGCTGCAGTACAATGGTGAAGATGAGGTATGGACGTAACTTACACAGGAGGTGATGGAGAGATGCTGTTCATGGTTGACGGTGGACGACGAGGTAACTGTTGAGTTCGAGGGGACATCATTGAGTCAACGAAGAGGATTAAAGACATGGGTTTGTGATGAATTGAATTGGCAGGAGTTGGAAAGCTAGAAAAGAAGATTTCTTGATGCACAACAACATCACTTCATTGTGCTCAGCAGGTGTTTGCAGAATTGCCATTGGTGATGATGCTCAATGATGAACAGGGGATAGTCGCTGCTGGTTGTCATGAGAAGAACTCGATCGAGAAAAGAGATATATTTGGTTTACTGGCAGTGAAGGAGAGAGCGATTAATGGAGTTGTGCTGTGGCTGTTAGTCGATCGAATGAAGAAGAGTAGCCAGCGATAGAACAAGATGGGGAGCTTGGAATGAAATGGCTTGCTGCCATCGTGATAGAATGTAAACTGTGACTGGAAGTTGACGGAAATAGGTGGACTGTGGAATATCAACGATTGAGCTGCTGCGGATGATGGCTATGAATGGCTGTAGAGACTGGTGCGAGTGGTAATGGAGAGTGAATAATGTTGTTGTTGCCATTATCGATGCCAATGGTAGAGTCGAAGTTGGTTGGATGGTGATGATTCTGTGGCTGTAGAAGGATAGAGGCAGAGATGGTCGGACCTAGGAAGTCGCGTGTTGCTGGCAATGGTATGGAGAACAATAAAGGTGGTTTGAGTCTGTAACGGAGCTTGGCAGTCGATGATGAAATAAGTGGTGGAAATAGGAGATGTTGTGTTGACCGTGGTTGATGGAGCTCGAGGCAATGACGATTGGCAGAGGTTGATGGAGCTACGACGGTTGTCCGTCGAAATAGTAGTACAGTCCAACTACTGGAATAGCAGTATACGAAATCAAGGTGAGAAAGAAGAATAAAGGTGCACTGTCAGTTCCAGCGGACTGACAAGCCATTTTCAAAATGGGCTGGGCTTATACAGCTGCTGTGCAACCCATTTAGACTATGCTAAGAACCTTTTCTTGACCATCTTTGGAAGGGAATTGTGGCGACTTTGGTGACCTACTTCGCACGGGGTTTGATGCACGGGACAAAATTAAGGAGGTGCACTTTCCTTTCTTAGCTAGGTTTCCAAGTTTCTTCAAGAGGTTACAAAACTCTATATATAGGGAAGCTTAGATATAGTTTGAGATATCTTCTATTCACCGTTTTTCTCCCCCTAGGGGGGGACTATCTCTTTTCTATATTCTTTTGATTGTTAATGATGAATTCAAAGTTTTAATTGTGAAGCTCAATTATTTACAAGTTTATTTCAAGCTTTAAAGTTAATCATTGTGGATTGTTTTTACTATATCGAAAGTTTATGATTGGTTCTTAGATTGGTTTGGGTGCGCAACTAGATTAGTCTATTAATCATTCTAATGCTAGTAGAGATTTGAGCGATCCGTAATTGTCGCTTATCTCCTACACAAGTAGAAATCGCGAGACCTTGCAGAGGGATTCTGTGGAGCAATTGCGAGTAAAGACAACACCAGTAAGTGGACCGAGCGTACCGAGTTTAACTGTTGGGATCAAACCTTAATTCACAAACCCTAAAGCATTCGATTGAGTTACACCTTGTAAGCGTACCTCAGGGCGGCTCAGTTGGATAGAATCTGGTAGTCGAGTGCTTCCGTATCCAGTGAAAAAAGGAATTTTGGGGATAGCTAAGCGTACCTGCTATTTTACGGTTGGTGACAATTGATTCTAAAAATAGATAAACGGGTACAATGTTGAGTTAACGGTTAGTAACGGCGAAGGATTTCTTAATTATCATCCTCTTTATCTTATTATTCTTTTTATCCTTCTTTTATATTCTCGCTAATTTAGATAACATATCAATTGCATTACTCCTCGTGGGAACGATCCTTACTACCGCTTTATTACTTGTTAATTAGTGGGAAACATCTTATTATTTTGTTGAGTAAACGACGCTTATCAAAATTGGCGCCGCTGCCGGGGAGTAATTGATAATTGATTTGTTATTTGTTTTGGCTTAAGGTTTTGTGGGTATATCTCTCGTAAGCCCTCACGAGACTATAACTCGTCCACTAGGGACACCTAGGGGTTTAAAGGCTTGTTACACGTCCTAAGTGTGACCGTATCCTCAACGACAGGGAGTTGTATTTTATTTTTGTTTTATTTTGTTTGCTCGAGGACTAGCAAAGTCTAAGTGTAAGGGAATTTGATAGGTGTGTAGAAACACGTTTCTAAGTATCGATTGATTATGCTTTCTTAGCTAGTTTTCTTGAGAAATTGTATTATTAGCTTTCTTTTATATTTTATGGAATTTTGGAGCTTATTCCCCAAAAGAACAAAAAATCGTCCAATTGGCCATAAAATAGGCAGAATTATCTAGGAGTCCTTGATATCATCTCGAAGAGCACAAAAATATGAAGCCAATGGCGAAAGAATGGAGTCAATCCGACGTCGTATGAAGAATCTTGAGGCATTTGAAGTAAGCCGAAGTTGTCCAAAACTAGAGAACTTACAGAATTGTTATAGGCACCCTAGTTTCTACTCAGGGCAGCCATGGAAATGGGAGCTATTACAGGTTCGTGGTCTTTGGGAGATGACGACAGAAATGATGGCATTGGTGATCGAATGGAGCTCGAGTCTGCTGCCATTATTAATCCTGCCAGCGAGAAGAGAAGGATGCCGCTGCCATTGTGTGAGCTCAAGTTGGGACGCTGAGATTGGTTGCTGCAGTACAATGGTGAAGATGAGGTATGGCCGGAACTTACACAGGAGGTGATGGAGAGATGTTGTTCATGGTTGACGGTGGACGACGAGGTAACTGTTGAGTTCGAGGGGACATAATTGAGTCAACGAAGAGGATTAAAGACATGGGTTTGTGCTGAATTGAACTGGAAGGAGTTGGAAAGCTAGAAAAGAAGATTTCTTGATGCATAACAACATCACTTCATTGTGCTCAGCAGGTGTTTGCAGAATTGCCATTGGTGATGATGCTCAATGATGAATAGGGGATAGTCGCTGCTGGTTGTCATGAGAAGAAATCGATCGAGAAAAGAGAGATATTGGGTTTACTGGCAGTGAAGGAGAGAGCGATTAATGGAGTTGTGCTGTGGCTGTTAGTCGATCGAATGAAGAAGAGTAGCCAGCGATAGAACGAGATGGAGAGCTTGGAATGAAATGGCTTGCTGCCATCGTGATGGAATGTAAACTGTGACTGGAAGTTGACGGAAATAGGTGGACCGTGGAATATCAACGATTGAGCTGCTGCGGATGATGGCTATGAATGGCTGTAGAGACTGGTGCGAGTGGCAATGGAGAGTGAATAATGTTGTTGCTGCCATTATTCATGCCAATGGTAGAGTTGCAGTTGGTTGGATGGTGATGATTCTGTGGCTGTAGAAGGATAGAGGTAGAGATGGTCGGAGCTAGGAAGTCGCGTGTTGCTGGCAATGGTATGGAGAACAATAAAGGTGGTTTGAGTCTGTAACGGAGCTTGGCAGTCGATGATGAAGTAAGTGGTGGAAACAGGAGTTGCTGTGTTGACCGTGGTTGATGGAGCTCGAGGCAATGACGATTGGCAGAGGTTGATGGAGCTACGACGGTTGTCCGTCGAAATAGCAGTATAGTCCAACTACCGGAATAGCAGTATACGAAATCAAGGTGAGAAAGAAGAATAAAGGTGCACTGTCAGTTCCAGCGGACTGACAAGCCATTTGAAAAATGGGCTGGGCTTATACAGCTGCTGCCCAACCCATTTAGACTATGCTAAGAACCTTTTCTCAACCAGCTTTGGAAGGGAAATGTGGCGACTTTGGTGACCTACTTCGCACGGGGTTTGATGCACGGGACAAAATTAAGGAGGTGCACTTTCCTATCTTAGCTAGGTTTCCTAGTTTCTTCAAGAAGAGGTAATAAAACTCTATATATAGGGAAGCTTAGATATAATTTAAGATATCTTCTATTCACCGTTTTTCTCCCCCTAAGGGGGGAGAACTATCTCTTTTCTATATTCTTTTGATTGTTAAGGATGAATTCAAAGCTCTAATTGTGAAGCTCAATTATTTACAAGTTTATTTAGAGTTTTAAAGCTAATCATTGTGGATTGTTTTTACTATATCGAAGGTTTATGATTGGTTCTTAGATTGGTTTGGGTGCGCAACTAGATTAGTCTATTAATCATTCTAATGCTAGTAGAGATTTGAGCGATCCGTAATTGTCGCTTATCTCCTACACAAGTAGAAATCGCGAGACCTTGCGGAGGGATTCTGTGGAGCAATTGCGAGTAAAGACAACACCCGTAAGTGGACCGAGCGTACCGAGTTTAACTGCTGGGATAAAACCTAAATTCACAAACCCTAAAGCATTCGATTGAGTTACACCTTGTAAGCGTACCTCAGGGCGGCTCAGTTGGATAGAATCTGGTAGTCGAGCGCTTCCATATCCAGTGACAACAGGAATTTTTGGGGTAGCTAAGCGCACCTGTTATTCTACGGTTGGTGACAATTGATTCTAACAAGAGATAAACGGGTACAATGTTGAGTTAACGGTTTGTAACGGCGAAGGATTTCTTAATTATCATCCTCTTTATCTTATTATTCTTTTTATCCTTCTTTTATATTCTCGCTAATTTATATAACATATCAATTGCATTACTCCTTATGGGAACGATCCTTACTACCGCTTTATTACTTGTTAATTAGTGGGAAACATATTATTATTTTGTTGAGTAAACGACGCTCATCACCATCGACGTTGCAGAGCAATTCTCAGAGATAGCTTTCGTCATCCAGATGATCAAAAGTACATGACATGTGAAATAATAAGTCCTACTGCATGTGTAAGTTTCTCAAAAACAAATAAAAAATGTCATATATATATACTTTAATGATGTGTACATAGGTTAACACCTAATTGACATGGCGTGTTCTATGATTTTGTAGATTTCTTTAGGTGTGGACATAGATGTACACCAGTATGCTATATGATTGATGACACATGCTCTGTTAAGTGTTTGCATGGATGCTTGATTGTTAGATTTTATTTAGGTGTATACATAGTTGTACACCTGTATTATACGTCATGGATACATCTATTTCCAGACCTAAAATGTTTGATATGTAGTAGTATACATGCTTGTTAGTTTTCTGGTCTGATTTAGGTGTACCTAATTCATTTTATTTTCCAACAAATTATTGATTGCAGTACTACGTGAAGAACAATATCATCAGCACTCTACAAACACTTGTGGTTGATTTCATACGGGACATGTCTGACAATATGGAAGTTCTTGTAATCCCCGTCAATCACTCTACAGAACAATTGGCAGTAGGAGTTCACTGGTCGCTTTGAAGTTTGATTTCGAAGCTCTAGAGTGGAAATGGTACAACTCATTCCACTCAAATAAGGACTATAAAGATGATGCACAACAACTGCCAAATGTGGTGCAGTTGGAACTCAACAAGAAGAGGGCGTTGAAGGGTGATGCACCTATAGAACCACACGATATAAACATCATGCAATTCCCTGCACAAGGAATCAACCCGGACTTCCTGCTATACACTTGTTACTTTATGAAACGAAGTGTGAAGAAAACAAAGAGTATCGAAAGAGATCAGCAGAGGGCCGAAGACATTTGTCAGGAAATGAGAACAAAATTGGTGGCCAAGATGCTGAAAAAAGTCGGAGTGTATGAAAAGGTTTGGGATATAGCAAAGGATGAACAGCACAAGGAGTGGCGCCTGGGTATGGAAATGAAACCATTGAAGAGGAAGAGGAGTTTTTAAGCTTCATTATACAAGATCACTTTCTGAATTGCTTCTAAACATTTTTTTTATCTTTAGACAACTTTTCAAATTTCAGTTTTCAATACTATAAAGACCTTGAATTAATCTTTTTATTAGTTTCAATTTAAGACTTATGACTACTATAAAGACCTTGAATTAATCTTTTTATTAGTTTCAATATTGATGTGTTGAAAGTATACTTGTGTAAGTACCAAGGTGTATATTACAGGTTAGTAAAATATTAAGGTGTACATGATTGTGCACTGTTACTGACAGAGCAGAAATTTATCATAGTAATGGTACAGGAAGGTGTACATAATGGTACACATGTACTGACAGATTTATCCAGACCTGCAAAACTGAAAAACATAGAATTGAAACACTAAACATAGAATTGAACAGGCATTAGCAAAATAAAACTAGTACCAATATACAGAATTGAAAACATAAAAATATTACTAAACAAAATAGACTAGTAGCATCCATTGTACAGAAAGGTGTACATAATGGTACACAGGTAAAAAGACACGTAAGAAAACTGAAGTGCACATGAAGGTGTACATAATGGTACAATGTCCTGGCACTAATTATCCAAACCAAAGAAAATTGAAAAAGACATTACCAAAAGTAAAAACCAAACACATAGAATCTTTTAAACAAATCAAACATAAAAAAAAATCATCAAAGCATGGGGCAGGTAGCTCTATTGTGGTGACCAAGGGTGAAGCACTTTGCACACATCATAGGCCTCTTTTGCTTCTTCCAAGCATTCTTCATACGTTGTGTTCTTCGTCTACCAGGTGGAGGAACAGGAATAGGAACAATAACCCTATCACTAGGATCATAAGCCTGCGGCTTGTCAAAATTGAGTATTGGCAAGATGACCTCCTGGTATGTCCTGTTGTACCATTCAGTGGTGAAGTATGGTTCAACAAATGAATAGATGTCCTCCCTTATAGCTTGAATGTAAGCACAAGCATGTGCACAAGGAAAACCATTAACTCGCCACCTGTGACATGTACAATTTTTCTGCAATAGATCTACAGAATGAGACCGGGGAGATGCGACTTCATACAATCTTTCCATGGACTCAGTAACAGTCCAAGTATGACCAATGTCGATGTTTTCCTCTAGTAAAGCGTCAAATGTGGGAGTGAGCCTAGTGTTGAAAGTTTCTAGACCTTCTACCCTTCTCGTAGAATTCATCTTCATAACCTTCAAACTAACATAATAAAAATACAAAACGTAAAATCAAAACATGAACTAGAAGGAATACAGATAAAACATGTGTACAACAATGTACACATTAAGGAAATCCATGTGTACAACAATGTACACACAGTTGCAGAATCACAGATAAAACATGTGTACAAGTATCTATAGATCAAGCAAATCCATATGTGCAACAATGTAGACAGATAAACATGTGTACAAGGGAAGATGTACACATCAAATAAAATAAATGAATGAAACACTAAACATAAAACTCATTGTATCGCATCGAGAAGAGCAAAAGCAGGAAACTTTTTGAACTCAAGAATCCAGTTGTTGAACGACTCGGAAAGAGTTGAAGAGTGAGCACTATATCTGCATATAGGTAAAAATGTATTTGCCCATTTCTCCTTTGGAATAGTCCACGTCCAATTGCATGCATGCCCCGCAAAGCTTCTTCAAAGTTAGCTGATGTGTAAAATTAAGCAGCTTTGTAAAATAAATCAATAACGTCCTTCGAATTCGCATCACCTGATCCAATGGGGAGATTGCACTTGATGTGGTAAAAGCAATAGCTGTGATATGAATTAGGAAATACTTTTGGAATGCCCTGCAAAAGTCCTTCTCCACGATCACTAAGGAAAACAATCTGACGACCATCGACAACTTCTTTTAGATTCTCCAGAAACCAAAACCAGTTTTCCTTGTTTTCAGAAGAAACAAGAGAAAAATCAAATGGGTAAAACCATTGTTTCCATTGATACATGTTGCAGCCATCAAAGTACCCCTGTATATACCAGTAAGATAAGTAGCGTCCAAGTAAATCATGGGCCTGAGATACCTATAGCTATGCTTGCAAGCACCGAAACAAATGAAAATTCTCTGAAATCTTTTGGCTCCATGATCAACTTCAAACTTCACATAGCTATCGGGATTAGTTTCTTCAATTGCTTTGACATACCAAGTTAAATCGCTATACGACTTCTCGTCATCACCAAATTGTTCTTCAAATACGGCTTCTTTCCCTCTACGAGCATGGTGATACTTAATATTGGACCCATAAGTCTTCTTAAAAAGTGACATGATCTGTTTGGGTTTTAAACTAGGATCACCCTGTATATTGTCAGCGATCAAATGCTTGACTAACTTGGTTGTCACTGCAGGACTTTTCAACCTTAAACAAACACCATGGCTACAAAAAAAAAAAAAAAAACTGGAATAAGTAATGTGCACCACAATGTACACCTAATAAGATCTCAAAACCAACACCACATATGCAAAAAGAAAACACAGACCAAGCAAGAATATGTAATTTACACCACAATGTGCCACCTAAAAATCCTACAACAAGTAATGTGCACCACAATGTACACCTAAAACAAGTCTACATATAAAAAGCATAAAGAAAAGAATTCGTCATGTGGACTAATATGAACACCACTAACCAGTGAATAACATTAGAATCTTTCAGCACGAACCGAGAAATGGCACCATTCATAGGCCCAAAGTGAATCCTCCAACCACAACCATCTTCTTGGCACTTTGCAATAAAACGAGTTTTGTCATTTTTAAGAATACTAATCTTGTGACCAGTAGCCATCTTGTACTTATCAACAACAATTCTAACAGCTTTAACACCACCCATAAATTCTCTACCAACTTTGTCAAAAACATAAATCCATTCTTTAGAAATCAGAGGCTTGGCCTGGTCTGCATCATGATCTACCACCCTTACCATCTTAGGACTTTCAGTTACACAAGAATTTGAAGTACTAGAACCAGAACTAGTGTTACAACCAGAACTAGTGCTACAACCATACTTAAAACGAGAAGTATGATTCCGAATCACGTCAACTTTCAAATAGAAATCTTCATTCTTAATAAGAATAACAAGAGCAACTAAACCTTGCAGTTGTATATCGCCTTGTACAAAAATTAATTGATCATTATCCAAATAGCTGAAACGTATACTCCCAGGAGACAAAGACCTTCAATGCTTGCATGCAAATTGCTTCAATTCATCTACGGTTGTCGAAGTATTAACAGGAAAAGCAGCAGAATGCTCACCATGATTCAACACAGCATGAATAACCTTCTCAGACATATTTGATACCCCTACATATTAAAAAAGAAATGATAATAAACATTTGAAGCTTCAAATCACAATTTCAGATTTGAATAACCTAAAACTTAAACAGTGTACAGGAAAGTACACATTTAATAGAAGCCAAAACATCAGATAACAGTAAAACTAAATCAAATACTCCATCGATTAAGCTTAAGAATCTTACTGGAACACATAATTGAATAAATCAGAAGCCTACGATCTAATATCAGTTCGATTTCATATCATGCATCATAAAATTAAAATCATCATCAAACAACAGTAAACAAAAATCGTTTCACGAGAATCAAAAGCTAATATATAATAAATATCAAATCAAGATCATACAAACAATAAGATGTAATAGATCGAATTCATATCATCAACTGATAAACTAAGAAAAACTAAAAATCAGAAACAAACATAAAAAAAAATAGATGTAACATATCGTACAACTAAAAGGAAACTAACCTGAGGTTGGATTCTGCTGTAGAAACAATCAAATCCAACCTAACCTCTATGAATCTGTTAAATCACCTCTGAAATCTATATCTGGATCGATCTATCTCTCAATCTGTCGTGAGTTCAAATCTGAGATGAAATAAATCGATTTCATAAGACTTTCAAAGTAACCTGGAGTTGAATTATGAAGAAGAAACGATTAAATCCTCTCTCAAACTGTTAAATCGCCTCCCAAAATTCATCTCTGACCTGCTCCCTGTTTTGAATTCATGTTTGAGATCCAAAAAAATCGATTTCAAAATACGTTGTATATATATAGAATCGGTTCAAGGGTAATTAGGGTATCTTGAAAATTCGGAAAATCAGGACTCATCTTGTTTTTGGACTAAATTGTAGCAAGCGGGGTTTATTTGGACTAGAGAATACTAGGCTTTAGGGGAGTGGATTAAAGCGTCCAAAGCCCACTAACTTTGGGACTAAACGTCAATTTCTACATGGTTTATTATATGACCCCATGACTAGGAATTTGTTGACTAATTTGTGTCGATCATTGAACACGTGGTGTTAGTGGGTGCGTGGTAGTCAATTGGTGCCCACCGAATTCAATAGTGTAACCATAATTATTTCCAAAAAAGTCGGATCAGATTTTCAAGAGGTATAAATAGATACCGAGACAAGTCCGGTACCGGTACCCCAATTTCTCTTTCTTTCTCTTCTTTATGAAAGATTTTTCTGTCTACTCGTCAAAATTTGCTATTGAGGATTTTTTTTTTTTCCGAGCAATTGTTATTGTAGACGATGAATATGCAAAGAGAAATTTCTCGCAGAAACAATAAGAATTATTGTATGATTTATATTAAGTTTCTTAAACAGGGAAGTCTAAGAAATTGAATCCAAAGACTAATCCCCGAGGTATTGATGGGCTGGGCTGAGATTTTCTTAAAATGGTCGATCCAAGTCAACAAAACACTTCGTCTCGACGGTATTCACGCTTCGGATTTTTAGAAGGAAGAGGAGGCTCCTTTAGGTTTTTAGAAGGAAGAGGAGGCTGGCGCTCTTTAATCATCAGAGGAGTTCTTCGAACAATTTCGGATGGCAAATGCTCAAAATCTCAGGATTTTGGATAGTACTCCAGGTGATACTCCTTTGGTGTACACACAGTTTCAATATCATTATCAAAATTCAAATGCTCAGGGTAATTTCAACTTCACTTACTCAGTTTTCTTATCTTTTTCTGGTCTCGTGATTGATTTTCTTCTGGGTGATTATCATGCGAGTTCATATTCAGATGGTGATGATGTTTTTGATTGTTACCTAGATTTTTCCAGTGGATGATTAGTTTTTTTTATTCGGTAATATTATTTTGCTTACAGGGCTTCGGAATTCTGATTTATTTGAGCAAAGGATGCTTTTAGAACGTGAGGTGTTGACTATTCTTTTGCATCCAACATTTTTAATACCTGTGATAGGATAATTAAAGGTCCAGTTGCATACACAAGATTTTTGAGTTCTACCGAGAGATCTCGGAAGTTTGATGATGTCGTTTACGATGTGTGGTCAACTCGTTTAAGCATTGATAGGAACATTAAGACTATATTGCAGCCATGGGACGAGTTTAGACCAGGACCCGTCTTCGTACTAGATTGTCAATGTAGGCAGTCTGCAACCAGTGGATTGAGGCGGTTCAAGTACACCATGAAATTCAACGAAGTGCAGTATCGACTCATTGAGTATAGGCCCTTACCACCCCCAGCTCCAGCCCAAGGTCCACCGCCATTGATGATACAGGAAGCTCAACAAGAAGCCTTGGAAGATGCTGATCAACCAGTAGGAGAAAATATGTTGGAGCTTCCAGTTTGATGATTGAGGGAGGAAGGTTAGCAGAATCTGTTACTAAGTAATTCTATACTATTAGGTATTAGAAATTTATTGTGGTGTTCAATGTGATACACAAGGCTATATGTCCAAAGGCAGAACTAGGGTATTCTGAACGCCATTGCCTCTGCAAACAATTGATGCTGGAAATAGTTTTATTAGACTTCTTTGTTTTGTTTGTTATTATATGTCAAGTGTATCTTTCACATTTAGTCGATCTTGCATGACAGTCTGCCATGAAAACATCCACTGTTTGGTTTGTGGTATTCAAAATATAGTCAGAAATTCAAAACCAGCTGCTACTGTGGCCTTCTTGGAACCAAATTAGGTGTCCAAACATGCGCTGGTTGTAGCATCATTTTTCATCTAGGGGACCAACATTTTTACGTTGTAGATTTTGAAGCCGGATGCAAGTGCACTAGGAGTTAACATTTATGTTACATGTTCCATTGTAGATTTTGAAACCGGATGCGAGTGCACTAGGAGTTAACATTTATGTTTCATGGAGAAGGAAAACTGGTCCTTCTAGTTTGCTTACTTATAACTGCAGATTAAAGTTCAGTATCATGTCTGGGACTTCTGTGTTTGCTTGCTTATAACTGCATTTATGTTTCATGGAGAAAGAAAACTGGTCCTTCTGGTTAGCTTACTTAAAACTGCAGATTAAAGTTCAGTATCATGTCTGGGACTTCTGTGTATGTTAATGTCATCAGCTTTGCTCAAAGCTAGACAACCTGTACGGAGTCCAGCTCCAATCAGTTTCATTACCCCTTCAATGTTCATGATAACACCCACAATCCATTGAAAGATGACTCAGACACTGCAGAGCAGGCCACATAAAAAATTTCATGAGTTCTGCACATAACAGTTGCCAATGTAGCCCTCCAGCTTCGAAGTATGTTTCTATGGTTCCCCACTCCAGAGGTGTTTCTATGGATGGATACCACGGAAGCTATCTTATAGAATCTCAATAATCAACTTTACCATACAATCTACAGGTTTGGCTAGGTATGGATTACACGACTTCAGGGGTGTAATGAGAATGTAGTGCCCAGTAAACATGAAATAATTCGAACCAAAATAAAAAATTGTTTCAGAAAGTTTTTGCTACATTTTTCCTTTTTGCAGCATCCTTCGGTGTTACGCTGTTACTAAACAGATTGACAATCTGCTTGACTTCTTGTTTCTCTTATAATTTGAAGTATAGCTACAGCCTACAGGTTACAATAGAAAAAACATCCATATTCTACGGGAAGGCGTAGAATATGGATTTGCATATACAATAATGTTCCTGGTTTAAAACATCCATACTCCAGAGGTGTTTCTCTTCTTGTTCCTGGTTTACATATACAATAATGTAAGATCTTGGGATTAAAACTTGTGTTGTTTGTCGGCTTCCCTTTTGGTAGTTCCATCACGTGTAGGGTTTTGTTCCTGGTTTGCATAAAAAATATAAGAGGCCAAAACTAGTACTGTTTTCCGGCTTCCCATATGTGCAGGGCTTTTATGATTCTCGCCAAATTTACCACTTCTAAAGGTCACTGCAGTACCAACGTCGGAGTGTAATCTATGAGACCAGCAACTCTCAGCATTTGCATAGCTACGAAGAAGACGGTTTCACCATTGTCAAGAACATCATGTTTTCCCAGGTCTCCTAGTGGCTTATCGATCAAACAAAACCCAAATTAGAAACCCATTGTACACGGAAAAAAAAATAGCGCGGTGAAAGTATAAATCATGTTACAAGTTATTGCAAAATTATAATATGATCATTAGGATAAAATTTTGTATCTTACAAAGTTACAAACTTTCTTTTTAAATCTCGGATAGTGATAAAATGAATCAAGGATTGGAAGTTAAGAGGGTGTTTGGATACCCATTGAGAAGTTGTTTTTCAAACTTATTAAGTCAAAAAGCTAGAAGCTTGAATGGATTTGAGTAGGAAAAAACAACTTCTAGAAGTTACTTCTAAGTTGATATTTGACTCCTGATAAACAAAAAAAAAAGTACAATTTTTTTTTTTTCCTGAATTAGGCATTTAGCTTCTAATTCTATACAGACATGTGATCTCAAAATTATGGAGTAAACTGAAAAATGCTTTAAGTTGTGGCTCTAAATAACTAATCTAATACAGTATTAAAAAGCTCATACTAGGAAATATTAGTCTATTGTTATTCCGAAAGATAGGGGCAAACCTGATCAGAAACTTTTACTAGGTTGAAGATTTCTATGGTACTTGCCGTTCCTGTCGTCAGATTCCCGAGCTCGTTAATAGCCCATCCATTATTGCAGGTGACAATACAGTGAAGTTTGCTTCAAATCTTGCAAATTCCATACTCACTTGCCACGTCAAAAATACCTGGACCTTAAAAAGTTTCAACTTAGCAACAGTAGCTAACACCAAAAATACTGCAAGCAAACCAAAAACCAAACAATGGAGCAGTAACTTAAAGGTGATGGCTGCAGGATCAAATTTGTTCATATATCTACCTTAGAAACGATATTACTAGTTCAATTTAATCACGGTTTATAGGGGATACCAAACTTTTTTAAGGGGGATACCAATCCAGAGTTCCAGCGGTTAGGATGTTTTTGTTTCATATGGAATGGTATCCCCTCGCAAAGATTTAGTATCTCCCTTTATATATCATGACTTTAATGTGGAATTTGAGATGCAAGTTCTGCGTGTAATCATAACTTAATCCATATTACATCTAGACATTTTAGCACTACAAGACAGGGACGTAGTATCCTGATGTAACTACTATATCATGTATTTACAAATACCAAAAGCAAGTGGAGGCTGATGTCCGGGTCTCCTACTTATTTTAAGGGCAACATACATTTGCAGCATTCCCTGATGGAAAAAATTGTCACGACATAAAAGATCCATATGCAATCTAAACCAACTATCTTTTAACTATCAACCTCCATGCATTTTCATAAGTTTAACAACCTCCGGGCTGGAGGCAACAGTTGATTAGAACCAATGCAAAATGCAGTATGCTTTTTTTTTCCCCATGTTTTCATGGTAGTGCAAATGTTTTCATTCAAATAATTTAAACCAACTATCACCCTCCATCCATTTTCATAAGTTTAACAACCTTCGGGCTGGAGGCGTCAGTTGTTTAGAACCAATGCAAAATCCAGCTTGTATGAGCCTACGAATTAAACTAACATATATTGTCAAACAGAATGGAACAGTTCTTCTATCTCTCTACTTTGTTTTATAAGCATTAGATCATTACCAAATTGAGTAAAATGGATATCTTGTTCTTAACAGAAGCCACTGTTAACATGGAAAGAAAACCTGAAAAACAAGGGAGGTTTTTGCTTTACCCTATTCTTTAATGAACAGTTCTATCCACCTGTTAAATAAATCCTATTTATTTTCAACAGAAAGAGTATGGGCTATGCTTCCTTTGCTTCTTATGAATCTCATCCTGTTGAGCTGTTGGAGATGGTGCCAAGACAAAACTATCTAAAATAGAATAAAAAAAATTCTTGACATTAAGTTGCCGAACAACAATATACCATACCATCAGAATACTGCTTCACTTGTGTTTCATGAATGAAATAAGTTCGAAACTTTCTTGTGACAATAGAAGTACAAAAAAGAATTGCAGTTGCAACGAAGTACACTTTATAAGAATTGAAATAAGTTGAAGAGCACCACCAACCTTCAGGGATGAGATCCCTTGGCCAATTGATCTAGCTTTCCTTCCGATTGTTTCTGGAGCATCAGCCATCTTAAAAGAGAAGAACCGGGAACCCCAACAACTTCATTAAAAATAAGTATTCCTTAAAAATTCATTAATTGGTTACATCAACTCGTTTCAGCCATGAAAAAAGAGTCCAACAATCTCGTCATCAACATCACAATACTAAAAAAAAAAAGAATTAAATTAAAAAACATAATTTATACAACAGTCATAAGTTACCATTGATTGCCTACAAGATCACCTGCTTTACCACAAATTCTCGGCAGAAGCTGCCAGAACTTAAAGGTTTGGTCTGGAGTGATGGAGTGCTTAAAGTTAGAAGTCCAATTTGAAACCGCATGGTTCACACCAATATAAGTCATATCATTAGCTTATAAGTACTTTCGATGAGATTGTGGTAGGCTTCAGTGCTTCACAATTGCCAAAAGCATCTAATCTTCCTAGGTTATCCAATTATTGGAAGCTATCAACTATTTTTTTCTACTGTTTTGAAGTGTACTTATATTTCCTATCTGCTTTCATGCTAATGTTTCATAGATGTAGAATATGTGATCCTAAAGCATAAAGCCAACTATCTATCAGCATAAGTAGTAAATCATGATTAAAAACACATAATTAAAAATAATAAGGAATTGTAAACATGTTAAGAGGCTGATATTTTAAGTTTTTAACAGAGTCGACCCGAGTTATAACTCCCCAAGAAAAATGCATGCCCCCCATAACAAAAGCCATAATTTGTGAAGCAAACAAGATATATCCTTGTCAGAACAAGAAAGTTATACAGAGACAGTCGAATAATAACTAACTACAATATTACTCCCTACCTTAAAAGTTAAAACATTTTTACCCCTTCAGCTAGTTCATTACAATTAGTAAATCTCTGAATATTTTTCTTTCTAAACCTAACTACTACCAACAAAAGGGAAGCAAAAAAAACATTTGGAACTGATAGTACTGTACTCCTTCATGTATTCAATCTTTTATGCCCCCATTTCCATGCATTTTAATTCCAGCTGCGAAAGTCACAAACAAAACAAGAACAAGTGTCACATTTCTAGATACAATTCCTAGTAACACTTATATATGCTTATCTGTTTAGAGAGCCATAAATCTAACAACATAACATATCTATGTATCCGTGCTTACCTGTTTCTGCGCTGTGAGCAGCTATGCGCACAATCATTTGTGGGTTTTCCACTATTTCCTTAAGATAAGTAGCTAACTGATTATGACCATGGTTAGATGCGATTTCAGCTGCAGTGAGTCCAGAGGGGTGTTCCGCAGTCGCTTTAGTTAATAAAGATGGATTTACCCCATCATGTAACAGTGCTGTAGCTGCACCTTGCCTGGGATACATTTGTGTTTCACACATAATGTAAAATTTTACTTAAAGAAAAGATTTAACTAACTAAGCAACTAATAAAGGCACGAACAATGGGTATGAGTAAAATAGAATAATCACCTTCCATAAAATGCTGCCCAGTGGAGTGCCGTCCAACCAAGTCGATCTTTACGATCTACTGATAAACCACCTTGTCTGAATAGTGAAATCGCCCAAGTATACCCCAAACTAGCAAATAAATGTAAAACCCCTTGGCCTTGGGAATCAAGTAGCTTGCTTTTTCTATAACCTTCAAAGATATAACCTTTCAGATATTTTCTTAGAATAATTTCAGATTCATTGCTTTCTTCCAACTTCTTTTTTAATTTTTCACAGGCCTTTTCATTGGTTAACAGCATTGAAGCTAACTTACATTCAAGTTCAAGCTCAACTTTGGACCTACTAGTTTTAGGTGGGGACTGAAGTTTAAGGACTTGGCTAATAGGTATAAGAGAATCAACACTTAGATAAAAATTGACCCATCCAGGGTAAGTTGGAAGTAATTTAGCCCCATATACACCTTCAGCCAATCGTTTTGCTGGGACTACTACATCTCCATATACAAAGAACACATTCTTTCCATCCATGTGTGAATATTCTGCCTTGTAATGCCCAAAAACCAAAACCTAAAAAATTCAACAATTGAGTGTTATCTGTCGCTAAATGATAACAAATACAAACATACACTAGTGAAAAAGAAGAAGAACAACTGATGCTGATGAGGTAGTGCTTCTCCCAGAAATAAAATATAAACACAATGAATGGAGACAAAGAATTTCCACACACAAAAAATAAAATGGAGATAAAAGAATAAAAAAAAATCGAAGCCAACCTGTTCAGATTGATGAATAAAATATTTCTCTACAAGAAAGATACACTTGTCCCGAATTTGCTCTAATCCTGTTGAATTCATATAATAATGTCACATTATTTGGTTAAATTTTACAAATAACATCAAAATTACTGTCTTTCATCTTATTCATACCTCCGACAAGTTGCATTTCACCACCACCATGTTCACCACTAGTTACCCTTTCATAAACCTCAATAATCTCCATGGTTCAACACCCACCCAAAGAAATGCACCTATAGACAATAAAGAAAGATGATCTTAAACCCTAACCCCGAACAAAAATCAACAAATGGAAGTATAGAAAACCAAGACAATAAAAATAAGTAGACTTTTTCGAGATTTTTACTTTAAAATCTAAAAAATAAATTCTTACCAGTTTTTTATCAGCTACGCAGTCGATCTTCCCTTTGACAAAACACTCAGATCTGTCGTCTATTTAGACAATAAACCAATATTGGGCAAAGATGGGGAAAACTAAAAGGTACCTAGCACACTATCTCTTCTGTCATCTGATATTATTCACCCACATTAATGAAGGTCATGTTACGTCGGTTTTTTATTGGGTTAATACTTAAGAGGTAGTATTATTCACCCGAAGGTCTTTGAAGCCCAGCATGAAGACTTCCCTGCCACTTTTGCTCTCATTATGGGTATAATAATAACAATTACTAGTTATTATGTGTTAAAGAGCCCATGTTCATGGATGTGCGGTCCAAAATGGGAGTTATTTGGTTTTCCTTCCCCATGTATATAGAGGATATAATATCCATGTAACCATATAGTAACTCTTATCAATAGAATTCTGCCTCTTTCTCTGCCTTTTTCTCCTTCCCTATTATTCCACTGCAATACGTTATTATGCACGAAGCTGTACCGCAGAGCTATAAATTGATTTTTTCTTACTGCAGATGATTTACATCAACGGATGCTAACGGTGAAATCACCGGAATCAAATCAGCTAAGTTGGATCTGTTTTCTCCTAAATATTTTTTTTTTTAATTTTTCCTGGAATCAAATCGATGAGAATTGATTTGACTCTGTTCTACCCAGACCATAAACAATCGGATGATTATTACATTTTATAGTATATTCGTATTTGTTATAAAATTGATATGTTATGGTTGTAAATCTAAATCTAGTATGTTATGTGTATGCAAATCCTGATCAATCCATTGATAAAATTGTATAATATATTATTGTATGGCGTGATTGATTATATTTATTGATTATATTATTTTATGGCGTGATTGATTATGCTCGGTCGGTTGCAAACCTCTGCTAAAAAGGAGAAGAAAGCATGCTCTCTTACGATGGGTTCCAGCCTGTCCAAGCTGGTCCGGTTCAACCCGGTCCAACCCATTCCGGTCCAACCAGGTTGGGTCCATCCCGTTCCGGTCCAGATCGTTCTGTTCCAGTCCCAATCCTATTTTGGCAGTCCAGTCCCAGTCCGGTTCCCGCGCTCCAGTTCCTGTCTTGGTTTTAGACCGTGCACGACCAAGGCTGTTCCGGTTCAGGCTATATACAGCGGAACCAAAATCTAAGGTATGTAACTATAATGTGGGTCTTTACGTTGAGTACTTACTAGGACTAATTTTTTATTTATTAGAACATGCCTAGTTTTTTTTATTTTGTCTTAAGATAAGTCCACATTATATAAATGGTCTATTTAAATTATGATTGCTGATCTCGATCATTAAGAATTTTGGTCTTAATACTATTTTATTCTCTTGAATATGATAATTGGCTATAGTTGAATGGCGTCTTTTGTTCAATTGGTTGTACCAACTCCAATGTATTTATTTGGGGTTTAGAAGTACTTGGACCATTATTGCGTACTTGATATTGTCTCCCCAAATTTGAATGTTTCGTGGAATGTAATCCACGTGCTAGACTATTAAGGAGTCAGTGGTTTCAAAAGAGTTGCAAATAAAATCACATGTATTCCAATTTTTGTGGAAGAACTCACAAAAGATGATATGAGTCAGAAAATTTCCATTTCTCTACTTCATCCATGATACTAACGAACCAGTATATGTTGAAGTGTGACAACAAGAGAACTATCTTTAGTAATATATTCAGCCTAAAGTACGTGGTTGACATGTATAGTGAGATTCTCTTGGCCTGTTGAGATAAAGAAATTTCTCAAATTAAGCTTAATGTAGCAAAAATTGAAAATGGAAAGAACCCCGAAGTAATGAGGGTTAGACGTACCGACTCATATAAAGCATGTGAGGCTAAGATGTAATTCTAGCTCACACCAAAGTACAGGTATCAATTGAACATGGGATGAAGCTAAGATGTAATTCTAGCTCACACCAAAGAGTTAGGAATGAATTTTCTTACCGGTATTGGTACAAGCAATGTAATGCGGGTACCATAGTAGCAACCAATTTCCATAGGAAGGTCATAATTTAGACATCAACTTTAATGATAAGAAGAACTTTGCCTGGCCAATTGATTATTTAATTGAACTAGATCCAATATCTGCGCTTATGGAATGAAAAGTACACCATTCCTAAGAAAAATAAATTCTCTAAAGCACTTGAGATATATCTGGATGAAACGTAACATATATTCACTCTAAAGTAATTGAGTTGAATCTCACTTTTGTTACTAATAAGGCCACACCACTTATTTAATATCTCAAGACTCAATGTCTAATAGATATTGGTTTCCCTCCCACCTGCTTAAGGAATTTAAACTAGTTGTTGAACTATTTCCTTATAATGTGACTACGAGGATTGGATCATTGAGAGCAACACTGTTCTAAAATTTGTTTTCGAGATAGAACAAAGACGTCAGAAAATCTCGACATGTACCGAGAGATAATCACACCTTGTTAAATTCCAAAGAAACCCATGCAAATGGATATCATGTGGAACCTCACAGTGATGAAAATGTAATTGATTGCATCTTTTATAGTCTCTAATATATTTGGAAAGAAATATATTTTAGAGAAACTAATGAGTCAATCTAGTGAAATGTAAATCACTATAGTATTTGGATTATTGAATCCATATTGACTCCGACGATGAAATGTTGGGAATTGACTCATACAGGCTATGAGCATAACCATAACGGTACTTTGGTTGTGACATGATGTTTTGTTTTCAAAGGACTCTCACAAACATCACTTTATTTGAGTGAACGATACAATGGGAAAAAGATTGACATAATGCGAAGTTACGGCATATCTCACAATAAGTGTTTTCTAAAATACTAGATGCACCACCCCCTAGTCCCCATTATGCTTTTACAGTAAGGAAGCACATCACTCATTTTTACAAAGTCTATTGTAAAAAGGATTAAGACCATCCGAAGATGCAAATGGTAAACAACCTATATTACAAAGAAAACGAGGTGAAGTTTCTAAAAATATTCATGCAGAATGCGGACCATTAAAATGACTTATAGCTCTGGTGAATGTTTTGACATTTTGGACTAGTTATAGTTCCTAGGAAATTTGCGTTTGGAAAACTACTAGCACATATTTTACATGTAAGGGATCACCACCCCTTGAAAATGCTAGCTAGTTCACATCAAAAGGACTTGATGGTTATTGCATATTTAATAGGATGAATGCAGAGCATCCTATACCTCATGGTCTCGCAAAGGCTATCATCAATGGTTACCGATGATGTCTAAGGAATAGGTTATGCGAACCAACCTACCTTTTATTGCTTTGGGATATGCAATATTACACGCATCTTTACTTAATTCTTTTTAGAACCCAATATTAGTGAACCTTTTTTGCGTACCAGTTGGTAACTGGATTTAAGCCTGACATTCGTGTTCTTACGCATTTTTGGTTGCACTAAATATATGTGCCATTACGACTCCACGTTGTACTATGATGGGTCTTCAAAATTATTAAGTAGTTATGTTGGAAATGAGTTCCCAGCAATTATCTGCATTTTTAAAACCTTTGGCAGGAGATCTCTTACCGCTAGATTTGCGGGTTGTCATTTTAATGAGACAGTCTTCCCGCCGTTAGGGGGAGATAAGAAAAAGTATTTTCTAAGGGAACGACAGGAATTTTCGTGGTGTGTTCCCACTATGTCTCATATTTATTCTAGTACTCCACAAATGTAAATGTGAAGTGACAAAAAATAATCGATTTTCAGAATGTACACTGATGTTGCTAAAGTGATAAGATCACACATACCAGCTGCAAACCTACCTGCAAGGTTACGAATCCTTAATAAGGGATATACACCATAGAATAAGGTGTTGCAACTACACTTAGTGAAAGTGTGGTTGAGGTCGTGGCTCCATAAAGGAAGATAGAGAGACCACCATGTTCGATCAATGCTCACCTAGAAAGGAAGTAGATGAGTAAGGCACAACCTAAAATTTGTATCATTAATGAAATCATCTCATTTGATTGTCTTTGACTATGTCCATGAATCAAAACTGGAGGACGCTCCAAAGTTTAATGATTCCACAGAACATTGAAATCCTAAAGGATTATGAGAACACACACGAGTCAATGGAAAGATCGTGTGAGCATATTAATGATTATTTATATATATAGTTGCTCAAGGAAATAGAGCAGTATCAGATCGAACCATGCTTTTTATTATTTAATGTCAACAAAGAGCATATTTGGCCTACACAATCTAGGTAGAACTTGGTTCTTTGACAAATATACAGGTATTTTGTGTGATAGTGCTAACCAACCAAGTGTAAAGCCTATGGGACATACATGATTATATTTGTCATAAAGCACAGTGGGAAGAATGAAGTCTCAAAGTATTAAGACTCATCTTGTGGCGCGAGATTTCTTACAAAGCCCTGGAATTGTCCTCTAATAATGAACGTTATAGCGTTCCGCTACTTAGTTAGCTTGGTAATTTCAAAAGGACTTGAAATGCAGCATATGTATGTGGTTGTTAGGTATCTCTGAAAGAATCAAGAGATAGTAGATATTTACAAAAGTACTTGATAGCCTTTTGTTTCCCAAATCAAGTGACTCTAAACCACAGAGTGCGTTTACAGTTAGATAGAACGCTCACTTATAGATTAAAGTAATCAGGCGGATGTGGTATACCCGTCTAAGTGGCTATTTGATTTGGAGGGGATAGACAAGTAAGTTATTTTTCCTTGCGTATTCAAAAGAAAGTTCCTAATTTGGATTGTAGTTATCTATGCCGATGGTACAGACATGATGGGTACTCTTGATGTAATAAGAGACCTAAAAAACTATTTGAAATCCGAAATTGAGATGAAAAAATCTAGGGAAAGCTCGACCGAATACTGAGCTTGTGGTATATTATTCCACTAGTTTGCATATGTCTAAATTTGTCAGGAAATTTAACAAAGACATGCATCATGATAGCACTCCCATGATTAGTCGAGGTTCAAATGTAAGTAAGAGACCATTTCGTCTAAAGGAAGATGACGAAGATGTGTTAGGAGATGAAATTCCCATATCTAAGTACAATAGACGCATTTTTGTACTTAGTATAATAATGTACTCGATTAAATTTTACATCCTCAGGGAACTTGTTAGCTAGATATAGCTCAGCGCCAACGCGACGTCATTGGTATGGTATAGTGAATGTAATCATGTACTTAAAAGTAACCATTGACATAAATTTGGTTTATCCCTGCAAGGACATAAAAAGGAATGCTAATGAAAGTGAAATCCAAAAGTTGTTGATTATGAAGGAACAGTAATCTCTTCTCCAACGAAAGTAATCAGGGGGAGATATGGTAGACTATTTTCTAAGTCATTACCGATATTCAGTTTCAAAAAGTACACGACTAAAGGAACTGTATGGAACAACTCTGAAAGTAATCAGGGGGGATGCCGACATCAGGGGGAGGATCCAAGGATATGATTTCGACATATTTTACTTCAAAATTGAAGCTGTGTTGTACTCTTTTTCCCTTCGATCGAGAATATTTTTTCCCAAAGGGTTTTGTTACTCGACAAGGTTTTTAGCGAGACAACACTAAAAACATCAAGTATGTTGAACGTTGAAGACATAAAGATCGTGTTGATATTACTGAAAATATCTGGATCAAAGAAATGAAACGTGATAGTCTGTTAAGCAATGTAACTTCCAGAATCAACAACATGGTCTTATAAATATTCAAGTCACCAAAGTAAAGTGTGATAAACTCCTTTTGACTGCATTAGACTAATGAAAATTGTCTGACATCAGGGGGAGGATCTAATGGTATGTTGAACTATTTTCCTTCACCGAGGTTGCTTTTTCCCACAGGGTTTTGTTACTCAGCAAGGTTTTTAATGAGACAACAACAAACACCGGGAATGTAATTTCCCATCTAAGGCTATTGTATTTGCCACGAGGATTTTTATCCTTAGTAGTTGTGAAGCAACTAGTCAACTTCAAAGGTGATCATCTGCAACGGATCACCTTTACTTGCATCTATGACATTGTACTCTTTTCCCTTCGTCAAGGTTTTATCCCACTGGGTTTTCCTTGTCAAGGTTTTAATGAGGCAACGTATATGCATGCAACCATGTTCTAGGTTTACTTAATGCTGTACTCTTTTTGTTTAGTTCAGGTTTTGTCCATCTGGGTTAGCCTGACGAAGTTGTAATGAGACAATTAACTTAGACTCGACGATCTTTGAAGATCATATTACATGTGATGAACTACATGTAAAATACGAGACAACATGTGAAGTACTACATGTGAAGAGCTATACCAAGGTTTTGTCCTACTGGGTTTTTTTTCCTTGTCAAAGTTTTAATGAGGCAATTGATTTCGGCGCAAGTCATCAAGGAGAGGAAGACATTTGAAGAACTACATTCAAAGTACTATATGTGAAGCACTATGTATAAAATTTTGTTATTGAACCGCACAAGGGGGAGTGTTAAAGGGCCCATGCCCATGGATGTGTGGTCCAAAATGGGAGTCCTTTGGTTTTCCCTTCCCCATGTATATAGAGGATATAATTTCCATGTAACCATATAACTCTTATCAATAGAATTCTTCCTCTTTCTATGCCTCTTTCTCCTTCCATATTATTCCACTGCAATACTATGGGTATAATAAAGAGGCAAACACAACTACCTAAATTTTTACAGAGAGATAGGCACCCCATCGCTCGATCATTACTAAACCGTTCGGTTTTCATTACAAAGACAACGACTTTATCTATGGCCCTCGACACTATGTTCGTGGCTCAATGGTTCATCATCCACCGGTCACAAATCTACCCCCCTATAAATACTCAATTTCAGACTCATTTCTACTCACATATATTCCACACTTCTCATAATTACGTTTTCAATTAGTATATCAACACCTCTTAAAACTCTTCAAATTTTTTGTAATATAATTTTAGTTTTAGTTTTTTTAACATGGTTGTAAATCAAAGATGTGTAAACCGAGACAATTCAAGAAGAATGTTGAGTGCAAAATTTACTGTTTCCGAAGATGAATGCATTTACTTTTTTTTTCCGCTCTATATATATCAATGATGCACAATAATAAGGCTGGACATTGTGGGAAAATGTATAACAGAAATTTCAACAATGAACCTCAATAACCTTGATGGAAATATGTTGGGTGTTCACTTCATTCAAATCATTCACCAAGTAAATTTGTATGTTGCTGCGGTAATGCAAGATAATCGAAGCCAGAGGAGTGGTGAAACCGACATTGAGATGGTAAATAATTATATGTATTCTAAATTTTAAAAATGAATTTTATAATTTATTTATAATAGTTAATGATTTCTTTTTATAAATTACGGGAACAAATGTATCGGGCGAAGGGATCAACAAAACGGAAAAGATTCCAATATCCGTAGCAGGGATGGATTGTGCGCCCAACATCTTTTAGATGCTTTGAATGGACCTTTCGCCGCAGTTGCTGATGAACTTCTGTCCTCCATTACGGGTGTGGTCAATCTTTGGTTGGCAGGAAAACGTCCTCGTATTTTAGGTGAATTCGTCGCAAGCACACCGCTAACTCCTCTTCTTAAACCAGGTGGGGGGCTTAGGCCTATAGATAGGTACTATTTGGAGGAGGCTGGTCTCTAAGGTGGCAGCAATTTCAGTTGGTAAAGATATGGAAACATATCTTGGTAATCACCAGTTCGGTGTAGGGGTGCCATGTGGTGGCGAGAGTATTCTGCATGCCGTAAATGGTATTTTGGAGTTGAAGGGTAATTCAGATAAAACGTCAATGTTTCTCATTGATTTTACCAACATGGTGGATAGATCTTGCTTAATCAAAGATGTTAGACTTCATTGTCCTGGTATTTATCGATGGGTAGAGTTTTGCTATGCTAGGCCGGCTAGGCTTTATTACGATCAATTCAGTTTATCTTCTGCTCTTGAGGTTCAACAGGGTGACCCTCTCGGTCATCTTTTATTTGCTCTGGTTCTTTATCCTCTCGTGAAGACTATTGCCTCTCAGTGTGCTTTAGATTTTCATGCTTGGTATCTTGATGACGGTACCATCATTGGTGATACCACTGAGGTGGCTAAATCCCTAAGCTGAATAGAATCAGAAGGCTCGGGTAGGGGTTTGCATCTCAACATAAAGAAGAAGGATGTATTTTGGCCTACTGTAGGCCCCAGAAGTATCGCCGATGGTGTTTTCCCGAGCGGCATTGGTAGACCAGTCAATGAGGTTATTTATTTTATTTTTATTGGGGGGGGGGGGGGAGTGAGCTTGGATTTACAGTTTAGTAGCGACATGGTGCTAAGCAGGGTTCACATGGCTATTCAATTAATGACTGCCATTAAGAAGCTCAAAGATCCTCAAAGTGAGATGTTGCTACTTCAAAACTGTACCGGAGTGTCTAGGTTATATTTTACAATGGGTACTAACAATCCTGCTGTCCTTCAACAAGCCTCAAATCTCTTTGACAACCAATTGTTTCAGTACCTAAGACTTTTAGTCATGGGTGACGGAGCTGGTTTTGGTCCTATACAACTTTTCCCATTAAGGATGACGAATTTGGTATTTACACTATGGCAATACGCTTAACTATTGATACCTTGTGTCTCAGAGTCAAACCAGGTCAGTTCCAAAATGATTCTTCACAATTTATTTTCCACGGATAATGCTACCTTTCAGACGGCTCTACAGAAATTCATTCAGATATGTGGTCTACCTTCTGAATACAACATTGGTGATATTGCCCCCTTTTTCATACATTCCCTGACAGTAACTTACTTCAATGCTGTTAATAAGCAAATCCCAAGCCAATTTGTTTTATTTGAAAGAGACTCCATCTTATGGCAACGTAACAGAGTCAAACATGCGCATGATTATTTATTAGTTGTACCAACTAGTGGTTTGAATTAGTGTCTTGGACCTTGAAAAGACGAGGGTATCAATATACACCATAAACTTTTATTATCAACCTATAAGTCCTCTACCGAATGTGATCGGCTATGGACAGAGTCGAGATAATACAACAGATTAGGTTCACACTTCGTGTGATCGTCTATGGATACGAGATCGATACAATACAACAACAAGATCACTTGTGTGATTGACTATGGATACAAGATCAAGATGATACGACAACAAAGTGTGTACTTGATAATAGCTTCGAAAATAACTGAAACTCTATAGGATCAATATCAAGTATTACGGAGTTAACGTATGTTTGTATTACTAATTATAATAATAATTATAATGTGGAAAACAAAGTAAAAGACACAGCAATATTTTTTTTAACGAGGACACCGCAAATACAGAAAAGCCCCCGGGACCGAGTCCGGTTTTGAATACTCTCAGAATTAAGCCGTTATACATAATCTAATACCAACTTTGTATAGTTGAGACCAAGCAGACTACCCCTAGACACTTAGTTTCGTCAGTATCTCTGTGCCTTCGACTTCTAGAGTCACGCACATGAATAACAAGTCCTTTGGATCATATTCCAAATAGCAAAGGAATAAGAGTCTGTTTGGTAACCACTGTAATCAATCTTGCTAGAAGATACGTGAGTCGTTTACAAAGGCTCTTATATTTAATCTAATAAACTCCTTTGTATGGTTAGATTAATCTAAATGCTGATTACCAATATAATCAAATTCTAGGTTCGCACTCAATTAATATATATCTCAAAGAGAAACTTAAAAGCGATGTCGATCTCACGCAACTAGTCAATCAAGTATATCAAAGATAAACCGATTCTAGTTGGATCCCAGTCGATCAAGGTTGTGCACTAAATCCACAAGATAAGAAAACTAATAAAAACTCTTCTTCGTCTTCAAATCTTCTATTGCCTTCAAAAACCTGCACAACAACACTTGAATCCTCTTGTGATCAATCACGCACAAAACGGAGTCTGTTAACAATGGATTCTCACAAGATGTATTTAGATCCGAAGATGGTTATAAACATCCCGTCAATACTTTGATCTAGTCTGAGTGAATCTTATATCAGAAGAGAAGATTCTCAAGAATAAACAAACTAGCTAGGTGCAATCAAAGTTTAAACAACTGTTAGTCAATCAAATCAATAATAGAAAACTAATAACACTGCAACTATCTAGTTTCCTACAACGGTACTCGTAGAGCTTCTTGATCCCATAGAAGTCTTTAAACGAGGGGTCGTAAGAGATTTCGCCTAATTAGGGTACTTTCCTCTCCAGATAGACGGCTCCACCAGAAACAACAAGAAATGAAGTTTGCCTGTCTCTTAGGATAGTTTGCAAGAAATGCAAACTCAAGTATTTATAGACCAAGGTTGTTTAGACAATAAAGGAATTCCAAAACCGAAAATATTCTCAAGATATGCATTAAAGTACCTAAATCCGGTTTTCCTATTTTCAATAAATGTTAACCAATATTTCCGAAAACTCTCACGGAAAACTTCTATTATTCGTCTAGCACATTAACTAATAATATATTCCAGAGGATATGCTTTAATTGCTGGTAATTAAAACATATATGATAAAAATCATAATTAAATGCTTTTCACTTTTTCGGTTCTGGTTCAGGTTCTATAAAAGGGTCTAGATAAAATGTTTTCATGGGCTGGACTTCCTCAAAGGCAGGATCCTGAAGATCAAGTTGTGGAGTTTGGAAATACTCAACTAGGAACTTAGAAGCACGTAACAATAACCTGAATAATTGGGGATCCTCTACGTTAATCATATTTGACTCATACAGCTAACCACGGTGGTGGTTATTCTTAAGAAAATGTGTCGACCCTAATCTCCTAAAGTAATTAGGTTTAGCCACATTTGAATATAAAAAGTTCCCACAATTGGAGAAAAAGTTTTTGGTGGGAAAACAAAGTCATTCGAGGTATCGTAGCCTGGGTTAACCACATCAACCAGAGGATGGGTTTTTAACAACTGAGCTTCTTTATGGACATCATTATGTTCAGGAAAACGTGTATGAAGATAATCTTGTAAAATGGTTGAGGCACATATGTCAAGTCCCAAGTGAGGGACCTTTCTAAGAGTTAAAGCACATGGAGAATGATAATCACCCCCAAACTTAAATTTTTCAGTTTCTCTAGAAAGGCTAGTCACAACTTCCCTAATTTCTGGGTCATCAGATTCCTGGAAATAGTCAATTGATTCTTCTAAGTCAGGTTCATCCTCACCCATCTCTACGAGTTCACTTTCTTTGTCTAAGACTATTGTTTCTAAATCGCTAGACTCAAAATAAACTCGTTCCTCTAAATCATCATTGGCTTCGTAAAAATGAAATACTACATCATCTAAAATGGGGGTAATTCTAGTCAAATCCTCGTCATAGGTGAATAATTATTAAAATTATTTGGATTTGTACTAGAAATAACATTATCATTATAAATCTCAATTGGAGTAACAAATTCCTGATCACTATGCCTACATTTTTCAGATTCTCCATCAATATTATCCTCATCATATTCATCATTATAATAACATGAAAATGATCGAACCTCATCTAAACAAGTAGTGTTACCAGTTCTAACATCATTATCTTGATTATGTGAATAACTATCCTCATTTTCAAGGGTACTATTGGAAACACTATATTAAAAATTAAGCTTATTTTAAGCATTCTGCACCTCTAACAAACGCTTTTTAATCGACTCACATGACTTCCTGATGGTATCATGTATAGAAGATTCACTCTTGGTTGCGGTTCTTTCGTCTATAACTAAGTCATTTGTCTCAGTTGACTTATATGTCGACTCAAGTAACTTACGTGTTGACTCAAGTATCTTACATGCCGACTCTAGTTGAGGAGAAGTATAAGAATCTTGCTCGTATGACCGGTACGCATGTGGATAGTGATTGGGCTCACCATGGTATGACACATAACCTTCAAAAGGTTGGCGTTCCCAACCACTATTCACACTATGGTCATAAAAAGAGTAATGTCCATATTGTTCAGTTGGATATTCGTTGTATTGGCTATTGTAATACTAGTTTGACATTCTCAATACAAAATAAAACCCACTGACAGGGGATTCGTGGGTGGATTGAGTTTTACCTCCCGTACCAGACGGGCGATGAACCGTTGAAGTCGACTCAGGCCACCGACTCCTATGTCGTGTACGAACTTGAGGGGCCGAAACGGTATCGTAATTGTCGTCCTTCTCGTCGTTCCCAGCAGTAGTTTTATTTAAATTAACCCTTCCTTAGAGTTTTAAAAATAATAATGTCCAATGTTTCAAAAATAAAGTTCAAAAAGTCCAAAAATAAAAGATTACAAATAAAATAAAATCCTAATTACAGTTTCTAAAAATAAAAAGAAATAAAATCTAATAAAAATGAAATAACTATATACAAAAATCTTGTTCTTCACTCCTTTTGGATTTCTCTTTTCTTTCCTTCTTTGGCTTTGCTTGTCTTTTCAGCACTTCTTCTCTTTTTCTTTAGCTCAGCTCCAAGTCTGAAAGCAAACAGAAATACCAAAACGCATAAAAAAGAACAAAAATAATAAAAATAAAATAAAACCTAAAAACAAATCTATAAACAAGTCCGCGTCGGCGACGTCAAAAATTGATTGAATTTTAGATAGTGGTAAGAAAGGTTGTCGTTCACTCGGACTTTGTTGAGATTGATTTTATGCTTAAATATAGAATATATATATACAAAAAATGGTCACAGGATGAAGAGATGACCGGGACTCAGGATTCTGCCAAACTCATAACATAAGGTTCAAATATTAATTCTTTTAACAATTATAGCTCAATAAATAAAAACATGGACTCTTATTTTTGCCAAGGCAGATTCTCAAAATATTAGTTGTAAGTCCTAAGCATGGGACATCAAAAAATCTAAGCAAGCATGACCCATCAAATGAAATGACAACTAATTAATCAAAATCATAATTCAATTTTAATTAGTGCAAAAGTCATAAAAAGAATTAATTAAAAATTACCCACGTATGACATTCTGCTTCCTCCCTTATCCCAGTGATGGGGTTTGGCTCCACATGGTGAAAACACGCTCAGAATAAATTTTCATTGCTCAAAAGTGTTTACAAGAGGTGAAAATGAAGAAAATAATGAAATCCAGAAATTCGCAATGCTTATAGGGCGTTACAGAAACCCTGTTACAAATGTGTGTGTTGCGAAATCAATGTCTCTGTTGCGAATTTTGAAAATAACTGTTACAAAGAACTGTCGCGGACACTGTTGGAAAACGACTGTTCTCGACAGCTCTATGTTCTTCGTGTTCTTTTTCACCAACAGAACCGGTTCATCTCTGCAACTTGATTTTTCTCCATCCTCAATCCTATGTTCGCTCCCCTGTCCTCCATCCCCTTCTTCTCGAACCCCAACAACTATTTATAACCTCAGGACCCCAACCGTTATTCTTCACGGGAATAATTCCCTTTTTATCTCATTCTCGCGTCTGTTAACAGCTCACACACTCCAAACACGATGTCGTATTTTTGTTGATTGAGTATAACTCACTGCAACACACGAAATCCTCCAGTTTACGCAATTAATTCCCAAATAATTTCTTTCCTTTCTCTGCAAAACATGGGAAATAATTCCCTTTTTCTTCTATGTTAATGATTCATACGCGGCTGCTGATGTTGACTTATCCTAAGTATGCTGAGATCATGTAAAACATGCCTCAAACACATGCAATTCTTCCAGAATGTACAGCAGAAACCCCGAAAATATCTCAAGTGAATATACGCCCTGTTTTCTTCCTATCGGGGATTTAACCTTCCTTTTTTCAATTCTAAGAAACATACCAATCCTATCTTTATCAAATAGAGTATTCCCAATCAATTAATGTGACAAAATCCCCAAAAATCTCATTTAAATCCAATCCAGAATACATGCAGCCAACCGAGTTTACTTTCCCGCCAAAATCTTTTCTCGTGAGGAAGAAATCCCCCTATCCTTTATGGGGTGCGAATAGCACTGAGGTGCCCCTTATCCAAAGTGGGAGTCTGTTTAGAAAATGTCCTCCGGGATGCCTTTAACAAGTTTTTGAGCCGAAATTTCCAAAAATGTTTATTTTCCAAAAATACCTACAAACAGGTTTATTAGTGATAAAATGAGTCCCAGCTAATGTAGTTATGGGTGAAAATGTGTCGCACTTACGTGCTTATCAAATTCCCCCACACTTACATTTTGCTAGTCCTCGAGCAAAACAGATGAAGACCCGCTACACAGCTGGTCATATCGTAAGAGAGAGTTAGACCCGCTACACAGCTGGTCATGACAAATACCATACACAAGACCCGCTACACAGCTGTAGGTAACCCTAAAAATCATAATGATAATGATAATAATAAAAAAATATTTAGACCCGCTCAATAGCTGATCATGATAAGAAAATACATATAAATAGACCTGCTCCACAGCTGGTCATAAGAAAAGGATTAGAAAACAAACGAATAGACCCGCTCAACAGCTGGTCATAAATTGCAAGATAATTCCTGAAAAAGAAAAGTAAGAAGTTAACCACTCCCCCACACTTAAATCTAACATTGTCCTCAATGTTCTAAAGATGAAATTAAAAACATGAACAAGGAGAAACTGTTACTACTTAAAGGAAGTGGGGAAGGATATTACCAGCGTACAAAAAACATGGGTTACCTACCAGCAAGTGCTAAGTTTAAAGTCTTCAGCCAGACTAGGAAAGGCTTATTCACCTCTGATGTAATTTTAAATAGTGGTAAGAATGAGTTCGTAAGACTTGTGAAAGCTAGATTAATTTAAACTAAAAGTAGAGAAAATTTTAATCCAAATTTGTTTTTTTTTTTTAGAGTGAAAATAACCAAGACACTAGATTCCACTATTACACATGAATAAATGATGATAAAGATTCCAAAACTCTAATTATTTTTAAAATTTCTTTTTCTTAATTCACAAATTATCAAGCATATTCTCAAACATTAATTGTATCCCTTAAGCATAGATTATCTAACCAAAGCATAACCTATCTAATTGAATCACAACTAATTAGGAAAAATTATGCAAATAATTAAAATTCTGCAAAGCAGTAATTTGAGTGAATTATAAATTGCAAAATTAGAGAAAAGTAAAATAATTACCAATTATTCATGCAACAATAGCTTCCTCCATGCCTTGGTTACGCGAGTATTAGCTCATCATTATCATGGAAATATGCTCAAAATTCATCTTTATTAATGCTCAAAAATGGTTCTCAAATGATGAAATAGGAGAAAAATTGATAAAAACCGGGTTTGTAACACTTTTGTTCGTTACAAACCGAGCTGTTACAGAGAACGATAAAAATGAAGTGTTGTTGACACTGTCGCAATACGACCCACAAACAGTTGTCGTTGTCACTGTTGAAGAACGACGGTTACCTTGCGTCCAATGTTCTTCGTGTTCTTCACAGCAGCAGAAAATGGAGTTTTCCTGCAACTTGATTTCTCGACTCTCTGGTTCTTCCTAACTGCTCCCAACTCTCCACATCTCACAGTGAGACCCCAAACTACCTAATATATCAATCAACACGTAAAAATCTCGCTAATAAATCCAAAATATTTTCTTTTACTCGGAGATGATATTTACGTGATTCTTCCCCTGTTTATCTCCTCCACGCATCTGTTTGATCTCCACACACTTCCTGCACGCTGAAAATATGTTAAACTCGCTCTAATCTCCACGAAATCTTCCACAAAATCTTCTCAACACGTGATATTCTCGTTTCTCCCTGTTTTCTTCTTGTGGATTAATCAGCCAAATTCGGTCGAAACAGACACCCATAACAGCTTTCTATGGTCATATCACGTCTACCCATTAAGTTTCAGGGATTGAATCTCACTAAATCACGTCCAAAAATCGATCGAAAATTTTACAGAGAAATAAGTTTATTTTCCCGCCAAAAATCTTTTTTTGAATTTGAGAAGAACATGTCCTCCCCCTAATCCTGCACGGGTGTCCCTTTAGCACTTGTCTTATGGGGTGCAAATAGTAATTTTTGGGCGTAGATAGTAATTTTTCCGAGGTTCCTCCGACACATTTCTGGGGTGCTTCCGGTGCATTTCTGGGGTGCCTTTAGTACTCTATCCTGGGGTGTAAAACACCACTTTTCGAGCCAATTTCGTCGCAAGAGCTTATTTATCTAAAAATACCTACAAAGACATAAAATAACAAAATAAATACAAAATCGAACACTAACAATATATACAATTGAGACATATTAGACACAATAATGCGTCTATCAACCTCGCAGAATCATAAAGAAGTAACCTGAACAACTGCGGGTCATCTGAATCAAAAAGTGTTACCCAAAAGAAGAGGAAATTACAACAAACCATAAAGATACCGCACATACCCGTATATAATTTTTTAATTAAGACAACTACATCTAGTTGTGGTTCAGGTTCAGGTTCTATAAAAGGGTCTAGATAAAATGTTTTCATGGGCTGGACTTCCTCAAAGGCAGGATCCTGAAGATCAGGTTGTAGAGTTTGGAAATACTCAACTAGGAACTTAGAAGCACATAACGATAACCTGAATAATTGGGGATCCTCTAAGTCAATCAGATTTGACTCATACAGCTGACCACGGTGGTGGTTATTCTTAAGAAAACGTGTCGACCCTAATATCCTAAAGTAATTAGGTTTAGCTTAAAAACTTAATATCTGACACATTTAAATTTCAAAAGTTCCCACAATTGGAGAAAAAGTTTTTGGTGGGAAAACAAAGTCAATCGAGGTATCGTAGCCTGGGTTAACCACATCAACCATAGGATGGGTTTCTAACAACTGAGCTTCTTTCTGGACATCATTAGGTTTAGGAAAACGTGTATGAAGATAATCTTGTAAAATGGTTGAGGCACATATGTGAAGTCCCAAGTGAGGGACCTTTCTAAGAGTTAAAGCACATGGAGAATGATAATCACCCCCAAACTTAGAGTTTTCAGAGTCTCTCGAAAGGCTAGTCACAACTTCACTAATTTCTAGGTCATCAGATTCCTGGAAATAGTCAATTGATTCTTCTAAGTCAGGTTCATCCTCACTCATCTCTACGAGTTCACTTTCTTTTTCTAAGACTATTGTTTCTAAATCGCTAGACTCAAAATAAACCCGTTCCTCTAAACCATCATTGGCTTCGTAAAAAGGAAATATTACATCGTCTAAAACGGGGGTATTTCTAGTCAAATCCTCATCCTTTTAAATAGGTGAATAATTATTAAAATTATTTGGATTTGCACTAGAAATAACATTATCATTATAAAGCTCAATTGGAGCAACAAATTCCTGATCACTATGCTTACATATTTCAGATTCTTCATCAAAACTATCCTCATCATAATCATCATTATAATAACATGAAAATGATCGAACCTCATCTAAACAAGTGGTGTTACCAGTTCTAACCTCATTATCTTGATTATGTGAATAACTATCCTCATTTTCAAGGGTACTATTTGAAACACTATATTGAAAATTAAGCTTATTTTGAGCATTCTGCACCTCTAACAAACGCTTTTGAATAGACTCACATGACTTCCTGATGGTATCATGTATATAAGATTCAGTCTTGGTTGCGGTTCTTTCGTCCATAACTAAGTCATTTGTCTCAGTTGACTTATATGCAATAGTACAAACTGACCCTTTTGCAATGCCAAATTAGCGTGTCCATAGGGTTTTAGTCACGCTAATTTGGTTTGGACTAGGCGTTGCTTCTGCTAGCGTGGTTTTAGGTATGATGGCGTGGATTTAGGTACTATATAGAAACGCCTACCTTGCGTGTCTATTGCTGCCTGGAATAGACACGCTAAAACCCATAGGCGTTGCTATATAGTGTCCTAAAAACTTAAGTACTGGTACCCTGTAGACACTCGATTTATTGTTTTCGTGTGGCTATTTGGTTCACTATAGACACGCAAATTTCTTTTGGCGTGGCTATTTGGTTCACTATAGACACACTTTGTTTTTTGGCGTAGCCATTGGTTATCCAATAGACATGCCATATAGGTTTAACGTGGCTATATGTTATGTTTAGCCATGCCAATTTCAATTACCTTCATCCACGTGGCTGTATTAGGAACCGTTGAATCTTTTTTAAGATGATACAATATTGACCGTTAAATTAGATGCATCCTACACAGTCCACATGTAACATTTTGAGCCGCTCACTGGATATCCTATAGACACGCCATATAGTGTGGCTATATGTTATGTTTAGCCACGCCAATTTCAATTACCTTCATCCACGTGGCTGTATTAGGAACCGTTGAATCTCTTTTAAGATGATGCAGTATTGATCGTCAAATTAGATGCATCCTACACCGTACACATGTATCGTTGTGTAATAAAACAAACTTCACTGAAGGCCGCACCATTTTTCACATATGACGCCCATAATAAAATCCGTAACCAAATATCTTTATTCAGCAGATCAATTTTCTAATTTACACTGGCATTCATGTTCCATTTAGTTGTTAATATATTTCTGTCTCGTACTTATTATTTAATCAAACTGAATAAACAATTTACGTAAAACAATATATATATACTTGATTAACAAAGCAAAAGAGCTAAGAAACTAACCTTGTCATCAGAGATGGTACACTTATCTTTTGGCCATGCCACAAAACTGTTTCCAGCTTCGTATATTGTCTTAAAGTCACCACTTGGTTCCGTTAACACGAACAATGTCTCGATAACCTCAAGAATATTGACAGCATAACAGTTACTAGGAAGATCTTTTCCATGTATTTTCTGGTTAGGCACCGTAGGTAAAATACTGCCTCTAGCAATGACGTTTTCCCTAGATCCATGCCAAAATTCGTATTTTTCTTCCTACATAAATATACGGCATATGAACATCTTATAAAGAGAAGACGCTAGAATTAACAATATAGATTTATAATCAAAAAACATACTCCATTAGATGTCTTAGCCAGAGGTTCTGTCATAGATGTGCACGACTTCTCTAGAGATATTGAAGGATTTGGTTGGGAATTACTGATAGAGTTCGGCATAAGATTAGGAGACTGCTTCTTAGATCCATCAGAAGGGTTGCTACATGCAGGAGACTTCCGTAGAGAAGTAGTTGGTTGGGAATTACTGGTAGGGTCCTGCATAAGATTAGAAGAGTTAGTTACTTTTGAAAGTTACACATATTTCTATTTTTCTAGGTTCTCTAATTTACACTTGGATCGGTGATTCATATTGTTAGAGAACTGCTCGGTCGAACTCGCAAGCGTTGCTATCTCAAGCTTGTTGTCAAGTTTAGTTGCCAAACTATAAGTCTTGATTTCTAGTCTACTTATAGCTAAGTCTCGGACTAGGATAGAAAGTGTAGTTGAGTTCTAGACTCTACGAAGTTCATCATATAAAGACGAAGAACTACTCAAGGAACTGGTGGAACTTCATCGACTAAAAGGTATGTTGAGACTTGAACTTATCTATCACTGAAAAAGTCTATCTACTCTATCTCTTATCTTGAGACAAAAGTCGTATTGCTATATAGACTTCGATTATACATATTTGCTATTTCAAGCCGAGTTTATCTCGCTCTCGAAATATGTGTTGGTAAGCTTTCGCTTTGGCCAAGTTCATCTTTACAAGTGACGAAAGTCATGTTGATTATTTAAATATCTTGAAAATCGCTTTGATGAAAAATAGTGTGTGAATAACCTCTATTTAACATCCTCTAAGAATGTTTCAATTATTGAAATAAAGAGTTTAGAAAATGTAACCATCTTTGGATATAAGCATATAATGTGTTCGTGCATTAGTGTATAAGTCAAAAACCGGGAACCAAATGTATGCATACTTTTGTGTGTACTAAATGGTTGATGGAGACTGGGTAAGTATGCGTACCCGTACGCATACTGGCGGAAGTTCACGTCCATGAATTTCTGCTGAGTTTGGAAATCAAAACCAACTCAATCCGGTTACCTAAGTATGCATACCCGTACGCATACTGGCGGAAAGTTCACATCCGTGAATTTCTGCTGAGTTTGGAAACCAAAACAAACTCAAATCCGGTTACTTAAGTACGCATACCCGTACACAAACTTAAGTGTGTTACTTTCTAAAATTGGTTTATTCGTGAACTTAGACTTATATAAACTAAGGAATGCATATTTGCAAACCGTGGTTATAAAGTTCATGAATCGATTCGAGTGAATCAAAACCGATTTTTCTTCGATTGTGTCTTGTATACTTCTATGAGATCTAAGCAATTGAACATCTCTTGAACTAGTTCATTTGAGTCATTTTAACTAGTTATGGTGAAGATGAATAAGGTTGATATGAAAGTGCTCAGATGGCTAACCATTTGGTTAAAAACTGTTGAACCAACGACTTGTACACGTTTAGGTACGGTTACACAAACCTAAATGACGTATATTTCATTTGCGTATAACAAGCTAAGTTCGATCTAACGGTTGAAAGATATTAGCTTGAATCTAATCAGGTTTTCATCTAACGGTGAATATTGAATGCTTTGTTACTAAGGTAACTTAGATTGCAAACCCTGATTTGAAAACTATATAAAGGAGAACTCTAACAACTGGGAAAGTTAATCCCCACACCTTCCCGTGTGATACTAGTTGTATAAGATAGAGTCGATTCTCCTTTAACCTTAGGTTTCTACCGAGACCCTATAGGTTAACGACTTGAAGACTTCATTGGGATTGTGAAGCCATACCCAACTATTTTCTATGTAGTTGCGTGATCTGATCTTGTTGTTTCAATCGTATTGAGTACAATTGTAAAATTAGCTCGAGATTAATTTCTCCGATAGGAAAGATAGAAAAGTAATCACAAACATCTCCGTCTCATCGTTTGTGATTCCACAATATCTTGTTTCACTAGTCGATTAAGATTATTGTGAGGTGATTGATAATTCTAGGCTGTTTTTCGGGAATATAGGTCCGGGTTATCGATTGGTTCCTGTTCACCTTGATTTATCAAAAGACGGAACAAAACTTGTAGGCATTTTTGTGGGAAACAGATTTATCTATTCTTGTAGACTTTTCTGTGTGATACAGATTTGTTTATTAAAGTCATCGACTTTGGGTCGTAGAAACTCTTAGTTGTGGGTGAGATCAGCTAAGGGAATCAAGTGCGTAGTATCCTGCTGGGATCATAGACGTAAGGAGCGCAACTGTACCTTGGATCAGTGCGAGATTGATTTGGGTTCAACTACAGTCCAGACCAAAGTTAGTTTGTAGTAGGCTAGTGTTTGTAGCGTCTTAATACAGTGTGTGTTCAATCTGGACTAAGTCCCGGGGTTTTTATGCATTTGCGTTTTCCTCGTTAACAAAACTTCTGGTGTCTGTGTTATTTCTTTTCCACATTATATTTTGTTATATAATTGAAATATCACAGGTAGTGCGTTGAATCAATCAATTGGGAAATCCGACCTTTGGTTGTTGATTGAAATTGATTGATAATTGAACATTGGTCTTTGGTACCGTTCAAGTTAATTTCTCTTGTATTCAATTAGACTCGCAGATTTATATTTGCTTGAGTAAGGATTGAATCGAGAAATTGAGATATAACTCTTTGATATAGTTTTTATTAAGTTTGAGTCTGACTGTTTAGTTGATTCTCTTAAAAGTATTGGAGTTAGTCCATACAGATTGCTAAGCGAATTATTGGGTGAGGTTGTTGTCCCCCACTTTTAAATTGGTATCAGAGCAGGCAAACGCGTTTAAAGACCTTATAAGTCTGTGTTTGTAGCGATCTGACTATATGGACGGCAGTGATATCTCTGACAAACGCGTCACCAGAAACAAAAACTATGTCTCGACTTTGTCTATCAAAGAGAAAGATTCGTCAATCTCAAATATAGAAGAACCTAGTGTTCTAACGAGACAGACAGACTATGACATGTGTTATTCCGAAGAGTCTATCTCCGATGATGAAAGGGGAACAGCTGAAGAGAGTGAACTGATTCTAAATCTTGTTAGAATCCAAGCTGATAAATTTAACCGGTTGAAAAAAAATATCAATGTTCTTCTCGGTATAGTAAGAGACTGTGATTCCAAAAACGCTTAAGTTCAGTCTTCACGTATCTTACTTGAGGAAAGCCTCAAAAAGGATGCTTTGGAAATCGAACATCGCTTGAATAAACTCTCGATTCAAGGATGTTCCAAAAAGTCCTCTATACCATCTACTTCTATTGCAACTGAGAGAGTTCCAGTTCGAGAAGTAAAATAAGAATTCCCTTCTATTGGAAAAGATGTGCCTATTGCCTCTTCTAATCAAGGATGCTGCACATCACATGGAAGGAAGAAATCTCCGAACGATGATGGTAAGACGATGCCTTCTAATCACTCTCATGATAAGAAAGTATGTCTCTTTTGTGATTCAAAAGGACCTGTTAAGCAAAAGAGAAACTCTAGGTTGAATGACAATTCCATTGTACGACTTCAACACACATTATATTTAATTCTCAAAGGTGTAACTGACATTCGTATGTCTAAACCAATTAGTTTCAGTACTTACCCTGTGTATTCTACCAGGAAAGTCAGTTCTATGAGTTCCTCAAATGCTCAGAAGCATAACAGACGTCACAACAAAAATCGTCTAAGAAGAGATCAAGTTTTTTCTTCTGTCAAAAACGGAGATAATGTTAACTTTGATGTGAACAAAGTATCAGGAGAAGGAAGCAAAAATGATGATATGAAAAATAACCTAAAGGTGATAATTGAAGGTTATAAAGAAATCGTCAACATGCTGTCAACCGCCTCTAGTCAAAATTCTTCTGGTAAGAACTCAAACTATGTCTCGTATTTTGATGATAGTAAGTTTTATGATAATTTTTCACAATAAAAGAGATTCTTTCCGAGATTTGAAAGGAAAAAGAGACTCAACCATGAACATCATTCATTTAATGAGCTTAGGGATCATTCTTGTGCTTATTAATCACAAGGGTTGAGAACTTACTCATAAAAATCCTATTGAGTAAGTTGTGGTAATGGTCAGGTATACTTGATGACAAAGTGTGTTTTGATTCTTTGGGTATTTTCTTATCGTTCCTATCCAGATAATTTTACAAGCATGTTTGCACAAGTATTTGCATTTTTGTTTTGACGAAGTTTTTTTTGTTTGAATTTTTATTTTGACAAATTGCTACTCTTGTGCTCTAAATTGTTTCTCTCTGAATATATAAATTTATTGAGCCAAAAAGACTAGTGATATTTTTCACGTAGCAAAAATTCTGTCAAATTGTGTTTTTATTTTTTGGGTCAAATTGTATTCGTACGAGTACCCATGTTACTGTCATGAATCAATTTTTGGAAACCCTAAAAATTACCTTCCCTAAGAAACAATTTAAATACCCAACCCCTTGAGTCACGAACGCATACTCTGGGTTATTTTGTGTTATCTCAAGAATGTCTTCATCTTCACACTCTGGTGATTTTGCAAGAGGTTTTCTTAATAAAGGTATTGGTTTCGAGTCCAAAGGGATGAAGAAAAGAACCCTAGTAGAAGATGATCATCCTAATGCCTCATGTTATTATGCCTATACACATCAGGATGTTGAGAATGAGGATATGGTTTCTGCTGAAGTGGTTCATGATTTTCTTAAATACTTTGAGGAAGCAAAACTGCATCTCGTTGATACTTTGAAGAGTCTTGATGTGTTGAGAACTGAGTTAAAAAAGGTTACGTCTGACCTTGGTCTCATAAAGACACATGTTAAAGAGCTTCTCAATGAGGATATCTTCTCTGAAGATGCAGTGGATGCTGTCAATCACAAGCTCAAAGACCTCAAGGCTCGTGAGGATTCCGAAACGTCTATGTGATTTCAGTTCGTGTTCGGTTTTGATGGTTTAGGAGACTGTCTTTGTTTTTAGCTTGTTGATCTTATTTTGTCTAGGAAACTTCTTATGAGAACTTTATTCTTGTGTTTTTAAGAAGAATAACTAGAGTTTGGAATAGCCATTATTGTGACTACACATAGCTATGTCCAACGATTTTCATCTTCAATGTTTTTAGATTTATTTGTTTAAATTCTAAAGTTGGTTTGGAAGATGATTTTGCAGTATTAATCTTTATGGTTTTATATATTGCAATTTGTTATGGGATATGTGTGTTTGCGTCCGTGAACTATGATTGTCCCATACATGGTCAATAGTTAAGTCTTTCGTACGTCGATATGCAAGTATTGATAAAAGAATGAATGGACTTTTGACAAAAACAAAAGTTAAGCCTTTTATGTCATTATGCAAATATTGATGGAAGAAAGGATAAGCTTTTGTTTACAAAGATTAAGTCTATTGTATGTCATTGTGCAAATAGTGATGGAAGATAGAACGAATCTTTGTCTATTCCGCAGTATTGATCTTCCCTGATTCATATCTTTTATGTATATACTATGTGGCTCCGTAAGTTCTCTTATGTTGAGCATTTCAAATTGAATTAATCATGGGTTCTCTTGTGGTTAATTTAGTTGAGTATTCCGGTTGAATTAATCATGGGTTCACTTGTGGTTAATTCAATTGAGTATTTTGGATACGAATTCATATTCTTATATGATTTGTCGTTGTCCAAAGAAATCCTTCTTTTCTTGTGAAAGTAAGGTCGCTCTTGTTGTTCTTTCGGGAATGATATTATATGGGGGAGAGTTCTTATTTGAACTTGTGCTTTATTGCCAAATCTTTGTGGGGAGTGCGGCTGTGAAATATTATAGGGGTTATCTTGTATCTTTATAAACTCCTTGATGAATGCATTTAGTTTCGTCTATATGATTGCATCTAAAAAGTTGATATGTGCTTTCTTTTGGTCATGAAATGTCTCTATGGAAATTTCATTAGGATCCCACTAGTTTTCGTACCTTTGCCAATTTTATTGACAAAAAGGGGGAGAATTAATGTGTAGTTTACACTACAAATACATATGGTTTTCGGATCATTATGTAAGGGGGAGTGGTTTCTATGTGAGATGGAGTATTGACTAAGGGGGAGTGATACATATCACCATAGTATTGTTGTCAAAGTTGTGATACAATTGAACTTTGATGCTGTGTAATAATACTATGACACTGTGTAACAATGATCGAGAGCTTTTTCTTTCTCATTGTTATGGCTACGGATTTTCAACAACGATGATGCTGAACTTACAACCTTTGGAATCATTGGAGTACTTGGAAGTGACGAAGATTTTGAGTAATGTTGAAGAACATAGGAGATCATGCATGTGGAAGAGAAGCTGTAAAGTTTATTTTTTGTATTCCATATGTATTGATAGTTTTGTCACTAAAATTGACAAAGGGGGAGATTGTTAGAGCACTGCTCGGTCGAACTCGCAAGTGTTGCTATCTCAAGCTTGTTGTCAAGTTTAGTTGCCAAAACTATAAGTCTTGATTTCTAGTCTACTTATAGCTAAATCTCGGACTAGGATAGAAAGTGTAGTTGAGCTATAGACTCCACGGCATTCATCATACAAAGACAAAGAACTACTCAAGTAACTGGTGGAACTTCATCGACTAAAAGGTATGTGGAGACTTGAACTTATCTATCACTCAAAAAGTCTATCTACTCTATCTCCTATCTTGAGACAAAAGTCATATTGCTATATAGACTTTGATTATACACATTTTCTATTTCAAGTCGAGTTTATCTCACTCTCGAAATATGTGTTGGTAAGCTTTCTCTTTGGCCAAGTTCATCTTTACAAGTGACGAAAGTCATGTTGATTATTTCAATATCTTGAAAATTGCTTTGATGAAAAATAGTGTGTGAATAACCTCTATTTAACATCCTCTAAGAATGTTTCAATGATTGAAATAAAGAGTTTAGAACATGTAACCATCTTTGGATATAAACATATAATGTGTTCGCGCATTAGTGTATAAGTCCAAAACCGGGAACCAAATTTATGCATACTTGTGTGTGTACTAAATGGTTGATGGAGACTGGGTAAGTATGCGTACCCGTATGCATACTGGCGGAAGTTCACGTCCGTGAATTTCTGCTGAGTTTGGAAATCAAAACCAACTCAATCCGGTTACCTAATTATGCGTACCCGTACGCATACTGGCGGAAAGTTCACGTCCGTGAATTTCTGCTGAGTTTGGAAACCAAAACAAACTCAAATCCGATTACTTAAGTACGCATACCCGTACGCATACTTAAGTGTGTTACTTTCTAAAATTGATTTATTCGTGAACTTAAACTTATATAAACTAAGGAATACATATTTTCAAACCGTGTCTATAAAGTTCATGAATCGATTCGAGTGAATCAAAACCGATTTTGCTTCGATTGTGTCTTGTATACTTCTATGAGATCTAAGCAATTGAACAACTCTTGAACTAGTTCATTTGAGTCATTTTAACTAGTTATGGTGAAGATGAATAAGGTTGATATGAAAGTGCTCAGATGGCTAACAATTTGGTTAACTACTGTTGAACCAACGACTTGTACACGTTTAGGTACGGTTACACAAACCTAAATGACATATATTTCATTTGTGTATAACAAGCTAAGTTCGATCTAACGATTGAAAGATATTAGATTTAATCTAATCAGGTTTTCATCTAACGGTGAATATTGAATGCTTTGTTACCAAGGTAACTTAGATTGCAAACCCTGATTTGAAGACTATATAAAGGAGAACTCTAGCAACTGGGAAAGTTAATCTGCACACCTCCCGTGTGATACTAGTTGTATAAGCTAGAGTCGATTCTCCTTTAACCTTAGGTTTCCACTGAGACCATGTAGGTTAACGACTTGAAGACTTCATTGGGATTGTGAAGCCAGACCCAACTATTTTCTCTGTAGTTGCGTGATCTGATCTTGTTGTTTCTATCATATTGAGTACAATTATAAAATTGGATGAAATTAATTTCTCCGATAGTCAAGATAGAAAAGTAATCACAAACATCTTCGTCTCATATATCCTTCATAATTAATACGAACTAGATAGACTGGTTTATGTATATTCGACTTACAAATCAGACAAGCCAAGCAACTAACCTTCTTAGCAGTCTCGGTAAACTTAACACCATACTTTTGCTAAGGAATCGCTTTTCCAAGAGTTTGTCCTAATGTTTCCATACCAGCAAATCGTACGGGTAGACAGAAAGTCTCTTTTATTACTTCCTCAATCAGGATTTTGTGGCAATCAACCTCCACCCCATCCTTTCCATGTAATTGTTGTTTTCCTTTTAACATAAAAGCTTTACCTCTAGCAAGGACGTTTTCCTTAGACAGCTGGTCAAAAAGGTAGCAAATTCTACCCTGCGGAAATATATGGCATATTAACATCTTCAAGCGAACACTTCAAAACAAATTGAGATTTAAAATACATGTAAAAATAAAACAGATACCGGAGAAACTTCTTTAGTTGTCGTGATCTCAGATTGGCTCCGATTAGATGGAGCTTTTGATGTCACATCCAGAGTATGTTTCCCCGAATTTTGTTGACTTACCTGCAGCAGTAGAGTAATATTCCATTTTCGGGTAACAAATATACCAAATTCCACTGTGAATGTGAAGACACAGATGAATTGAATAGGTAACAAATATACAAGGTTCTAAAAAATACACCCTAGCATCCGTGATTCATATAGTTGATAGCATATTTGAGACTCATATGGTCTTAAGATCATGTAACTGGTTTAAAACACATACCTTCGAAACTTTTTCAGATATTGCAATACGAGATTGGCTTCCGTTGAGTAGAGCCGGTGATTTCACAGCCTCGGAATGTTTTAGTTGACTTACCTGCATCAGAAAATTGAAATGAAAGTTGTACCTTCTTTTTGCAGTGAAACCATTTAAGCACAATGCACAACTAACTCATAATCAAATAGCTAACCACATATCTCGGTCTATAAGGTTCTCTAAAATATACACTAACGTCCGTGATTCATATAACTGATAGCATATTCATCTCTAATATCAAACAAGATATATATGAAACTGGTTTGGGTAAAACATATCCAATAAGTTAATAAAGAAAACAAGCCAAGCAACCAACCTTTTGATCCAAGATGGTTTGATTTAATGGCCAACAAATTTCAGCATCACCAACATCTTTTAAAGTTTTTATCCCAGATTTGCCAAAGGGTAATTTGATGGTTTCATTTAGTGCTTCACTAACTCGGACGTTGTAGCATGTAACTGAACCCATCACTCCTGACTTCAATTTAAAGACTTCCATCTTTGTAGAGTAAGCTCTACCAATGGCAACAATGTTATCCTTTTCTCCAGACCAAAGTTTGCATCCTACGCCTTGCAGAAACACATGGCGCATGAGATATAGTAAATGGAAGATTAAAAATTTAAATGCGTTGGAAAACCATACATCAATCGTTTCTTTTTTCAGATGGCATATTCTGAGATTCCCCCGTGGATGGAGGAGACGGAAACTTCTTTTTTGACACTAAAGAGCCAGGGATTAAGTAGAAACGGTCGACGTTTTAGTACAAGGAAAGTCCCGCTTCGCGGACCCTTTCATGCTTTCATATGATTTCTCCGGACCGGATTTCCCATGTTTTTTTTTGGAAGTTTCTTAACTGATTCTGGACCTATCTTATTCTTAGATCGATTGGAGGCGTTGCTAGGACCTACATCCTGTGACTGTAGTTGAACACATTGTTAGAAAAAATTAGATATTGTCTGCCATTTTTTTTTAAAAGTTACACAATCTAATCAAAACTTAGTTCACTTAATTCTCCTCCAGACTTGCTGATACTTTTTCCCAAAATGTTCGCAATATCGATTCCTTTAGATATCAAGTTATCTATTAATCTCTGATACGCAGTTTTAGTAGACTCTAATTCTTTCTCCTTAGCTTTCATCTTTTCACGTAGTTCATCATTCTCTTTCGAGGCTTGTCTTGGTTTTCTTCCATTTTGAAAGTAAATGGTTGTCGTCACTCCAAAGGCATCCCCCTTGACACGTCCACCCTTATCCGGGCCGATCGCAAGTGTTAGGGCATCCTCGTTATGACCAACCGTTTGAGTTCCCTGTCGAATCATCTTCCGCGTCTCTTCCTGTTCAAACAATGTGTTAAATTTTGATTTAAACCTTGCGCACTTACTTTGGTTAAATACATGAGGACTGAGAAGTTTCTGTTTTCTCACAATTTCAGATGTCTTCTCCCTGACAAAATCGTCTGGTACGATTCCGTGTTTGTCTTCGCGTGCTTTTGTCCACATGAAGCACCGGTCTGCAATATCTTCTTCGGCAACATCTCCCCTTTGGACCTAGTAGTTACAGAAACAAGTATGGATTTACATCCGCACAGATATTAACTGTGTAAAACAGAAAACCAATTCCAAAGCATCTAATGTGACAAAATTACAGATTGGTGTAAGAGGACACATCCCTATACCGTTATAAGTTTCTGCGTATATGAGACACGCAACACGACATACAAAATAGAAGTTCAATAGAACACTATCTGATATGGCCGGTTTTACTGTGCAGTGTATAATAAATAAGACAACAAACTTACTAATTTTTCTCCTAATCCCGTGTATCCTCCTCGTCCCGTACGATGTGGGAACTTGGATTGTGATATTGCCTCTTTTCCCTTCTCTGAATTTTCCTTGCAGAGGAAATAAAAATAATTTCATTAATATGATAGGATAGACAATAAGAACGAAACACAAATTAAAAAAAGCAATGTGTATTCCATACCTTAAATTGGGGCGATTTTACATGATCAAGGAACTTGTCTCAGCTTTCTTGGTCCACTACCGTTCTGTACTTTTTGGGGACAGTTCTTAGTTTTTACGGTCTTTCCTTAAAGGGTTTTACATGATTGTTGTACAATTTCCTTCTAAAGTCCTGCAGTTGAACAGGTAGACGCTTCATGACCACTCCCTTTATCCATAGGGGCACCTCAAAATGAAGCTGCAATAACATCTAATGTATGTTAATCACAGACTCATAGTTAGACAACAAAAACGACGAATTGATAACCGCAGATGCATACCAGAAGTTCCGCCCACATATTTTATTTTGTTGTTGGAGGAACTTCCTTCCAACTTAAATATTTTATGCCAACCGTATTACGGGCCAAATAGCCTAGGTAACTACTGAATTCAATTCTATTGCCACCAATAGGTCGGAACATATTGTCAAAATCCATATCCCGTTTTTTGGCATTAGATCCCGAGAAGTCTTTATTCAGCTTCAACATTCTTGTCATTCCCCTCTCTTTTTTGATATTTTCTGCAGAGTCTTTTTCTTGTGGGTGCTTTTCTGCTTCTGGAGCTTTTTCCAATTATATTTCTTCTACCACTTCGAAATCATTTTCAGAATCGTTTGACTATGGAAATAACGAAAGAAACATATGAAACCATGTGATGTTTAAGTAAAAACAAGTAAGTACAAGATTTCGTACATTACCTGTTACTTCTTCATATCTACCAGTGGTTATAAAATTTTCACCATCTTCGTCATCTGATTGTTCAATGTCATTATGATTCTCATCTAACCCTATTGTGTCTTCATCATAATCCCCCTCATCATCTGGGTCCACCCATGGGTCATCCTCTGGGGACATGTGGTAATCATCATCTTCTCCCATGACATAAACTGTGTAGGTACGTGCATCTCAGTTAGGAATTTGAGCTTATTTTGGAAAATATTAGCTAAACCTAACAGGATAGGAAACATGTGTTACACCTATTTTCAATTATATGAAAAGAAAACAAACGTGAACTCATTGATGCATGTAACTTGAGGCTAAAACATCATTGCAACACACAAAATCTCCTCATGATTATTGTGTTATCCACAAAGCGAAAGGTACCGTTTAAACGGTCTTATATTACTTTTTGTTACAAAAGCCAAGAGCACTAAAGCACCACATAATGATTATCCATTTTTAGCTTGAAGATGATAGTCAAATTGGCAAACCAGCAACATGGTATTATTAAAATGGAAAATTAAAATGCAGACGCTACAGGCTCGCCAAGTAACAGAGACTCAAATGATTAAATCTTGAGAAGCCTTGTATATATATATGATTGACACAACATCGTCGATGAAAGTAGAGTTATCAACTCTCAATCAAAATCCAACCCAAACAATAACAAAAACCTAGAAAACAATTAGCATCGGCAAGTTTTTTTTTTAATTTGTAAAACCTAACTAAGTAACATGAAAGAAAGATCCTTACCTAAATCTTAAAATAGTTGATGCATGCAACTTAAGCCTAAAAAATTATTGTTGTAACAAAATGAAATCACATCTCATCGTACAACCCGTGATTGTCATTAACTTGTTTTTTGATACAGCCGAATAAAAACCCTAATTAACTAGTAAACCTATAAGATCTAACATCTGATTCTATGAGATCAAACAAAAAATCTAACATAAATTTAATATTCATTCGATAATGATTTGTAAAAATTTTACCAGCAACAAAGATCGAGTTTAAAGAGGTAGATTCCTTGTAAAGATTAGAGATAGTAATAGAATAAAAACCCTAATCATGCTTTAACTAGTAAACCTATAAGAAGTAATAGAATAAAAACCCTAATCATGCTTTAACTAGTAAACCTATAAGATCTAACATCTGATTCCATGAGATCAAACAAAAAATCTAACATCAATTTAATATTCATTCGATAATGGGTTGTAGAAATAATACCAACAACAACGATCGAGTCTGAAGAGGTAGGTTCTTTGTAAAGATTAGAGATAGTAATAGAATTATGATTTCATAAGAGAATGAATTGAGTAATAAAAACTGAACGTGGAAGAAAGTAGATCGAACTCATCTTTCTTTTACTTTTTGGAATTTAACCAAACCATCAGGCGGGAATTGATTTTCCTTTTGAAATCATCCCGCCCAGTAAAATTCATTTTCATCACCCGCCAAACAAAAGATTTTTGGTGTTTTTCTTTTTTTATTTCCAAATTTTTGATGTGTAACCAATATGGTTAGTTTCCTTATTTTATGAGAGAATATATCGTAGACAGGTATGATAAAATTGTTTCCCAAAATTTTCGAAATTTAGTTTCCTATCTCTAACCAACTCGAGAAGAGGCCATATAAAAAAATTACTTTCCTATTTCGAATAATATTTTCCTTAATAATTTTAAGCTGGGTTGTCTCCTGCATTATTCTTGGTTTATGGAGGAAACGTATGATATTGAATTATTAGTGGCACCTATGTAGGAAACGTATTATTATAACCATACAGTAAGCTACTAAAGATAAAGAAACTAAACCCATCCATTTTCATGTTCATCATTTCCGGAAAACATAAAAGTTCAACGTGAATCAATCATCACATAAATGTCAACCTATCTATCAGCGTAAAAAGCCTGCATCTAGTGCAGTACTTAAAAAATAAATACAACCACCACTGAAAACAAAATGGTCAGATGAAATGCTTTATATTTAAAAATATGTAAACTAAAAGTTCACACATCAAAAACCCTGTTTAAAAAGCAAAGAACTTGTTAGATGAGTCTGGTTCTTTGTCAGATTAGTATGGTTCCTCATTCTCATCCAAATCCATGCAAAGATCATTATCATTAACATCTTCGTATAGCAGTACTTTTCTTTCAATAGCACTTTACTTGTTCAAACTCGTATTTTTGTTAAAAGTATTGGCAAGGAGATAATAAGATCAGACCTAAAGTGATAAATTGATTCTTATTGTTTACAGAGGGAACAAATGTATTTTTCTACATTTCCTCCATTCTTTCAGCTAATTATATTTATTTTTCCAAAAGAATGCACACCTCATAATCATTCTCAACACTACTGAGTACAGAACTAATTACAGCGTCGATAGGAACACCAGGAACAGTAGTTACTCCGTCCACAGTAATGATAATCCTCAATTTACGAGGACCAGCCATCAGTCAAGGACATTTTTGGATCCTCTCGTCAGTTTCATCTCTACAGTCCCTCTTAGTAGAACTCATTTTCCTCTTAATACTCTATGTTATTTTTTTTCTATGCTTGGTGTAATTTATATATATATATATATTTCTAAGGAAAACCCTAATTTTTTAGGTTTTCCATCATTATCTTAAATCATCTATTCTTTAGTATTTACACCGAATATTGTAGCAATATAATGAGATATGGAATGAATATTTTCATGTTTATCTAATTTCCTTTTTAATCTAATATATATTACGAACATAACAAACTAAAATAAATCATGATCTCATGAGTTATGGAATGAATATTTTCATATTTATCTAATTTCCTTTTTAATCTAATATACACACATAACAAACTAAAATAAATCATGATCTCTTAGGAAATACCCAAATAATTTTTCTACTTTTAAACTAATTACCTAGGTCGGTTGGGGTGGCCCGGCCGGCTGGACCACAGGTGTAACGCAAAAAAAGGAAAAAACCAGAGGTTGGCTAGTTAAACAATGACCCAACATTTAGCGGCAACACTATCATGTTGATAAACGAAATAGTACATTTCAACATAGGAAAAAATCCAAACACCAAAAAAAAAAAAATATATATATATATATATAAGAAAAAAAAAAGCAACATATATAACCCAAGGAATAAATTGTACATTTCAGCATAGAAAAAATCCAAATACCAAAAAAAAAAAAACTACAAGAAAAAAAGCTACATAGATAACCCAGGGAATGTGTTAGTGGCATGGATATCATGAGTACACGTTTCCGATTGTCCACCAAAATTCTTCAACGAGATAGCGCTCCTTATGTGAGGAATAATTGCAACCCTTGTTTCCCACGGTAGTGTCCCCCAAATTTCCGTCCAAGTTCTGGTGAGTGTATTGTAACACAATAAACGCCTATTCTGCCACAATAGGAGGTCCTTGTTATTTACAAAGGCTATCGGGTCATAAGTCGGCCGTTTGTCCTCTTCAAAGAAAATACTTGTCTTATAATTCCAATTCCATTCCCCACTAGGTGCCCATGTATGAATATTTTCTTCGGAAATGGGAGCCCATAAATCTATCCGGGGCCGATCAACCCCCTCATGGATGTAGTAAAATAAAAGGCGAACTCCGAACATGACCATCCCAAGTGATGGGTAAGAATTTATCCAAAATTCACTCCCAGGAATATGATGCGGGGGTGGCGAATGTTGATGGAACGTCTCAGTGTCCAAATTGAAAGACACTATGCCAATATCCTACTGACAACAATCCTTCCACAAAATACAACCATGTGCGTACACACCTGAACTCCGAAAAGTATAAGAAATCTCCCCTGCTATGTTCCTCCATCCCCTCTTGTCTCCTAGAGTGTTTATTTTAACTTTACCATCCATGTGAATTCGAACTACCTTGTACTCATTGGTACGTTGACAATAGTCGAAACCCCCAATTACGTTGTATCGTGGATACCACGAAAGTACTTGATCTGGTGCAATTGGGATGCTTAGTTGTGGCAGATGGAGGTGCTCACCAGTTTATGGATTCATAATATATAAATGATCTTGTATGCGGTGGTGTGAAACATAAAAACATACCATACCATTGCAAGATCCAACTATTGGGTTCAACTTTGTCCAATCATCATAGGTTCCATCATTCGGGGCATCGTGATTGTTGGTTGTTACGATCGGGCTGAAATCTTTCCTCTCTATAAAAGAGTTGGGTAACTTTATCTTTCCCCATTCTTGGTGTGACACCATAAAGGAATCCAATTCTTTTTTCCCCAAGGATAGTATTCCATTCTTTGCATACACATTTGCTTGCTAAAACGCTTTCCGCAGTTTGGAGGCGCTGAAGTATCTCGGTCGTTAATTCCGACAACATATCCATCACTATTATACTGATGAAAGATTATCAAAAAAAATTTCAAGCATTTAGGATTTTCTTATTGTAGAATCCTATAAGCAGATACGAGTAAAGCTTATATATATATAGACATCCAATACACCTGTTGGCGAATGGTCGCGTCAGTCTATGACATTTTTGGATCCCCTCGTCAATTTCATATCAACAATCCCTTTTAGCAGAAATCTTTTTTCTGTCCCTCTTAGCAGAACTCAGTTTTATCTTAATACTCTATGTTTTTTTTTTTCTATGCTTGGTGTAATTTAAATACTCTAATTTTTTAGGTTTTCCATCATTATCTTAAATCATTATTCTTTGGTATTTACACCGAATATTTCAATTTCCATATTACTAAAAAATGAGATATTGTAGCAATATAATGAGATATGGAATGAATATTTTCATGTTTATCTAATTTCCTTTTTAATCTAATATACATTCCGAACATAACAAACTAAAATAAATTATGATCTCTTAGAAACTACCCAAATAATTTTTCTACTTTTCGACTAATTACCTAGGTCGGTTGGGGTGGCTCGGACGGCTGGACCATAGGTGTAACGCAAAAAAAAGAAAAAACCAAAGGCTGGCTAGTTAAACAATGACCCAAACTAAATTGTACATTTCAACATATAAAATAATCCAAACACCAAAAAAAAAAAAAAAAAAAAAAAACAACAACTACAAAAAAAAAAAAAGCTACATAGATAACCTAAGGAATAAATTGTACATTTCAACATAGAAAAAAATCCAAATACCAAAAAGAGAAAGAAAAGAACACAACTACAAGAAAAAAAGCTACATAGATAACCCAAGGAATGTGTTAGTGGCATGGATATCATGAGTACACGTTTCCGATTGTCACCAAAATTCTTCAACTAGACAGCGCTCCTCATGTGAGGAATAATTTCCCATGTTTCCCATGGTAGTGTCCTCCAAATTTCCGTCCAAGTTCTGGTGAGTGTATTGTAACGCAATAAACGCCTATTCTGCCACAATAGGAGGTCCTTGTTATTTCCAAAGGCTATCGGGTCATAAGTCGGCCATTCATCCCCATCCTCTTCCGATAAAATGCTCATCTCATGATTCCAATTCCATTCCCCACCAGGTGCCCATGTATGAATATTTTCTTCGAAAATGGGAGCCCAGAAATCTATGCGGGGATGACCAACCCCCTCATGGATGTAATAAAATAAAAGGAGAACTCCGAACATGACCATCCCAAGTGATGGAAATTCACTCCCAGGAATATGATGCGGGGGTGGCGAATGTAGATGAAACGTCTCAGTGTCCAAATTGAAAGATGCTATGCCAATATCCCCCTGATAACAATCCTTCCAAAAAATACAACCATATGCGTACACACCTGAACTCCGAAGAGTATAAGGAATCTCCCCCATGTTCCTCCATCCCCTCCTGTCTCCTAGAGTGTGTATTTGAACTTCACCATCCACGTGAATTCGAACTACCTTGTGCTCATTGGTACGTTGACAATAGCCGAAACCCCCAATTACATTGTATCGTGGATACCACGAAAGTACTTGATCTGGTGCAATTGGGATGCATAGTATTGGCAGATGGAGGTGCTTACCAGTTTCTGGATTCATAATATATACAGGATCTTGTATGCGGTGGTGTGAAACATAAAAACATACCAGACCATTGCAAGATCCAACTATTGGGTACAACTTAGTCCAATCATCATAGGTTCCATCATTCGGGGCATTGTGATTGTTGGTTATTACGACCGGGTTGAAATCTTCCTCTCTATAAAAGAGTTGAGTAACTTTACCTTTCCTCATTCTTGGTGTGACACCAAAAAGGAGTCCAATTCTTTTACCCTCAAGGATAGTATTCCATTCTTTGCAAAAACATTTGCTTGCGAAAACGCTTTCTGCAGTATGGAGGCGCTGTAGTATCTCGGTAGTTAATTCCGACAACATATCCATCACTATTATACTTATGAAAGATTATCAAGAAATAAAATAAAATAACAAGCATTTAGGATTTTATTACTGTAGAATGCTACAAGCAGATACGAGTAAAGCTTATATAGACATCCAATACACCTGTTGGCGAATGGTGGCGTCCTTGATGAGCAGGCATTATTTGAATGGTCGCGTTCTTAATGAGTAGACAAGTAGCGTATATTTGCACGTTTTATCTTATAAGCGGTTATAACTTATACCTACAACTGGATTTTTATTTAAAAGGAAACAAAATCTAAAGGATAACCATTACGTCATGAAGTAGGTCTGAAAGGACATGACATTTTAGTAGGGTGTTATTATTTCTTTGAATTCAACCACTGCATGCGTCTCTTGGGAATAGGTCTCAGAAAAAAAATAAAAAAAAATAAAAAATGTGAAAGAGGAATTAGGGATTATATTCATTTTCCAGAGAGAGAATTAAGCCAAGAGAAGAGAAGAAGAAAAAAGTTTCAGAGATAACAATGGCTCCAAATAACCCAGAAAAAGGGAGTGGTTCCAAACCATCAAAAAGCAAGACCCCAATAACAGAGGAAGAAGTTGATAAGGAGGATTTCTTGAAGAGAAAAGAAGAGATGATGAGGATGAAATTAGTAGTATCTGAAATGGATTTGGAGCAACTAGATGAAGCTAAGTACTATATATCGAAACAAGAAGCAAGATTGAATAAAAAGAAGAAGAAAGAAGAGGAAAGGAAGATGAGAGAAGAGGAAGAAGTAGGTGTGTAGAACAATAACCAAGATGATGATACGGATCTGTTGTAGAATGAGTTTCATCATCCAAATTCAGTATATGAGGCAGAAAATGAAGAGACAAAGAAGAGAAGCATAGAGAAAGTAAAAGATGAAGAATACCCAGAAGAGTTTTTGCTGTTGTTGGAGAAAAAGGAAAGGAGAGAAGCAGGCAACATGTAAGACTCTACCAATTCCAATTTTCTTATAGCTGGTGGATTTTTTGGGTTAAGTTGCTTTAATGGAAATGATGATACATAGTTTGTAAATGGTTACACAAGTTACTATTTTGAAGAAATAGGTATCGTCAAAGGACAGAGAAAATTTGGAATTAAGAGGGGTCTAACAGGAAATTGTGGACGACTGAATCTTGTTTTGTTTTTTGGAATCTATGTTTCGGATTTAGGATTAATTTTCATGTTTTTTCTAATGTTAATGACTGAATGGTGTTGGACTTGCTTAATGACTGTCGAATGGATTAATTTTCTTATTTAATGACCGTTTTCTTGTGTATGATTGAATGGTGTTGGAGTTGTTGGTTGCATTGTCAAACTCAATCTATGATTAAAGAACTGGATATATAGAAAGCACAAGTATTTTGTTGAAAAAAAATGGCTACTTTGAAAAATCACGTATAATAGCATCTCATTACTGAATAGATAATACATTGCGTATACACACCAAATTTTATTACACAAATTTGACATTGTATCGAAATCACAAAGGATTGCTGAAATTACATGGATTCTATAAGACTAGAGTCCATCAAGGGGAAGGGGTTTTCCTGGCTTTCATTTGAATTGCAGAAACTAGCTGCGATTCTCATTACAGCTACTTATGCACCAATTCAGTAATGCTTACCTCCTGGAATTAGAATACCCATCACAACAACATCTGTTAAGTGCATATTTTGCATATATTTAGTGTCGAATCCATGCTAGTAATTGCTTATATTCTTGCGAATTATTGTATATTACGTTTGTTTTTCTCTATTTGTGTTTTATTAGGTGAATCATCCAAAAGAAGCGAATTGGCACTTAATTGTGCAATAAAAGAAGTTAGCCACAAGCGGAGAAGGGCCAAAGACCAAGTGGAAATCATTCGAATCTAGGAGTGTTTGCTATCATCTTGAAGAGGACGAATAGACGAAGCAATCGGCGAAAGAACGAGCTCATTCCGACATCATATGAGGAAGCTAGGAGCAAAAGAAGAGGTTAAGCCTGTCAGTTCCACAGAACTGACAGTTAACAAAGAAGGAAACAAGAAATTGCACTGTCAGTCTTGCAAGACTGACAGTTGAAAGTATAAACAGTTAAAGGCACCTTTCTTATTTGTTAAGGGCACTTCAACTTCTTATTATTATCTCGACCAGTAACGCCAGTTCAGGGAAGTTATCGTCCCTGTTATATTTGGATTCTCGACCAGTTCGTGGTTCAACTGTTGATGGAGTTTGCTGTGGTTCGTGAATGAAAGTGAAGCTGTGACGAAGTGTTGCGAGAAGAAACAACAGGGAACATCACCTGCTGCCATTGATGCATCGGAAGTTGACTGAGATGGGTTGATGGCTGCTGCCATTATCGGAGATAGAAGATGGTCCGGAGCTGGGAAACATGGCAGCAATGGAGAGAGTTGGTATCGGGTATTGTCTTGCTGCCATGGATGGATTGAACGAGAAACTGGGTTGGTAATACTGCTTTGCTGTCGATGGAGGTAATGGTGATCGGCAGCAGATGATGGCAGTGATGATATTGGGACTGTGATGCTGTTGCTGGCAGTTGATGAAGCCCAAGTAAATAAAGTGAAGTGATGAATGCTGAGATGAAGGTCTCGAACTCAGAAGAATGGAGTTTGAGTTGAGCTGTAAGGGATGATGAACGGAGCTGCAGTGTTGCTGCCATTAATGGCGATGGAGAAGAGAGATATCAGTTGAGCTCGAGATGAGATAGAAGGAGGAGTTAGCTGGAGGTGAATGGTGCTGGATTGGAATCTGAGCTTTGCTGTGACGATAATGCAGCAATGGAATGAGCCTTGGCAATAGACGATTGGCAGTGATGACGAGAGATGCTGCTGATGATCAACGAGATGAAACTGATGCTATAGAGTTGGAGATGGGGAACGAGTTTAAAGCAAAGAAGATATACTCTTTCGGCCAAAGAAGATCAACAATGGAGAAAGATTGCTACTGCCATTGATGACAGTAATGGAGAAGCGAGAATGAGAACTGAACTATGGGAATAATGGTGATGGTATCCATGGTCTGATGGTAAACGGAAAGACAAGGAGAGCTCGAGTTTGAAAGTCAGGGACTTAAAAATCTTCACGGATAGCCTGGTATACGTGAGAGGTCTGTCAGGAAATACAAACTTCACGATCACCAGAGTTGCCGAGGAAGTATCGGTGTTGAAAACCAAACTCAGGGGAAATTATTTTTCACTGACAGAGGAGTGTCCGCGGAATGGCTGTGGTGAGAAACAAAATCCAGGGAAAAATAAAACTCGCGGACGGTTAAGTATCCGAGGGTTACTGACGCAGAAAGTGAAACTCAGGTGAATTATATTTTCACGGATAGTCGAGTGTCCGAGAGTATGACGTGAGAAACTACAGAATTCAGGGAATAATAATTTTCACGGGAACCTGTCCGTCCGCGGGAAAAGAAGGTGAAGATTTTGACTGTCAGTCTCAGCCAACTGACAAGTCAAAGAGTAAGTTGGGCTGGATTTTACTGTCCGAGTGAAGCCCATGAAGGCTGTTAGTGTTGCTTTGCTGATTTACACGGCTCTAGTCAGTATTGTGATGCGTTTTAGGGAAGTTGCCATATGATTTCGACCGGGATTTGGCGCACGGGTACAACAACAACTTGGATACCTATTTAAGAGAACGTCTAATATTTTTGGAGATATCTGATAATCTTAAATCAAGTTTTGGAGAGAAGAACACAAGGAAGAAAAGCTAGGGTTTGGAGCTATTTCCATCACCGTAACTATTTCTTTACCATTTTATCATATGAAACTCATGGGTTTTGTTACTACCATGAGTAGCTAAACTTCTTAGTGATTGGGGATGAATTCTAGTTCTAATACATGATTAAATTTAGCATATAAATCTATTCAAAAATTATTCATATGATTATTGTTTGTTTTTTCTTTAATAATTATATGTTTGATTGATAAATTGTTTAGGTGGCCAACTAAGTCAGTTTGTTAGTAAGTCTAATGCTAGTAATGAGTTAGGATATCCGTAATTGTTGAATAACTCTTACACAAGTAGAAATTGCGAAACCTTGCAGAGGGACTCTGTGGAGCAATCGCAAGTAAAAACAACCCTAGTAAGTGGACCGAGCGTACTGAGTTTAATTGCTAGGATCAAACCTAAATTCATAAACCTTAAGACATTCGACTGAATTACATCTTGTAAGCGTACCTCAAGGTGGTTCATACGGATAGAATTTGGAGACTAAGCGTACCTGTTTTCCATTGATATAAGGAATTTCGGAGATAGCTAAGCGTACCTGCTTTCCTACGGTTGGTAATAATCTGTGATTTACAAAGAATAGATGAATATGCTACTTTGATGACTATTTGGTAACAAAGAAAGATTCCCTGATCATATTTCTCTCCATTGCTTGCAATCTTAATTACTTTTCTTTGCTTTATTATTTATTTAGCTTTAAAAATCTAAAACAAACTCCCATTGTGACACTTTTTGACAACTAAATCTCCCTGCTCTTCGTGGGAACGAATCTTATTTACTGCTATATTATTTATTAGTAAAGTAGAAGATAAGTAAATTAATTTGAGCACCTATGACACGCATCAACATCTTAATATTTACAACGGCATTGGTTGATAATAGAAAACAGGAACTATCTGAAAAAGCGGGGGTACAACAACCACACCCAATATTTCGCTTAGCAATCTGTATGGACTAACTCCAATATACTTACAAGAGAATCAACTAGACAGTTAGACTCAATCTTATAAACAGTATATCAAAGATTTATATCTCAATTTCTCGATTCAATCCACACTCAAACAAATAGGAATTTGCGAGCCTGATTGAATACAAGAGAAATAACTTGAACGGTACCAAAGACCAATGTTCAAGGATCAATCAATTTCAATCAACAACCAAATGTTGGATTTACCAATTGATCGATTCAATGCACAACCTGTGATATTTCAATTATATAACAAAATATAATGCGGAAAAGAAATAACACAGACACCATAAGTTTTGTTAACGAGGAAACCGCAAATGCAGAAAAACCCCGGGACCTAGTCCAGATTTGAACACCACATTGTATTAAGCCGCTACAGACCCTATCCTACTACAAACTAACTTCGATCTGGACTGTAGTTGAACACTAATCAATCTCACACTGATTCATGGTACAGTTGCATTCCTTACGTCTCTGATCCCAGCAGGATACTACGCACTTGATTCCCTTAGATGATCTCACCCACAACCAAGAGTTTCTACGATCCAAAGTCGAAGACTTGATAGACAGATCTTGAAAAGACGAGAGTACCAAAATATAACTCAATCTAAAAAATTTCCACCTATAAGTCCTTTCTCCGAAAGTGATTGTTTATGGAGTGAGTCGAGACAATACAACTAATCAGTTCATACTTCGTGTGATCGTCTATGGATACGAGATCGAGACAATACGACAACAAGATAACTTGTGTGATTGACTATGGATACAAGATCGATACAATACAACAACGAAGTATGATTACTTGATAATAGGTTTGGACTTAACCAAACACTCTAGGATTGCTATCAAGTAATTAGGAATTAACGTTTGTGTATTTTACTTTTAATTATAATAAAAACAATTATAATTGCGGAAATAGAAAAGTAAAAGACACAGCAAGATTTTGTTAACGAGGAAACCGCAAATGCATAAAAACCCCTGGACCTTGTCCAGAATTGAATACTCTCAAGATTAAGCCGATACACAAAATCTAAACCAACTTCGTATAGTTGAGACCAAGCAACTAAGCCTATAGTTCACCTAGTTCACTCAGTATCCCTGCGCCTCCAACTTATAATAAATCACGCACTTGGAACAATTTCTTTGGTTCGTATTCCAAATAGTAAAGGAACAACAAATCTGTTCGGTAACAATTCTTTTCAAACAACGTGATATGAGTTTGACAAAAAGCTCTTCCATTTATCCCAAAAACTCCTTTGTCAGGTTCTTAGATCAATCTATTCAACAACTACCAAAGTAATTGTTTAGACTATGCAATCAAAACTATGAATCACAAAGAAATGCATTGATGCCGATCTATACAACTAATCAATCAAGATTATCACAAAGATAAACCGATTATAGTTGGATCCCCAGCCGATCAAGTTTTGTGCACACCAAATATTATGAACTCAAATAAGAAATCTTCTTTGTCTTCAAATCTTTTTAGATCTTCAATAAACACCTGCACACAAATAACTTGAATCTCTTGTGATCAATCACACACAGAACGGAGTCTGTTAACGATGGATTATCACAAGACGTCTTTAGATCTACAAACAGTTCTAAAGATCCCCGTCGACACTTCGATCTACTTTGAGTGAATCTTATATCAGAAGAGAATATTCTCAAGCATAAACAAACTAGGTGCAATCAAAGTTCAACAACCGTTAGTCAATCAAATCAATCGAAAACGAATAATAAACTGCAATTATCTAGTTTCCCACCAACGGTACTCATAGAGCTTCTCAATCCCAAAGAAGTCTTTAAATCGAGCGGTCGTAAGATATTTCGCCTAATTAGGGTACTTTCCTCTCCGAATAGACGACTCCACCAGTAACAACACGACTAGGTAGTTTTGCTGGCTCTGGGGATTAGTTTGCTCGAAATGCAAACTTCAATATTTATAGACCAAGGAAGTTTGGACACCAAGGAATTTCCAAAACAGAATATTCTAAAAGATATGCAATAAAGTCCAAATAGGTTTTCATAATTCCCGGAAATGCTCTGTCCAAATATTGACCGAAATCTCAGTAGAAAATCTCCAATTAGTAAATGCACATTACCAATTTTTATTTTCTAAAGATATGCATTTAATTGCTGGAAATTAAAAGCATATAAAACTAAAAACCTTAATTAAAAGATTCTCAATTTATTTCGATTCGGGATTCTCCTTTAGTTATTAAGGAATATCTTTGAACAATAAAAGATAAGAATTATTGCACATGTTCAAAGTATGTCGACATCTTTACTTTGTAAATCCGTTTTCATATTTACAATCTTGGAACCGATTTGCCACACTTCCAAACAAGTATAGAATTGGTTCATCTGACTTCCAAGAACTATGTGATTGATTATCCTATCAAATCACCATTAGTGGGTTTCACGGTTCTACCAAAATACAAAGCTTCGGTTCTACCTCCATATGGGTACTAGGATCGGCCACACTAGCTTTCCAAAAATTGGTTGACTAGTTACTAGGATCGGTTACCACATAATTATGGTATTTTACTTGTGATCGGTTGCACAAGTCATAGGATTGGTTACCAATTCCTAAGACTTGTTGTACCTCTTACAAGGATCGATTCCACGTACTTGTGATCGGTTTCACCTCTTACTAGGATCGGTTCCCCAATGTCTAGAGTTGGTCAGACCAATTACAATATATCGATCATACCATCTCAGGTGATTACTTAAGATCGGTTTTACAAATAATCATACCAATACAAAAGTCAGGCATTGTGAATAGTTTTACCAAAATACATAAAAAAGTTATGAGTGGTTATACTAAACACACATATTAGTAATCCAAAGATTTGCAATGAATAACAATACCAATAAGCCTAGCGATTTCCCTTTCGATTAACAAACAAGTTTATGAATTGTACTTCCTTTAAACGAATGTAAAACATTGTTTCCTAGGACGAAATCTTCACCCATACCCATACATAATCACAATAGCATTCATACGATTATGTCGATGTCTTATATACGAAGTTCAAAAGTTAGATGTTATACTTCGTATTGTAATTCCTTAATACTATGTCTAACTAGAGTATAATCATTCACAGCTTCGCAGTTATGTTTTCAATATGCACGACTTGAAAGATACGTTAGGAATGATACAGTTCAAGTCAAATATTACTAACCTCAAGAGGAAGGATAATGTCATCGTTGTAGCTCTTTACTTCTTCACATTCTTCAAGTCTTCACGTAATACTTGTAAGTCTCATATCCTAGTAACTTTCTAGATAACCTATACGAAGTTGACTCTAGTAAATAATCAAGCGACTCTTTAAATGAGTTTTGATTCACTAAAATATGACAACCAAACTTGACATACCAACGCTTGGTGGGTTCAACCGAGCAATGCTCTAACAATCTCCCCCTTTGTCAATTTTAGTGACAAAACTCTTACATCATATGGATAAACAAATTACAAGAATTCATTACACATACGCTTGATTCCAAGTTTCAACAACACAATAACCTGTATACGTTCAATCCATAAATGCCGCTGTTGACATTATAATAACAGAGCTAATACTCCCCCCTAAAGGTAAGATAAGTATATTTTCAATCCGCACGTCTTTTTTATTCCCTTTGTAGTTAAGATAACCACAAGTATCAATATGATATGTTACTCCCCCTTAGTCTATGCTTTACTCTTTCGTTAGATATTACGTTTAAGCACCATTGTCCTTTCCTTAGTGATACCAAATCACTTGTTTACTCCATATATTTCTCCCCCTTTTTGTCACAAAATGACAAAGGTACGAGCAAATAAAAGACAAACCGAAAGGATCTTACAAATCTAAAAAGACTTTGCAGTCTTCTTCACCATTTTCATTATATTAATGTCATCACCTGCATTACCACCTGTGCTTTCTGGAATATATCTGTACATGCCTAAATATATCTAAAATCAGTGAATCAAATGAGGAAGAAGAATCCATTTCAACCTTAGTTTTCATTATGATGTACAGTATTTAACTAAACATCAAAAAACGATTGAAAATTTTAACCCGAACTCTATATCAACAGATCAAAAGTCACAAATAATAAATCCTAAATCGGACATCATATCTCTTTGCAATACAATGAGATTTATTCAACCTATCAACTGCAAACGTAAGAGGAAAACAACCTTTACAAACAAAAAAAAACATATGGAAAAGGCAGTAATAAAAGTTGGAGAAAAACAAAATTTATTCTTAACTCGCTTTTATGAAATTTTGGCGAGTTAAGAATTAATTTTGGCACAACACGTACCTTCGGCAGGTAACTGTTGGAAATTGTTCTCTCACAGCCAAGGAACTACTTCAGTTTATGTTGTGAAACTGTCTACTGTATTAGAAATTTAGCACTAATCAACTTTTGAAATCATTAATCTGTACATTGGGTCACCACGTTCAATGACATGGCGTTCCCAATCTGACTGAACGCCAAATGGGTTCTCCTCAATCCATCCTCCGTTATCAATTTTGGTATTTGTTTCGTCTTTTAGGATGGCGAGTTTGCCTTTGCTGTACTTCATAAATTGGTCCCTCATTCTCACTGCAACTGCTTCACCATCTGATTGGATAAATACCTACAAAATCAATATCATAATCTTTCAAATTCATGAAAATCCAAGAAATGATTTCTATCATTTAAAAAAAACCTCGTCTCCTCGCCTAAAAATCATAGAGCAAATCAGGCCCACAATCGATAGCCAATCAAACTCCACAAAAGAAAAACATAGTAGTAAATTGCGCACTCATTAGATTATCAAAGGACCAATCCAGTACCGATCCTTCTTCTTAACTTGGACTTTGCACTTACAATCCTTGCCATATCCATTAGTGAAAATGTACTTATGGTGATTAATCAAAGGTATTCGGGGGTGTTGAAATCTGCCGTTGTCTTTGCTGATGCTATTATATTTGTGGTAAGTTTTTTTTGTCTTTGATCCTTATACAGTAGTTTGAATCAGTTTGATGATGCAAATGGAAAGTGAAAAGGCTTTACTTGAAAGGCAGAAGAATTTGATTATGTGGAGTACCCGGACGTTCTCGTGGGCATTGAAGATGGAATTAATGCCCAGACTCAGGATTTCATCGGCAAATTAAACGTACATGAATTCTCCAGCAATAGTGTGTAACTTTGTATTTGGTCTGGGCAACCATAACCATGATTTATCTGTCGCAAGGATGATCCTTCAGAAGCCTACAAAACGAAAAATAACCCTTTAATCCACTTTAAAAAACCTATAGAGATATCAAAATTTGCTACCATTATATGAAACTACTTGGTTCAGGATTTAATTACAAGCCGAAACACAAATCAACACAAACCAAATAAAGAAAACCCTAGATGGATAAATAGATTCATACCTTTAAGGTTCTGTAATCAGGGTCGTAGCCAAGAGACTGAAGAGCATTGATTATTAATCATTCAAGGTTAGGAGCCTTGATTCGAGATCGATTACCTTTCTCTTTTTTTTTTTGGCCTACTCCCTTTCTATCCACATGTGACATGTACTTTTCTCATGCTCCATTACTCAGTTCCTTCCAAATTCTGTAACATCAAATAAAAGAAAAACAATTAGAACTTTCATCTGATTTATCTAAAAACTCAATATTCCCAACTACTAAAACAAAACAATAAGAGAAGTATAGAACCGAAAGAAATACACCAACAAAAGCAAAACCGAAAACTTATATCAAACTGGATAGATGAATTATACCACTTCAAAGTTATTAAACCAGTTAAAGAAATCAGATTGATTTGAAGTCTCATCGTTCATAATACTGATCTTTTTTGGTTTTTCTTCGTTCTCAGAAAAGCTACGAATTGGAATCGAATAGTTTCTCCTCTTGTTTCTCTCTCTACCTCCTTCCCAGTTTTGTCTATGAAAAATGGGGAGTCGAAACATCACCGCACGCGTGTGAGCCATAGTCTGGATGACGGTTAAACATCACCTCACAGTCGTAGATTTATGTATTGGGAGGATAAATCTTAACCACTCTTTACATAGACAAAGTTATCCAAACTGTGTCATGTATTCTTAATATATAACCTCACAAATAAGGATCTAAATAAAAACTCCACATAGGATTAGTAGCACCCACGGTTGGAGATGCTCTTAGATTTAGGATTTATATTTTTAGAATTATTTTTAGAATTTAATTAATTTGGAGTAGGTATTTCTTATTTTTAGAATTTATTTAATTTAAGAAGTTATTTATTTTTAAAATGACTTTGGCTTAAAACTGAGTTAATTAGAGTTTAGTTTTATTGTCTTCTCTATAAATAGGAGACAAGTCCTTTGTATTAGAATACATTATTATTATTATTATCAATCAATATTGAGATTTCTCAACTATTCTCCTACTTTACTATCAAAATTCTCTATTCACGCTTCCGTTCTGCATTAAGTGACATCCGAGCTTCGGCTTACGGTCCTCTTATTCTTTTCATCTAAATTTTCTTTACCCTTTTCGTCTCCTCTACCTATTAAGATCTCATCTTTTCTTCTAAACCGTTATCAACTATCTCTTTATTTTTCGTTAACTCATAAAAAAATAATAATAATAATAATCACTATTATCTTTTTATCCCACGTCCCTGTTCTTTTTCATCACGTCTTCTGTTTTTATTCCGCTGCCTACTTTAGAACGATTTTCTGGGCACTACTCAAAAATAGAGGGGGATTACTCTTCATTTTTTTGGTGGATATTTGAAGTAATTTTGAGTCACCCCTGGTCTAATTTTTTTTTAATACCAAACTTGCCCTTGGTAATTAAATAAGTTAGTATAATGATTAGTGAGTTAATTAATGATTAGTGAGATTAAATTAATAAGTTGATTTTTTTCAAAAGAATAATTATTGAGAGGGAGAAGAAGAAGATGAAAATGAAGATGAGGGTTTTGGAAGAAAAAAAAGTTAGATCTTTTTCTTTAAGAGCCACAACAAGAGTATGATGTTTTGGGTACTCACGAATACTTCAAATTTAGTTAGTGGTGCTTGAATTGGCCAAAACATTCCTAAAAATGAATAATTTACAAATTGGTTTCGGTTTGGTTAACAAAGTTCGGCTACGACATCTGAAGAACATGTAGCCGAACTCATCTGCAAGTGTAGTTCGGCTAATGTTTCTGAAAACGCAGGTAGCCGAACTCAGCTTTAATGGAGTTTTTTCTTTCAGAGAAAAGTTCGGTTAGGAGAAGAAAAATGCGACGTAACCGAACTAAGAGTTCGGCTATGAAAAATATTTGCGACGTAACCTAACTCAATATATAGGTTTTTTAGAGTAAAGTTTGGTTAGAAGAAAAAAATTGCGGCCTAACCGAACTTTTTGCGATGTAAAACGAACTTTTTGTGACGTAACCGAACTTTTTTTGCGACGTAACCGAACTTTTTTTTGCGATGAAATCGAACTTTTGCGACGTAACCGAACTTTGTCTAACCAAACTTTGTCTAACTAGCCGAAAAACCTCCATTAAAGTTGAGTTCGGCTAGTTAGACAAAGTTTTTCACATAATTCCTAGCCGAACTTCTCTCCGCAACTTCCATTTTCAACTCATTTTGATGATAACCTTTCATTTTTTCAACCAAAAACGAATGACAAGTAATGGGTTTTTTATAATTTTGATTTTGATTTTGTTTTGTTAATGATTTAAATTAAGCTATATATAGAGGTGGCGGTAGTGGTGGTTTTTCGGTGGTCGATGGTGGTGTGCGGCGGTGGTGATGGGAGGAGGTGGTATATATATAAATATAGGTGGTGGTGATGGGAGGAGGTGGTTATATATATATATTAAAGGTAGGTTAGTCATTTCCACACTTTAGGACACCCCTTATAACTATAGGGTAGATATTCTTATCACTTAGTGGTCCCCACCATTTTTTTAGTAGTGCCCCCAAAATCATTCCTACTTTATTCCATCACGTCCTCTGTTTCACATCCGTCCCTTTGCAACCAAGCCCAGTAGTTACCTAAGCCCATTATCTCTCTGTAACTATTAAATCTAAGCCCACTACCCCACCAAGCCTGGCTATCACGTCCACTACCCTATGCTGTTTACAAGAACAGTTAATCCCATATTTTTGTAAACCAAGGGTCCAAGCTATTAAGCTTCGTTATTATGTTTAATTTTAATTTTGATCACGTATTTCGTGAAATTGCAGAATCTTAAGCGGCGACTTGACGTAATCTTGAGATAATTTCAACAAATTTGGCTCTTGCGTTAAACCTAAATGGTGCTCGTGAACCTATTTACAATGATGTTTGTCAATCTCGTGATGGTGAAGCAGATCCGAATTGTCATGTCGTTCATAATCAACAAATTATTATCCCGGATAGTGTTGAAGAAGTTTCTCCAAATTCAACACCTGAAACGCTATTATATTCTTGTGAGTTGCCTAATACCCAAGCTGAAACATTACGTATCCCTGTTGTGCAAGATAAAAAACTGCTCGTTAAAGAATTTTCGATAGGTCAAAAATACTCCAAGAGAGTTATTATTAAGATTATTCGGGATGACATTAACATCAGCTTTTGTGTTCAAACGATCTATTATGTGGTGCTCTGCTCTACGATCATCAACTTACTCAAAGTATATTATTTGTTAGGCGGGTCGTTTACAATATGTGGTGAACTCGAAGACGACTTCCTTTCAAGATGGCGGGCCTGATGTGGCACATGTTTTTCGGTATTTTGTCGATTCGGGACGAATTCTTTTCAAGATGGCGGGCATGATGTAGGACATCCGTTAAATTTAGGATTTATATTTTCATTATTATTTTTAGGTAATTCTTATTTTTAAAATTTATTTAATTTGAGAAATACTTTATCTTCAAGTTAAGCTAATTAAGATTTCCTTAACTAAAGTTCTATTGTTTCTCTATAAATAGAGGAAAAGTCTATTGTAATTTAACATACATATTATTATCAATCAATATTGAGATTTCTCAACTATTCTTCTACTTTAATTGTAGAATTCTTTAAGCACGCTTCCGTTCTGTGTTACATTCTTACAATGACTTCCTTTCAACATGAACACCATGGATTATTACCACAAACCATAGAACTAGGTACTCTAGGTTTTAACTCGATGATAATCCATTCATAGCTACTGGCTTTTCTCATACTCCATAAATGAAAACAAGACAATATATATTCCGACCTCAAGATATATATATATATATATATGCTCGTATTTGAGACAATTACCCAATAAAGCATGGTCAAATATTTAGGATCCATCCCTAGAATATGCAGTACCTCTATACGTTCATGCTTATTCGCATTAACCCTCAGAAATTCAACGTACATGACTTCCGTAGCATCAAAGAATCCTTGTTTGTGTTGCAAGAGAATAACATCTCCTCCACTGCTCAAATTCACCATTTAGCCCCAGGCATTTTAAATACACTACCTCTCAGTTTCACAATAACCATCGACTTTGCTATCTCACCGCTAAGTGGGTAACAATATTCATGATAGCTTCGACGAATCTTCACAAAAAATCTACCTGTAACCATATGGACCAACCCATAAACAATCCCTAGCAATCTTCCCCGATCAAATACCCTTCCAGCATAATCCTTGCCACGGTATATGCATTCCTCATTACTCAAACTCCCTGTTACACTATCCGACATTCTCAGTAAACAATATCCCAACTGTAATCTTAGAGAATCTATATCACAATTGAAACTTCATCTACTGGTAGGATGAATATGAAGAATTAGTTCACCTGCATTGCTAGGCTCACTTCCCTCGAAATTTAAATCAGAATTACTTGTACTGATAACTTCAAAAAACTTCCCTCGATCAATTAGCGTTCCAGCAAGAACTAGGCCACCGTAGAAACATCTTCTACTTCTCGCATACTTGTAAAATAACCCACAAACTCTCATGCTTGTGCAGTTCAGTAGACTCTGATTTGAATTTGAAGTTGTTGTAACAAAACTCTCTTGAACCTCTTCCATATGAATTCCAAAACTGATATTTCCAACCAGCCATTGATCAAACATTTTTTGCGCAACCCAATACTCAGTTTCCTTAGCCATTTGAAGCATAAATTCAGTCCATAAAAAATTACTTTACGACAACATTTTACCTAACAATCTTCTTGTATCACCACTGTCACCTTCCTTGACATTTAAAGACCCATTCAAGTTCGTAAAAAACAATTCCAATTCATACCCAAAGTATAGAATCAGCTTATAACCAACATTTGCTTTGTATTTATGCATTAAAATGAACCAATTAAGAACAATCACACAACAAAATGCATCCAGATAGAGTTTATCATAATTACTAACAAATAGATACCTAGCATAACAACTGTCTTCACCCTTAACCAACACAAAGATAACTGGATTTGTAAACCTTAAATCTAATTTGTACCCCTGTCGAAGAACAAGCTTCACAAATGATTGCAGAATGACCCCCAACATAACAAGGATACCTTTTAATATCTTCACACTCTCTCCCACAATTAAATATCACTCGTACAAAATCAAAACTAAGTAATACAACACATAAAGAAGTAATTGGAGATATAAGTAAGCTGGATATTACCTTGAATGATCTGAATAGGTTAGAAGTAAATTGACTAAGGTTACCAACTATGATAAACTTCCAATCACCAATTTGCTGAAGTTCATCATTAAAATTCAGATTAAAAGCATTGAAATTATTCACCTCATGAGTTGCAACTCTTTTACTTTGAAATTCCACCACAAATTTAGCACCAGGAATGAAAGGCTTACCTTCTTGGTAATCTAGAAACGTTGATTTTTCCTTACCCCCAACAGGAAAAGAAGAAACTAATTCGAATATGTGAGAGGAAAATTGTTGGTGAAGCGACACCAATCTCTCATAATTGCGAGTAGAAAATCTAGGGTTAGATCCAACAACCTTAGAGAGATGACCTGCTGATTCTGAGCCAATAGAAATTACTTCCAAATCGACGTCGATTGCGAGTGTAGATCCATATGAGGGTTCGAGTAAATCTTCATCAGGTTCCAGTTTACTTATACAATCTGCAAAGTCCTTCAACTGAGCTGTGTAATTCTCCATTGCAGCTTTCAACTCAGCAAATTGATTCTTCCATGAAATTTTCGATTTAGCTTCAAACTCATCCGATTGGTTCACCATTTTCACTCGGTCACAAGGAATCGAGTGCTCTGATACCATTTTTCACGATCTACGTGACAATTGGGTCTCATGAAGCAACTCTGATCTCTAAGGATAGAGATGGACTGGGGAAAACAGAAGGTTTTAGAGAGAAAAGATATTTTGTTTACTAATTTTCATAAGCAGTTCTACGAATAGAAGGGAAATATAAATGATAGATTTCGGTGTGCATGCGTGCCACTCACACATAACCACTCTCTAATCATACTTAGCACTAGCTATTAACTAATTAATCATGATTATTAACTACTAATTACACTAAACAGATTACTAGACCCCCATAACCCAGGTGGCCTTTAACTGAACTTGGCAGCCCAAAGCTGGAACCTGACAACTAGCGTATGTTGATAAGGGGTGTCTAAAGCTAGTTATATTACTTAGATAACCTTGGTTAATTAATTTATTTACTTTTTTTAATAATTTTTTTATTTAGTTTTATTTAATATATATTTATTTAATTTTTTAACATGCTCTTAGTTATTTTTCTTCTCTTCTTTACTCCAACTAACGCTAATCCGACCATAATTTTCATCGTCTTTGACTAAATGTAAAGGCTCGAATCATTTTTCTAATCTGGAAATTAGTGAAAAAAAAAGTTGAAGTAGAAATCGATTTGAGTGAAGTTGGAGAGCAAGAACCATATCCTTACTGCAAGGAAATGTACAAAAAAAAGTACCCACAAACTAATATCTTATCTTCTTGTGTTTGATTGATAGATTAGGTTTAAATCGAAAAAAAACTAGGGTTTTATTGCAGTTACAGAGTGAAGTTCGGCTTACAATTGAAACATATTATCAGCCGAACTACTCATTGTTCTTCATTCTGAAAGTGCTGATGAACAATTAGGATGATAATTAAACACGAAAATGTTAGACGGACTTCACTTTATTTTTAATTTTTGTTTAGGTTCGGTTGATAACTTGTCAGCCGAACATAGATCTAGGTTTTGTAAATACAGAAAAATAAAAAATAAAACAAATTAAAGGATATGCCAGGGCTTCTATCTTTAGACACATTTATGATAGGCACTTTTCTATCAAAGATGGTATATCTATATGCAGAGAAAGAATATGTACAGAAATTGTAGTATACAAGGCTTGGGAAAAACTGATGAAGAATATGCAGATGTGTCTTTGTTTTCCCTGTATGCAATGGTATTCATGGAGGAGACCCTGCAGGGATCATGAAGGCGGTACTTTACCTGGTCCTTTTAATGGCAGATGAGTTGACTTTTTACTATATGGTGTGGAAAAACCTAGTCCTCATACCCAGTTACTTGCTCTAAACACCATAGCATCCATCCCACACCCCCATACATCCACCATCAACACATCAACACTAAATGTAGATGAACCTAAAGGTATTTCTTTAGAATTACTTGACTTGGTTTTCAAGAAGCAGTTCACAACCATTTCAAGTATTCAACCACAATGCAGACTCAACTTATCCAGGACCCTAAAAGCTTCCTTAGACAAATTTTTACATAACCCCAATGATCTATCTTCCTGGATACAGCTGCTCTTATTACCCATTTGTACTCTCAATCTCTATGAACCTGAAAGCTCAAGAGAAGATAGGTCAGGTACTAGGAAAAATCTTCAAACATTTACAATTAACAAACCTTCGGCCACCTAGAGGGAATACAATGGCTGCAGTACACTTATCCAATAACTATTGGAGGACCAAATGATAACCAAAGAGACAGAAAACAAAGCAAAAAGAAATCTAAGTCCAACATTCAGGCCTGCAAAAAAAAGCTCAGTTATGGAAATTATACTGCTGCTATTAGGATCCTATTATCCAATGGAGTTGCTCCACACAATGTTGACACACTACATCAGTTACAACTGAAACATCCTCATGCACCCCCACCCATTATCCCTGATCACCATATTGAGGTTGCACCTGTTTCAGTTGATATCAAAGTTGTGCTCACTGCCATTAAAAGTTTCCCCAAGGGCACTTCTTATGGAAGGGATGGGCTTATAACACAACACCTCTTGGATTCCCTTAGTGGATCTGCAGCTGTTTTTTCTGAAGAGCTCTTAACCTCTATCACTGCAGTTGTTAACTTATGGACATCTAGCAAATTCCCTAAGGTGTTAGGTGAATACATTGCCAGTGAACCTCTCACTCCACTCCTCAAACCATATGGGGGTCTTAGACCAATAACAATTGGAACCATATTAAGAAGGTTATGCTCTAAATTAGCTGCAACTTCAGTAAGCAGGGCAATGACTGCATATCTTGGAAAATTATCAGTTTGGAGTGGGAATCCCATGAGGTGGTGAAGGAATTATACACTCAGAAACAGACTTTTGGAGATGAAAGGTACTCAAACTGATTTGACTATGATGCTCATGGATTTCCAGAATGCTTTTAACTTAGTAGATAAAACTACCTTTATCAAGGAAGTGAGGTCAAAGTGCCCAAGTATCTCAAAATGGGTGGATTTTTTTTATGCTACACTTGCAAAGCTATACATTAGTGAGTTCACTCTCTCTTCAGCTAAAGGAGCCCAGTAAGGGGACCCCCTTGGTCCTCTGCTATTTGCATTCACATTGCACCCACTGGCTTGTAAAATTGATGATCACTGCTCTTTGGACCTGCATGCTTGGTATTTGGATGATGGTACTACAATTGGGGACACAATGGAAGTTTCTAAAGCCCTTACCATCATCCAGAAGAGCGGTCTTGATAGGGGATTGTATTCAAATGTCAGCAAAACAGATGTGTTCTGGCCCTCTACAGATTCTAGGAGCTTTGAGCATGGTGTTTTCCCAGACAACATTGGCAGAGCTGTTGGAGTTGTTAAGCTACTAGGTGGTCCAGTAAGTATAGATACACAATACTGTGATGATTTGGTGATGGCAAGGGTCAAAAAAACTGTACATCTTATGAATTGTGTGAAGCAACTTAAAGGCCCACAGAGTGAGTTTTTACTTTTACGTAATTGTATGGAGGTTTCTAAGATCTACTTCACCCAGAGAACCACTATCCTCAAGTACTTCAAGCAGCCAACAAACATCTTGATCAACAACTTTTTCAGTTTCTGCATGATGGTGCAGGGTATGACCCACTCCAACATCGCCTTGCGACTTTGCTCATTAAAGACCGGGTGTTACGTGTATACACAATGGAAGATACTAGTCAGTATTGTTATCTCACCTCATGTCTTCAAACTGAGGTATTACATGGTACTATTCTGTGCAATACTGATATCTCAATACCAATCCTCCAATTTCAATCTGCTCTCAGCTCCTATGGGCAAACTTGTGATATTTCCTCTTATTATTTCAACATCAGAGTTACTGCCCCCCATCCCATGAAAGCTCTGGCAGTTCGCTACTTTGATGTAGTCAAAAGAGGAATTCCCACCAAGTTTACATTGTCAGACAGGGATGCAGTCCTTTGGCAAAGTAACAAGGTACCAATGATATGGATTTTTTGAAAGTTATTCCCATCGAAGGACTCAATCAAAATATGGGGCCGAGGCAGTTTAGATTCATACTTCAATGTCGGCTAGGTGTCCCTCTCTTCCCGGAAGATAGCTCGTGCCAATGTTTTAGTCGTAATATGGACGTATTTGGTGATCATGCCATCCACTGCGCTAATGAGGTTGGTTTGAAATTTAGACATGACTTGGTTCGTGACTTAGTTATGGATATTTTTTATAAGTCTGGAGTTGCGGCGAGAAAGGAGGTTGCCTTAGGGTGTTTATCAGATGGAAAGGATACACGAGCTGATATACTTGTGTATAATTGGGAAAACAGACGCGATACATGTTATGATGTCACTGGTATCTCCCTTTTTTCGGTGATGGGCTTAGAAGTTTTGTACTGGGTCGTGCCATTTCCGCAGCTACTAACCGCAAGGACACCAAGTACTTGGAAAAATGCTTATCTCACGGCTATAACTTTGGAGTTTTAGCTTTCTTGACATTAGGAGAATTAGGAGATGGTTTTATTGTTTTTTTGAATAGATTGAGAATCTGCTTGACCAATTATGATGCTAACTATAAGATTGGCAGTTCTCTCTTTCATAGGATAGGACTAGCTATCTAAAAAGGTGTTGGGGCGCAACTTGTTGCCAGGCTCCCAACCAACCTTACGTAAAATTACTTTGTGATATTCAATAATAGCCCTCAGTGGCAATCTTTATATATAATTAAAGGATAATAATATATTATACTTGAATAAATTAAAAGATAATAATCTATTTTCACATTTATATTAAAAAAAATTAAATTTTTAATGGTTAGTATAATTTCTTGTATAATCTAAAATAATTAAAAAAAAACTAAAATATTTTTAGAAATATAATTAAAAAAATATAAATGGTAAGAACATTATGTCATTATTAAATATGATGGATAAGGGGCTATTGGTTCTACTACCCAGTGATTATGCCTCAAAACAGGATTTTAAACAAGTCTGCAATCTCTGTTTATTATCAAGTTGCCATGGAAAAGAGTTTTATCTCACTTTGAGTTCCTTAGCTTCAGGCATAGCTTTTGAGAAACAAATTTATTATTATTTTTGTTGATGGTTAGGAAGTTCAGTATTCTAATAACTCAATTACGTTCACAGCCTTGAATTCCCTTTTTATCATTTTTTTTTTTTTGCTGAGTTGTACAGATATCCTCCAGAATTATTTTTCTTCAACTGTTGTTGATGGTCAATTGGTTATAAATTGGGTCTTTCCAACTACAGTGGTTTGTTTAGCTAAAATAATCTAGTAGGCACTCACCATTAAAATTTCCAGCCTCAGTATACAAGTGAAAGAGTTAATGAGATTGCTATATTTTATTAAGTAGACCATCGATCTTCTTCTCCGGTTTTTTATAATCACTCTTGTAGACTGTAATGTCAAACAAGGGGTAAAAGTACAGTTACGGGTTACAATATATGCAATGTATATGCAAATTATTAATTCCATGTTCCAGTATAATATCAACAACTCTGTGTTCATTGGGGTAATAAGAAGTTGGTGTAGTAAGTAAATTGGATTTTCCCAACCAATTACTATGTGTTTATAAGAATATGTAAGAAATAATATATTTATCTATTTTGTTTTTTCAAAAAAGTTGGTATTAAAAGCCGATGAGGATTTTAAATAGAAAATAAAAAAGGAAAACTAAAAAATATCCAAATTTTGGAAGCTTTATTAAGGATATAAAGGAAAGAAATCTTCTAGGATATGAAGTATATAAGCTTCATTTATTTCCTGATTACGCGGATATTCTTTAAGACTTTGAAAATACTTTTCTCTTAAAAAGTATGAAGGATAAACAAAAAAGGTATTAATACTTATTTCCTGTCAAAATTCAAAACTTCAAACTTTCCCTCTAGGCACCCCCGTAATTGTAGGTTACCTAGTCTCAAGCCAAAATTTTCTCTTTTGAGATATCTCTCACATTTATCCCAAATTTTTTCCATTCAATTAAATATAATCTTCACAGGTTATTCAAGAAAACAATATTATCCGAATATAACTACTATTAGTTATATTAGTTGTATATATTATGGTAAACCCCTATACTACACATTATTCCCAAATCTCATTACTGCAACTCCAAGGAAAATGACTTCTTCTTCAAACTCTCAAATCACGGCAATCACTGGAAAAATGCAAAGTACGCAGATTCGTGATATTGGGGCCAGAAACTTAAAAAAAACTGTTGGTTCAAAGGCTGCTATCACTAAAGCATCAGATGAATGGGGGACAACTTTGATTGGCAAGCTTTTTTCGAAAGATCCAGTTGAAACTGATAAAGGTAGGAAAGGGGTTATTATCTTATGGAATCGATTCAGAGTTAAGGATGTACGTGCTTTAGACAGAAATTTATTTTTGTTCAAGTTTTTCACAGTTGAAGCAATGAATAATATTCTCAAAAAAGGTCCTTGGAATGTTAATAAATGCTACCTTAATTTAAAAAAATATGATGATGTTATGCCTGTTAAAGACTGGGTTTTCAAGTATCAAGAATTGGACCTGCAGTTCAAAAATATTTTACCAGAACATCACTCTGTTGAAGTTGTGAATGAAGCCATTGAAGAGTTAGGTGACAGAATCTCTACAAACCCTGAAGACTGCGGACCAACTTTTGGTACTACAATCTATGCCAGAGTTAAAATCGATCTTACTAAACCACTTCACAGGGGAGGTTGGTGGAATACTGCTGCTGGAGGAGTTACTTGGATTAGATTTCATTGGGAAAACAACCCCATAATCTCTGCCCTAATTGTTATGTTATTGATCACAATGAAGAAGAATGCTCCAATGCAGCTCATGAGCTAATGATCAAAAGGTCTACAAATGATCAATATATAAATTATTTGCTTGAACTTGTTGAAGCTTATGGTGTAGAGATTTGTGATGACATTAATTTCCTGCTAGAAAGAATCTGTGAAGCAAGTCGCAAGAAAATGGAGGAAGAAGCTCAACAAGAGAATCAGATTGAAGAATGAGAAACAAGAAATAATAAGAGATCCATAACAGAAGACTCTAATGATGTCGTGAAAAGTAATACTGGGACTACACCATCCTCCAATAGAAACGATGATATGGAGCATGATCTCATTGAAGAATGATAAAAAAGAGCAGGAGAGAACTCTCATGAGATGAATGAGGCCCCAAACATTTTGGTAATCAAATTTAATCTCCAAAAACTTTCTCTTTGTTGCTCATTAAATTCTTACCTTCTCATTTATTGCACTCACAGCCTTTTTAATCCTAAGGCTTTAAATTATGCATTATTTTCTTCCGTACTGAACCCCTTACATAACTTGAGTATCAAGTTTTTCCACTCTCAGTTTTCCCCTAAAATGAAAATTTTAAGCTGTAATTGTCATGGTTTTTTAGGGAAAGATACCATAGAACATCTTATGCATTTAAACAACATTCACTCTCCGGATATCATTTTCTTGTCTGAAACAAAGATAAATGACCATAGAATTTTAAATCTTACTAATGGTTTAAGGTTACCCAATAAATCTTATGTTCCATCTGTAGGTCAAGCAGGTGGTATCATTCTGCTATGGAAATATGGTTTCACTCTAGAAATTCTAAAATCTTCTAGCAATATGTTTCATGCTCTTGTTAAGAATGATCCTAGTAAAGGAGAATGGTTCCTTTCATGTGTCTATGGTACTTCTTATTGAAATGAACAACCAGCTCAGTGGGACTATATTAAAAGATTGAGTACTTCAGTTAACATTCCATGGATCCTTCTAGGTGACCTGAATATCACTATGAATGACTCTGAAAGAAACACAAACACTGAACTCACTCCTCCAGAAGTCTTAGAAAGCATTAGAGAATCTGATCTTCATGACTTAGGATTTAGTGGAAATCCTTTTACTTGGACTAGCAATAGTCATGGAACTGGCAGATTAAAATCTAGACTGGATAGGGCTCTAGTTAATAGTGAATGGACTCTTAGTTATCCAGATGCCAAGCTATTGCACTTAATTCAAAAAGGTTCTGATCATCTGCCTATTCTTTTAACCATGTATAACAAGCCTAGTCAAACAGGGAAGAACTGGAAATTCTTTGAACATCGGTTACAAAATAATTCTTGTAAAGATACTATTATAAGTGCTTGGAATTCTAACAAAATAGGTTCTGCAGCTTTTATCTTGTCTGACAAACTGTCTAATACTAGACATATTTTGTCTCAATGGAGTAAAAATATTTTTGGAGAAATTAATGCAAAAGTTACTAATCTTCAACAAGAATTGTCTCATCTCCAAGCAACTGATGTTCAAGGCTCTAATACTACTGATTGGAGAAAGAGATTGATGCACTTAATGAAATTCAAGCTAAGTCTAATAGGAAGAAATCCAGGGACCACTTCTACAATGACATGGACAAAAACTCAAAGTACTTCCATATTAGAGCAAATCAAAGAAGAATCAGAAACAGAATTGACTCCTTGCAAGCAGCAGATGGCTCATGGTGTCAATATAGAAGCTCAATAGAAAGACTCTTGGTATCTCACTTCAAAAACATTAGCTCTACTTCAAATCCTTCTAACTGTTTAGGTTTTATTCAACATATACCATCTACCATCTCAGAACAAGATAATGTTGAGTTAGTAGCTATTCTACTGAGCTAGAAATACATCAAAATTTAATGACTATGGAACCTTGGACTTCACCTGGACCAGATGGTTTTCCACCAGGATTTTATCAATCCCAATGGCAGATACTTAAAGAAGATGTTTGAAACACTGTGAAAGCTTTCTTTACTTCTGGATTTGTTCTCAAGAAGATTAACTTCACAAGAGTTTGTTTAATCCCTAAAACTTCTACAGCTCACAAGCCAGAGGATTTCAGGCCCATAGATTTATGTAATACTATTTATAAATTGATATCAAAGATCATTTCTTTAAGGCTCAAAAAGCATATGGTTAACATTATTTCTCCCATGCAGTCTGCTTATGTCCCAGGAAGGTTAATATCTGAAAACATATGCTTAGTTCAAGAGTTAGTTAAAGATATGAAAAGGAAAAAGGGAAGAACAAGTCATCTAGCACTTAAGATGGACATGTCAAAAGCATTTGACATACTTGAATGGACTTTTCTCATAGAAGTTCTAAGTAAGTTTGGTTTTTGTGAAAAGTTTTTTCATCTCATCATGCAATGCATAAGCACAACTCAAATTGAAGTTATGATCAATGGCTCACCTTCACAAGATTTTAAACCAACAAGAGGCATAAGACAAGGGGATCCTCTTTCCCCTTATCTTTTTATACTTGCCATGGAAGCTTTCTCAAGACAACTGAATCAGCAGGAAAGAAGAAGTCATATTACAGGTATGAAAATTCAAAGATCTGCACCAAAAATCAATCACCTACTTTTTGCAGATGATTGTCTTTTATTCTGCAAAGCCAATTAACCTCAGACTAATAAACTTCTTCAAGTTATAGAAGATTTCAGTGCTTGCTCAGGCCAACTAATTAATTTCCACAAATCAGCTGTGTACTTCAGTAATAATACTTCTCCCTCAACTTGTCACCCTATAAGTGGTATTCTTCAAGTCAGAGAACTAAATATCTTTGAAGAAAAATATCTAGGTTTGCCTTTCTTTGTGGGAAGAAACAAAACAATCCCTTTTTCAACTCTTATTCAAAAAATGGATACAAGGTTTTCAAGATAGGCTGGTATCAACTTATCTGAAGCTGGCAGGTCTGTCATGATTAAAAGTGTCTCTAATGCCATTCCTGTGCATCATATGACATCTTTTAAGCTTCCTGATACAACCATTGCTGCAATGAATTCAAGACAACAAATGTTTTGGAGAAACAAAAAGAACAACAAAGGCAAGCATTACATTGCTTTCAAACATGTCAATAAACCTAAAGAGGAAGGTGGTCTAGGCTTTAGAGATCTTGAAGTATTCAATAAAGCTTTACTGGATAAATCTTCTTGGAGATTATGTGAAGATGATACTTCCATATGTGCTCATTCACTGAAGGCTAAATATTTTCCAGATGGTCAAATATTCAATACTCAGAATAACTCTAACTCCACATGGTCTTGGAGAAGTATTAGTTCTGAGTTTCATTTCATCAAAATATTTAGCTGTTGGTATGTTAGAAATGGCCAAAAAATCATGATTTGGAAAGACAGGTGGATTGAAGAATTAGAAAATCCCCCAAGTCCAAGAACTGGAGCAACAAATACTCAAGAGTATGTTTTTGTTCATCAACTTTTTGATAATGCTACAGGGGTGGAATATAAATCTTATCCATAATCTTTTTGAAGACTCTACTGCAAATCTCATTCAGAAACTCTCTATTCACATTAACTTCAATGACAGGCTGGTTTGGTTGCTTGAAAAAGATGGAAGGTTCACAGTTAAATCAACATACAGAAAAATGGTTGAGGAAAAGATTGCTAATGAAACTGTAGGTCAAAGAATGCAAGGAATATACAAGAAGCTCTGGAAGCTAAAAATTCTACCAAGAATTAAACATTTCACTTGGAAATGTGTTCAAGATATTCTTCCTACAAGAGATAACTTCACAATGTTATTCAAGATGAAGACTTTTCTTGTCCTTTATGTGCTCAAGATCTTGAAACACCTGCTCATAGTATTCTGGCTTGTCCTTTCTCCAAATCAATATGGTTTGCAGTTCTAGGTATTCATACTCCAAATGATGTCTCCTTGAAGGACTGGTTATGTGATTGATATGATAAGCTCTTGGTTCACCAGCTTGATGAAAGATTAATCTGCAAAATCTCCATTACTGCTCGGCGTACTTGGTCTGCCAGATGTGAGAAAGCTTTTATTAATTCTCATTCTACTCCAGAGACAGTGATTCAGAGATGCAAAAAAGAGATTGCAGAATATGAAACAATGCCATCAGCTCTAGCATATAATGCACCTGCTGTGTAGTTAAGAGAAAATCTGCATTGGTCTTCCCCCCAAAGGGGTTCTTTTAAAATTAATATTGATGGCTCTTACTTGCATTCCAAAGGGGTTCTATAATGCTCTTACTTGCATTCTAATTAATATTCAGGAGGGATTGGACTAATTATCCGTGATTCTGCAGGTACACACAGGGGCTCAAAATGTCTCTATCTAACGAGGCTGTCAAGTGCGGAGCATGCTGAAAGCAAAGCGTTATGGGAAGCAACAAAATGGGCAGAAGAAAAAGTTATGCGACAAGTAGTTTTCGAGATGGACTCAAAGATTGTGGTAGATGCAATTAATAATAACAACTTCAACATTGATCGGAGACTGCGCAACTCAATTCTAGACATTAAATTTCTTTTTAGAAGGTTTAACTCTTGGCATTATGTTTATGTGCCCAAAGAGAAAAATAAGGTAGCGGATTCTTTATCCAAACTTGCTAGAATAGAGTGTTTGAGTAGTGTATGGTTGCTAGAACCTCCGCAAGAGATCTCTGCCAAAGTGCAGGAAGAAGCAAACTATGTACTCTACCATTCTTAATTAAATTCATCTTTTCAGTTTCAAAAAACAAAATCCATTTAAAATGAATTATGCAATAGTATGTTTGAGATATTAACAAATTTATTTCCTGATATTCTTTACGATTTACATTTATAATGAACGAATGAGTATAAAGATACTAGGGTATGTGGAGTCCAATTTTGTGCACTTAACAAATTTATCTAATCGGTCTATTTTAACAAAAGGGTATCCATTTCACTAAATTAATTTTTAATATGCTTTAATTTAATTTAAATCTAAAAGGGGAAATCATATCTAATTTTCTCCTAATATAGTGTACTCAATATTCACCCTTTGTGTAAATTTCCAAAATAGTAATTTTAATATGTCTGATTAGCAAAACTGATCGATAATAAAGCAATCTAAATCATATGTTTCACTGATAACATATTTTAGTCATGTTTCATAATGTTTTTCTATATTATGAGGATGGTGGAGATTAGTAGTGAGAACATTTAAGAAAGATCATTTAGAAATAAACCTTGATTCATACATTGATCTAGACATCAAGCCAATTTCACGATAGGTTCTTCTTATTAATCTCCTAGAGGAACACTTAAAGGTCCAATTGATACACTAAGTATATCAACTCCATCTTCAACTGCCTGAAACCATTTAACAACAATTGATAATTTTTTTTGAAAAGACCAGATGAATTGTTAGTTTTTTTTTGTTGTTGTTGTTGTTTGTTTGTCATGAACAATGCGAACAAGATGTTAGTTATGAAAACCAAGATCAATGATGTTATAATGGTTCGTTCCCAAAATTAATTACCTATTTTTTATTTTCCTTATTTGGAATCACTATAATTTTGGAGAAGATCAGGTATGATTTTCTTTTATAGATTTAAATTAAATTAAAACACAACAAAAATTAATTTCATAAAAGGGAATGTCTGAGTTTTTCGAGAAAATGTGACTCAATTTTGGAACAGACAACATGCTACGAATTGGAGACAACAAAGGGAGAAAAATCCATGTGTTGCAAAACCTGTTTAAGTCAATTTAGCCTTCAAAACAAGACACATCCATAACAACCAAAGCATCAGGTAGAAATATTTACCGCCCACAGTATGTTGCGTAGTGTAGCGGTGTCCAACCAATTTGATGCTTAGCATCAAATGTGAAACCGAAACGCTTGAATATCGTTATTGCCCATGCTATCCTAGGCTAGCAAAGTGACAGATAATTTGACAAACTTTCCAATTAATTGATTTAACAGTTCTAGAGTTATCAAATATCAATCCTTAAGATATTCCCTCAAATACCTTTCAGAATGTTTTTTTTTGTTTGTCTGTTATTGTGTTGTTTCAATTTTCTCATCAAACTTTTACGGTCTTTCTCATTAGCTACCGGAAGGTTAGCTAGCTTTTCTGCAAGTTCTGTTTCGATCTGTGACTTTTTTGGTTTTAGGTAATTTAAGTTTTAGAATTTGCGTGGTAGGTGTCATATCATTAAGACTAACAAAAAATTCAACATCTCCAGGAAGATTAGGAAGTAATAAACCTTGATACTCGTTTTTAGCCGGACATTCTGCAGGTACAAGTAGACCACCACCTACAAGATAAAGGGGTCTTTCTAGTATGCAAACCGGATCTATGCCAAGATGCAAGTAGGGTTTACGGAAACTCCCAAACACCGTAATCTGATATTAAAACATAAAGCAAAATGCATACCACTAGAATAAATAAAAAAATTCTTAAAGGTTATGAGATTTTCATCAAAAAAAAAGAAAAAGGATCCGATATATATATTTATATATATACAGAAAACAACCACATGATCTTCAAAATCATCGGCTATATTATGAAGAAATATATCTGTAATCCAAAAGCATTATCCTCTGTATAATGATCATCATATATATTCGTATACGGCTGCAAAAGATTTCTTTCCTGTTTAATTCATATAAGAATTCAATTTGTTCAAAAATGCCTGAGCCAGACACATATAAGTTACTACTATTCATAACATGAATACATACCTTTCTCAAGTTCTACTGTATGCTCAACTATAATATTTTCATTATGGCTCTTCTTTATAGATTCTCCACTGAAAATAGCACTAGAAAGAACCCCAAAACCCAAATGACAAGTCAAACGAAAATCATCTTAACCAATCCATGAAAACACTTAGTTATAAGATAAACTAAACATTTGAGATATCAAGAAAAATAATGTACAACTTTCTTACCAATTTCTATATCATTTGGCAATCGATCTTCAATTTTCGAAACAAAACCAAAATCCTAAGATGGGTCGTATATTCAGTAGAGAAATAGGGGAAAGGTGTTAATAATAGCATAGTGTAATGCGTGTGTGTCATGTGAGAGTCATGTGCAGTAAGTGTGTGCTATAAACGTGTAAGGTGTAAGACTCCTAGAGAGTCGAGAGAACTATCTGTGAGCTATATAAACTCAGTAAGCCCTGTTCAGCAATGTAGATTCTTAATGAATCTAGTATGCTTTGATACCATACTAGATAGTTCACAGATAGCTCACAAATAGTTCTCTCGACTCTCAAGCAGTCTTACACCTCACACGTGCATAACACACGCTCACTGCACATGACACCCACATACACACTAGAGTACCCGACGACATTCAGAGAAGGATGTAGAATTACACTATGCTATTAGTTAACTCATCGACTAAAACTATGATTGAGTGCTTTGTCCATGACACCAGCTTTAAGCCACCTAGGCTAGCCTAATTTCGACGCATGAAATGAGGGGTATACTTGGCAGGAGCTCACGAAAGTTTAGGCATCGAATAGACATAAGGCAGTAATGTGCAAGTCATGCATTTGATTTAGACCAATAGACCTCTCGAACGTTGGTATTTTTTGATGCTGAGGTTTACAGTATTGGACTAAGGATTAGGCGGCATGGAACTTTCATATCACCTGAGTTTGAGTGACGTACTCGTAGGCAATGAAGATGTGGTCTTTGGTGTCTGGTGACATCTGTTTGAACCATTTCAACTAACTTATATAGACCAGTGGTCAGAAAATTGAGGCCACTGAGAGGCTCTAATATTCGTGTAGTAGTAAAAATGAAACCGAAAAGGCAGGGAAGAGCACGATCAGATTGGTTTTACAATGTATGAGCAGCTTTTGACCTGCACTTGTACTGTATGAACATTAAAACAACTGGATGGTCATTCAGGAATGATAGATTTTTGGTCTAGTGTTGGATAACATGCTTGGTCAGGATTTATCAGGAAGATATTGTGTTTAATGTCCAATGCATTCTGATTTTAGCTGAAGATGTAAAACCCTATCTCAAAAAGACAAACCGAACAAAAAATTATCACAATATCAACATATGTACACGAAAACCAAGTTATCACATCCAGAAAATAAACTACCCTTTTTCATTTCTTCTTTAATATTTTTCTTCTTGATACCGAATCAAATTCTTTTCTAGCTCTGGATCGTCTGTTGCCAAAAGCCTATGTTCCTCTGTTGCATCCACTCAATAGCTGACACATGTCTCATATTATAACTGCCACTCTTTTCCAATTTGGAAGTAGTCTACTGAAATAATTTGAGCGATTTTCTAAGAGAAAAATAATGTGTGTCGAAACCACAACAAATTAATCAAAATATTTCCCACTAATTAACTGGTAATATAGCGGTTAGTAGGAGATCGTTCCCACAGAGAGCTGTGTAATTGATAGGTTATTAAGTTCACCAAAATAATAAAAGACAAAGGGGGATTGTTGAATTAAAGTAATGAAACAAATAAAAGAAAGAGATGATCAAGGAATCCTTCGCCGTTACCAAACGTTAACTGGATTAGTATACTTATATATCTTCTGTCAGAACCATTCATCACCAACCGTAGGATAACATGTACGCTTAGCTATCCCCAAAACTCCTTCTATTACCGGATAACAGGTACGCTTAGTCACCGGATTCTATTCAACTGAGCCGCCTTGAGGTACAGTTACAAGGTGTAACTTAATCGAACGCTTTAGGCTTTGTGAATTTAGGTTTGATCCCAGCAGTTAAACTCAGTAAGCTCGGTTCACTTACTGGTGTTGTCTTCACACACGATTGCTTCACAAAATCCCTCTGCAAGGTCTCACGTTCTCTACTTGTGTATGAGATGCACAACAATTAAGGATCGCTCCAAATCTCTACTAGCAATAGAATGATCAATAGAATAATCCAATTGTACACTTGAACAATCTAGAAATCAATCACAAACCCTAATTATAGAAAAGACAATCAGTGATGATTAACTCTCCAAATATATTTATATAACTAATAAAGCTTCACACTAGAACATTGAATTCATCCGTAATCAACACAAGTTTAGTTTCTCATGATTACACAATTACCCGGTTTGCCCCTAAAGGGGTAAACCCTAGAATATTTTATGAAGAACAAAAGTATAATATGAGATGAGATGTTTTCTTAAGGCTCTGGATATCTTCTTATATAGAACTCTCAAAGTTAGGCTTTAGAATCCTTCCGGGACTGTGTTTCCTTGAGTTGTAAGTCAATTTCGCGTCCAAATATGTCCCAGGAAGTTGTCAGTTTCGGCTCATAACTTGCCGACCTTTCCCGGACGAACCTGACAAGTGAAATTCACTCCAGGCAACTGTTAGGTTCGGCTCACTTGATTATATTACTTTTGAGCCGAACATCCTCCTGTATACTTTTCGAAAATATTGATTTTTAAGCTCCAGTTTCGGCTGACTCGAGCTGATGAAGTTATCAGCCGAACCTCTCTCTGTAACTTCAAGTCTTTCAATCTTGTTTCGCCTATAACTTCTTCGTCCGAACTCGGAATGACCTCATTCTTTTTGCGTTCTTTTCGTATTCTCGTTCTCTTCAATATGGTGTTAAGAACTCCTACATTAGAATGAGTTGAGTTTGGACTTTGGCCTTCCTTCATTGATAGACTCCACTTCCTTGTTCATTTAAGCACTTCGTAGCTCCTTTTTTTGGATGATTCACTTGATATGACACATAAACTAGAAAGTAATCATAATAACAAGTAATATGCAAGAATTATAGCTAAAACAAGTATGGAATTAACATTCTAAACATGTAAATTAAGCACCTACCAAAAAATAAGGGATATAAGCATTCCACCCTTAATAAGAGCAATTCTTATGGTATGGATGTATAAACATCCATATCTCAAGGATAATCCCTATAAATAGGGAGATAAGCATTCCACCCTTAATGAAGTTCAACGCTTATGATAGTGGAGATATGAATATGCAAGTAGAAGCCTAATATCATTCCCAAATACCAGACATGAGCTAAGTAGAAGTAGCCCTAACCACAGGGACAGTCGAAAACTCTATGTGAAGATCATCTGAAAGAGTATTTAAGTACTGAGAAAATAAAAAACGTACAAAATATACTCTACCTACGCTAAACAACCGAAAAATGCCTCTTCAGGACACCCCCCACTTCAGTTTTCAATCACAAACTACCGGACTATGTTTATTTTATTTCAAATTTTTGCGAGCATGCAAGATATAATTAGGTTGTCAAGGCTCCGCAGAAAGTAGTCTCATCCAATAATATCTCAATAACAAGAGCTAACTCATCATCTTCGTCGTCCAAGTCATCCACAGCCCCTTTGTGTGTGAAATCCCATCCATGTGGTCTGATGCAGTTGTTAAAGTTTCCTTGTCCATGAAAGAAGATTGCCATCAATAACCGAGGTTTCTTGGCTCAAAGAAGAGAAATTTTTTTTTATTATTATTGAGAAAAAAAGGTGAACCGTGAAAATCAACTTGTGCCCACTGCCCAAGCCCAAGTTCAGGTCATTACAATTCATAACAAACCAATTCTGACTTCATCTCTATCTCTGCCACTCTTCTTCTCCATCACCCTCCTGTTTCTCTCTGTCCAAATTGACCAAGCCACAGCAAAAGGTAGAATTGGCCATACTTTCCAGTTAAACCAAACGAAGACTTGTGCCTTTGGAGGAACATGCTTCCTTCACACATAATCGAAATTCGAGGGGGTTGGGTGTAATTGTTTCACTAGGGACTGATATCCTTCTGAAGTTGTATATGCAGAAGCTGTCAGAAATTTGCAGGATTTAGCAATAATAGCCAGCATGTTGGATAATTGTTGAGTGACTTCTGGACTTGGAGCCTGCTTCAGTTGTATGGACCATCTTCCATTCTGTATGAGCTCAGCTAGTTTTGCTTTTTTATGTGCAACTGCTTTGAATGATGTATTGAATTCTTTGCATGATGGAGCTTTACCAAACCAAGAGTCCCTCCAGAATTTCACTGCCCTCCCATTTCCGAATGGTGAAAGAAGTATTATCGTGCACCAGAGACCCAAAGAAGAGAAATTTTTGCAGAGATGGAGCGAAAAACCGCCCTTCAATGGCCATGAGTCATCCAAGAATAGGGAAGCACCTTTTTCACCACCACTAACACTTTTATCATCTTTTGAAACCAAAACTTCAATGAACTTGGTAAAAAACTGACTTTTTCCGTAGAATGGTGCTTCAGTACAACTAAACAAAAGAGTAGCTACATCTTTCCACTGACAGAACGATACAAGTGACTGCCCCATAAGAAACACAATATATGTAAATTGCAACTCCCATAAAAGCAAATCTTCTGACCCTCCATACTCTTTCAACAATAAAGTTTCCATTAATTGCATTTTGTCAAGGTTCATCGAAGTAAGATCTACCCCAACAACACCGTTTTTGTTTGACGACACAGGTATTCAAGAATAGACGTGTAAGAACATCCACCTTTAACACTCATCCCAGAAGCCTCAGAGAACAGCCAAAGCCATTTCCATAGTAGTCATAGGAGCACCAACAAAACCAGATACACTTGAAACCGTAATATCCCCACCAACAGCTGGATTTGCTCAATAGTACTCTTTCTACTCCATAATTATGGAGTTTGATCAAAGTATCAATCAAACTCCATAATTTTTACCCCTATACAATCTCCCTGCCGCTTCTTCATTTTGATAATCTAACTAACCGCTGTTCTTGTTGAACCCAATTACAGACAAATACCACCGCCGGACTAGCAATCACAAAGAAGCCAACAAATGGGCAAAAAGCATTCCCGTCTTTTTTACCCAATTACAGTCCTAGTGTTAACATCTGAGTATGAATGCCGAATAGAGACTATATCTTGGTGCGTCCAGGCATAGAAGAGTACTAATATGAAAAACGAAGTGAGAGCTGGTGGAGAAATTGCATTGGTGGTAATGGACTGATGGGACTGTTGGTGGTTTTCACAATGAAAAATGTACACTAGTGGAATCAATATTTCCACTTAGAAGATACGAATTAACAAAACTAAAACGAAGAAAAATTTCAACGAATAAATAAATTTGTTCAGTTAACATAGAATCACCAAAAGTAAGACCAGAAGAGATTAAACTGATTTACCATTAATCCTCTCAATAGCAGTAATAAGACCCTGAGTTCCCATATTACCATCACCATTAGCAACCATAGTTGAAAACAATTGCTTTGACAATGCAGCACCAGGAAAAACCACTGCATCTTTCCCTTCTCCGCCATTCACACCCTGAATCAATTTCGAAACAACCCTTTGATTGGGCTTTTGAAGCAATTTCTTTAGCAAGAACTGGATCACTACTAATTGTACTACCTCCGTTTCAAAATAATAGGCAGGTTTGTGTGTAAATTTACACACAAACCTGCCTATTTTTTAGAGACGGAGGGAGTATCAATCAAGACTCCACCTTTACTCAAACCTGATAAAACCCCATTATCACCCAACACTACTGATCTCACATCTGATGGATGACCTGATGACCAACCATTGTGAACACAATATCACGCTTTTCAGCAACATCAGAAGGTGAATTAACAATTATGGCACCTTTTTGTCGCAAAGGTGAAGCTTTTTGTGGTGTTCTAGCATATACTGTGAGTGAATATCCAGCTGAGATTAAACGAGCAGCCATAGCTTGACCCATTACTCCAATTCCTATCCATCCGATTCTTGTTTGATTTGGGTTTATGGGTTTTGGATATGGAGTCTCCATCAACCTAATTTGCAGAAAAAAACAGAGAATGAAGCTGAGATAGAAGAGAAGAAGAATCAGAAATCTCAAGTGGGCGTTCTTGAAGTCTTATTTTTAGATACTTGACTCTTAAATGAGTTGACCCAGACGAGCTATAAACCGGAACGGTGTCTTAAAACGGTCAATAAACACTTTGAGGCCTCTGCCCTCCCTGCCGTCTATATATCTCCGCCTCAAATTATCCACAACAAAATATCTCAAAACTGTCTTCTAGTAACGAACAAATATCTCTCCACAACAAAATGGAAGTCTGACTTCAGAGCCGGCTGGCCAATTCGTTAGAATTTATGTGCAAACTACCTATGGATATCAAACTACCCATCTTTATCCCCTCAGTCCTCACACTATAAAATATCGCCAAACATGGCTGCATTCTTCATGTTGAATGCCATTTGCTTTAGCGCTATAATCTTGTTTGTAGTTGCGGATCAATCCGGTTCAGGAACTTACATCGTTCATGTAAGGAAGCCGGAAGTATGTTTAGCTATTGCCAAGCAATTTTTTTCCTCACATAAATGATTTGAAACATTCCTAATAGCCAAATGATCAACTTGAAACAAAAATAGTTCTTGAACAATAAATTGTTTTTAACTGAGATTGTTAAGGATCTAGAATATTCATTTCTTGAATCATATTTCGAGATTTTAATCAAGACAAGCCTTAACTCGAAATTTCTTCGTTGCAATATAAAATTTACTAAAATCATACGACATAGTCTCAAAAGATAGAACTGTAAATGTCGCAAGTAAATAGGATCGTTCAGTCTTCACATACCTCGTTGTTGATGAAGTTCTAGCAAACGTCTTCGTTTATTCTTCATTCTTCAATTTCCGAGGGTTATTTGGTGATATCATGATACTCAACTACCATAAACTAATCTTAGTCCGAGATTTGACTTTAGTAGACTAGAAACCAAGGGAAGTGACTAAATCCAACCCACGTTTGGGTTAAATGTAATCCTGATTAAATGCAACCCACAAAAAATGTAATTTGCTAAATACAACCTAAATCACTTTTAACAATTTTGTTATATACAACCCCATCGTTGACCGATTTGAATCAACCTAAATTGAATCCTTAATATTTCTTCTTTATTCGAGATAATAGAACGAGAGAGATAGAACGACAGAGTGGACCGAGGAAGTTACCATCACGATTGATTTTTTGCTAGCTTCTTTTTCATAGAGAAATTCACTCGAAGAATCAGCTGAGAACCCAAGAAAACATCCTCTCCAAAACCCCTTTCGTGCTCTCCACAAAAGAAGAAAAGAGATAATAACCCCCAAATCCTTCTTCTCCACCATCGAGATTAACATGTTATGACCCTTCCTCGTTCGTCGAGAAAATCGATTGAAAGCATCAATCCATTAGAATGCCTCCCCAGTTCCAAAATCCCAAAGAAAAATTAGTTAAACATCATAAAAGGTAACCCTAGAAATTTTAATTGAATTTTTTTTATTCAATATTTTGTATATAAGCATTTCTCAATATATATTCAATGTCATCATCAGTTTAATACTAATGAAATTTTTAATTATCAAATTTTTTTGATTCAATTTTTGATTCAGTTTAGTACTAGTGAAACAGTAACCTTCATTGCAATTTTTCTTTCACTAAGTATTCACCGTACCATGAACAATACTAGTCCCAAGTTCCTTTTGTCGAAATTTATGGATTATTGAAAAATCCTCCAACGTGCCAATACCAATAATGTGATGTAGGAGAGTTATGGGTACTTTGAAATTTTTAAAATGTTGTTGCATGTTTCTGGTGTGTTTTGATTGTATATGTTTTTGTTTTTTCTGTAATAAGTATTAATGCATCTTCGTATTAAGTATGTTAGTGAAAGAACTAAACATAAACACATAGGGTCATCCGGGCATGAACATCCAGATACCAAAATAGTCAGCCACAGCTGGTTGACTCGAATGCATTACGGTCATTTAGACAGAAGCGACTCAAGAGACCTAACTAGTTAGCCATCAGTGGTTGACTCTGATTCATCACAGTCATTCAGACAGAAGCGACCCAAGCAAATTTAGTCATCAATAGGTCGGCTTCTTATGACTGACTCTTGCATCATAAATTTGATCATCTACGGCTGACCGAGTTAAAAACAGGTGATAATCCATATCGTGGTCGAACATCTATTGCCTACAAGGGTCTGTCAGCCGCAATAATCCAATAAGCCTCATGGTCGATCAAACCCTACCGATCACTTCTTCATCTGAATTTTTTACTGCTTAAGTTTAAACATGAAAGAAAAGAAAGAAAAAAAGGGATGCTTACCTCTTCGTTGTTTTCAGAAACCTTAACTTCATTTGAACAACAAAGATTTTGTTCCGATTCATCTAGGGTTTGGCCAAGTTTTTTTAAACTTAGATCACTCATTGAATAAGTGTCATGACTAGGGTTTGAATAACAGTTGATCAGTGGAGAATAAAAAATGAAAAAAAAACTAAATATAAACTTATCGTAATGGAAACGGTTAGTTATTTCTGGGTGGTTATTTTGGATTATGAGTTTGATTTGACTTGAATTTTTTGGGTTGCATTTAGTCACTTTTAAAATAAAGTACATCAAAATTTTAAAAGTGGTATCTCGGTTGTGTTAGAGCACTGCTCTGTCGAACTCGCAAGAATTGCTATCTCAAGCTTGTTTGGCAAGTTTAGTTGCCAAAACTATAAGTCTTGATTTCTACTCTACTTATAGCTATGTCTCGGATTAGGATATAATATGTAGTTGAGCTTTAGACTTCATGGTTAGCATACTATGGTTCCCGGACTTGGAATAGCTTATAACAGTTAGCATACAAGTAAGCATACTGTGCTATATCCAATCATGGTTATTTGTTATAAACTCCCAGTTCAATCATTGAAAAATTCTTAGAAGACGAGAATAGCTGTATCACACAAACTATTATCTTCAAAGCAATTTTCATGATCGAATGATCAATACGAAACATTCCGAGTCTACATCAAATGACTGTCTCACACAAATCATGTAAGATGTTACCAGGCGATTTTCACATGATCATCTTTTGACTTTCGTCAAGAATATAAGATGAAATTGGTAAAAGCGAAAGCTTACCAACACATATTTCGAGAAATATGTAAGCGAGTTAAACTCAGCTCAAAATATCAAATGTGTATAATCGAAGTCTATATAGCTATACGACTTTTGTCTCAAATAGGAGATAAAGTAGATAGAATTTTGAGTGATAGATGAGTTCAAGTCTCCACATACCTTTTGTTGATGAAGTTCCACAATCTCCCCTTAGTAGTTCTTCGTATTCAATCGATGAACGTCGTGAAGCCTAAAGCTCAACTACACTTTATATCCTAATCCGAGACTTAGCAATAAGTAGACTAGAAATCAAGATTTATAGTTTTGGCAACTAAACTTGACAAACAAGCTTGAGTTAGCAACGCTTGTGAGTTCGACCGAGCAGTGCTCTAACAATCTCCCCCGTTGTCAATTTTAGTGACAAAACTATCAATACATATGGATTACAAAATAAATAAACTTTATAGCTTCTCATCCAAATGTTTGATTTCCTTGGTTCTTCAATATTACTCGAAATCTTCGTCACTTCCAAGTACTCCAGTGATTCTGAACGTGTTCAACTCAGCATCATAGTTGTTGAAGATCCGGAGCTATAACAATGTATAAAAACAAGATGTTTTCGTATTGTTATACAGTGGCATTGTATTATTACACAGCATCAAAGTCCAATTGCATCACAACTTTGACAACAATACTACGGTGATATGTATCACTCCCACTTAGTTAATACTTCATCTCACAATGAAAACCACTCCCCCTTACATAATGATCCGTAAACCATATGTATTTGTAGTGTAAACTACACATTAAATCTCCCCCTTTTTGTCAATATAAATTGGCAAAGGTACGAAAACTAGTGGGATCATAATGAAATTCTCATGGAGATACTTCATGACTAAAAGAGAACATATCAACTTTGTTTCGATGATTTCACATAATCGAAACTTAGTGTATTCATAAAGGAGTTTATTAATATACAAGATAACTCCTACAATATTCCACAGCCGCACTCCCCACAAAGATTTGGCAATTAAGCACAAGTTCAATTAAGAACTCTCCCCCATAAAATGTCATTCCCGAAAGAACAACAAGAGCGACCTTACTTTTACAAGAAAAGAAGGACTTCTTTGGACACTAACAAATTACATGAAACATGAATTTGTATCCAGAAAACTCAATTAAATTAACCACAAGAGAACCCATGATTAATTTAATAGGAAATGCTCAACATAAGAGAACTTACGGAGCCGCACAGTACTTACACAAAGAAGTAGATCATGGAAAGATCAATACTGCGGAATATTCAAAGATTCATTCTATTTTCATCAATATTTGCATAATGATTCCCTAGACTTAATCTTTGTTATCAAAAGTTCATTCTATCTTCCATCAATATTTGCATAATGACATATAATAGACTTAAATTTTTACATATATGGGTCAATCATAATTCACGGATACAAACACACATATCCCATAATAATTTTTGCAATATATAAAACCAATAACGATTAATACTGCAAAATCATTTTCCAAATAAAATTTAGAATTTAAATAAATACAACTAAAAACATTGCAAGATGAAAATTGTTATCAATAGCTATGTGTACTCACAATAATTGATATTCCAAACCCTTGTTATCCTTCTTAAAACACAAGAATAAATTATCATAAGAAGTTTCCTAGACATTAATACCTTTGAAGAATTATTTATCGTCCACGAACTCCTTGTCGTCAACATCCATTGGAACATAAGGTTCATGAAGAAAGGAGTCAATTTCAACAAACCTTCTTGACTGATGCCGAACCAGGGCCTTCTGAATTTCAAGAGTCCTAAAAACAATAGCCTTTATTTGTTGCATCTCCTTTCTTATTTCCTTCAACTCTTCAAGAACACCAGAAAATTTCTGAAGATTTGAAGGGACATCTCTTGGTTTCCTCACATTCCTCCTTTTTCTTTTCAAGGAAGAGGATACCGGAGATTTATCTTTTTTTCATTCATGATTGATGGCTTAACAATCATATTAACCTCTATTCCATCAAAAGTCATAATGCTTGGAGTCTCCATACAAATATGGGTTTGTGAGAGAAATTCACAAAGCAAGCTCTACAAGCAAACTTTTGATAAAAAGAGTTTTTCAAGGAAGGAAAAAGGAATGTAGGGTTACGGAACCTTTATACAAATAAGAAGATTCAAGTACGCACAACTCTCATCCCTAAAAAAGGTAAAATTGTCAATTATAACCCTCTTTTAATGAATCAAAACATGGAAACATATGTTCAATACCAAACTAGGATATGAAAAGACCAACCGAAATCCAAAAAGAAAACAAAAAGAATAAAAGTAAAATTCTTTTTCTTAAGGCCTGAAGATGCTAAGCTCTTGTCTCTTTGGGATCAGGCACTTGAGACAAGAAGCACAGCCAACACAATTAAGCTGTGTTGGGGAGAACAATAATCTGTCCACCATGACCTTTTTGGAAAGATTTCCTAAAATCCTCTTTCATAGAATGTTTAGACCTTGTTCTTTTCTGTAAAGTCTAACTTTTTGTTTGGTAATTAACTTCATTAGAGAAGAGTTGAGTTTACATACCTCAGACGACTTATGGACAAGTTTGAGCTTGTTTGCTAATCGATTTTCTCTCCGTTGAAGTTTATTGACATATCGTACTTTATGTTTGTACTTGAAACAACTAGAGAGTCCGTGACCCTGAATGGTACAATAAGAACATGACAAAGTGGAGGATGGTTCAAACACCAGAGCGGAGCAAGATGCAACACCGATTGTAGTACCTGAAATATTAGAAATAGAATTTCCAGAAGACATAGAAAATCCATTTTATCCTCCACAATAGTTGAAGAAGTTTCTCCAGGAAAAATATCAAGATTGATGTGAGTATTGCTACAATTATCAAAATCAATATTTTCGGCAAGGAGTACAACACTTGATTTTTCATCTTCAATTGAATCATAGTGATCAGACATTTCATCAAGAGTTGCAGCAAGACCTTTGTTCCCAGCGTATTTTCTACGATTTGGACACTCATTGGCAAAATGACCAAAACCTTTACACTTGAAGCACTGAGGAATATCCTCATCATTAGTTTTGACTGTATCCTTGTTTTTAGGAGGAACTAGGTCATGAGGTTTAACTGATGATCTAGGCTTATATTTTATGAACCATTTACTTCTCTTCAAAAGAAGATCTCTAAACTGTCTTGTGATCAGAGAGACTGAGTGATCAATATCTTCATCTGACGAATCAGTCTTAATAGGATCATCTTTGGAGTTGCCAACACATTTACTTTTGTCAAGAAATTTTGTGTTCTTTTATGCTTTGAAAGCAATACCTTTTCCAGATTTGGATGTATGCTCATGATCAAAGGTCTTTAACTTCCCAACCAAGGTATTTCTGGATAGAGTATTAAGGTCATTTCCTTCAACGATGGCATGCTTCTTAGAGTCGTATTTGGCTGGTAACGATCTGAGAACTTTTATCACAATGTCCTTTTTAGGAATAGTCTTACCCTATGCAAAAGATACATTAAAAATTCCAGACACTTTGTGATTAAACTCATCAAATGAATCTTCATCATCCATACGAAGGTTTTCCCAATCATAATTTAGGTTTTGAAGCCTAACTTCCTTTTCGGAGGTATTCCCTTCGAATACAGTTTCTAAGATATCCAGGCTTCTTTAGACTTAGTGCACGTAGTCACATGGTGCTGAAGATCTGGGGTAATGGCATGGATGATAGCATTTAATCCGTCAGAATTTTTCTTTGCAACAAGAATCTCGGCAGCATCATATTTACCAATATCCTTTGGAACAGTTACATCGCCTTCTGTAACTTCCGGAGGATCATAGTCATTAACTACATATACCCATGATTGAAAATCACGCGCTTGAAGAAAGGCACGCATAGAAATTTTCCACCAAAAGTAATTTGAGCCATCGAAGACTGGTGGTACGTTTATAGAGATATCACTTCTGTCCAAAGAGTCAGATCGGTATAAACATAGACTTATGAGGTCTTAAACGTGTTTACCTGCTTTGATACCAATTTAAAAAGTAGGGATCTAACAACCTCACCCAATATTTCTTTAAGGCAATCTGTATGGAAAAACTCCAATATAATTCCAAGAGAATCAACTAGACAGTCAGACCCAATCAATGGAAATATATCTAAGAGTTGTATCTCTGTTTCACAATGTAATCAGCAAATCAAACAGATAGAAATCCTTGAGCCTGATTATTATGTGAAACAACTTGAACGGTACCGAAGACCAATGTTCAAGTGTCAATCAATTTATATCAACAACCAAAGGTTGGATTATCTAATTGATTGAACTACGCACAACCTGTGATATTTCAATTATATAGAAAATATAATGCGAAAAAGAAATAACACATACACCAGAAATTTTGTTAACGAGTAAACCGCAAATGCAGAAAAACCCCGGGACATAGTCCAGATTTGAACACCACACTGTATTAAGCCGTTACAGACTCTAGCCTACTCCAAGTTAACTTCGGACTGGAATGTAGTTGAGCCCTAACCAATCTCACACTGATCAAGGTACAGTCGCGTTCCTTATGCCTCTGAATCCCAGCAGGACTCTACGCATTTGATTCCCTTAGCTGATCTCACCCACAACTAAGAGTTGCTACAACCCAAAGTCGAAGACTTGATAAACCAATCTGACTCACACAGAAAAGTCTATTGAAAAGATAAATCTGTCTCCCACAGAAATACCTATGAGTTTTGTTCCGTGTTTTGATGAATCAAGGTGAACATGAACCAATTGATACACCATACTTATATTCCCGAAGAACAACCTAGTAATATCAATCACCTCACAATAATCTTAATCGTATGGTAGCGAAACAAGATATTGTTGAATCACAAACGATAAGACAAAGATGTTTGTGACTACTTTTTATCTTGCCTATCGGAGAATAAATCTCGAGCAAATCTTAGAGAAGATAGTACTCAATACGATAGAATAAAGAAAGATCATAACACGCAACTACAAAAAAAATAGTTGGGTCTGGCTTCACAATCCCAATGAAGTCTTTAAGTCATTAACCTATAATGGTTTTAGAAAAACCTAGGTTAAAGGAGAATCGACTCTAGTCGTAACTTATACCACAAAGGAGGTGTGGGGATTAGGTTTCCCAGTTGCTAGAGTTATAATTTATATAGTCTTTAAATCAGGGTTTGCAATCAATGTTACCTTGGTAACAAAAAGCATTCAATATTCACCGTTAGATGAAAACCTGATTAGACTCAAGCTAATATCTTTTAACCGTTAGATCGAACTTAGCTTGTTACACACAAATGAAAAGTGGATTCATTTAGATATGGGTAACCGTACCTAAATGTGTACACCTTGTTGGCTCAACAATAGTTAACCGAAGTTAGCCATATGAGCACTTTCATATCAACCTTGTTCATCTCAATCACAACTAGTTCAAATGACTCAAATGAAACTAGTTCTAGAGTTGTTCAATTGTTTATATTCTCATAGAAGTATACAAGACACAATTGAAGCAAAATCGGTTTTTATTCACTCGAATCAATTCATGAACATTATAGCCACGCTTTGCAAAAGTATTGCATTCCTTATTATATAAATGTATTAGTTCACGAACAAACCGATTTTAGAACATAACCTACTCAAGTATGCGAACGGGTACGCATACCTAAGTGGTCGGGCTAAGTTTGGGTTCGCTAGTATGCGAACGGTGCGCATACCATCCAAACTCAGTTAAATCCCAGAACTTGAACTTACGCCAGTACGCATACGGGTATGCATACTAAGTTCCCAGTCTTTCATTAAACCAACCAGTACGCATACGGGTATGCATACTATGGTTTCTGGACTTGGAATAACTTGCAATAGTTAGCATACAAGTACGCACACTGTGCTATATCCAATCATGGTTATTTGTTCAAAACTCCCAGTTTAATCATTGAAACATTCTTAGAAGACGGGAATAGCTGTATCACACAAACCATTAGCTTGAAAGCAATTTTCAAGTGATCGAATGATCCATACAAAACATTCCGAGTCTACATCAAATGACTGTCTCACACAAATCATGTAAGATGTTACCAGGCGATTTTTACATGATCATCTTTTGACTTTCGTCAAGAATATAAGATGAACTTGGTTAAAGCAAAAGCTTACCAACACATATTTCGAGAAATATGTAAGCGAGTTAAACTCAGCTCGAAATATCAAATGTATATAATCGAAGTTTATATAGCTATACGACTTTTGTCTAAAATAATAGATAGAGTGGATAAACTTTTGAGTGATAGATGAGTTCAAGTCTCCACATACCTTTTGTTGATGAAGTTCCACAAGCTCCCCTTAGTAGTTCTTCGTCTTCAATCGATGAACTTCGTGAAGTCTAAAGCTCAACTACGCTTTCTATCCTAATCCGAGACTTAGCTATAAGTAGACTAGAAATCAAGACTTATAGTTTAGGCAACTAAACTTGACAAACAAGCTTGAGATAGAAACGCTTACGATTTCGACTGAGCAGTGCTCTAACAACAATCTTTGCAAACTGTGGCTAAAATATTCTTGAATCGATTCGAGTGAATCAAACCGATTTTTCTTCAATTGTGTCTTGTATACTTCTATGAGAATATAAACAATTTAACTACTCTATTACTAGTTTCATTTGAGTAATTTAAACTAGTTGTGGTTAAAATGAATAAGGTTGATATGAAAGTGTTCATATGGCTAAATTCGGTTAACTATTGTTAAGCCAACAAAGTTTACACGTTCAGGTACGGTTATCCATATCTAAATGAAGTTACATTTCTTTTGTGTGTAACAAGCTAAGTTCAATCTAACGGTTGAAAGATATTAGCTTGAATCTAATCAGGTTTTCATCAATCGGTGAATATTGAATGCTTTGTTACCAAGGTAACATTGATTGCAAACCCTGATTTGAAGACTATATAAGGGAGAACTCTAGCAACTGGGAAACCTAATCCCCACACCTCCTGTGTGATACTAGTTGCGAATAGGGTCGATTCTCCTTTAACCTAGGTTTTTCTAAAGCCATTATAGGTTAACGACTTAAAGACTTAATTGGGATTCTGAAGCCAGACCCAACTATTTTCTCTTTAGTTGCGTGTTCTTATCTTACTTTGTTCTATCGTATTGAGTATTATCTTTTCTAGGATTTAATCTTCGATTGGTAAGATAAAAAGTAATCACAAACATCTTCGTATCATCGTTTGTGATTCCACAATATCTTGTTTCGCTTCCATATGATTAAGATTATTGTGAGGTAATTGATATTACGATTAAGTCAGGTGTATCAATTGGTTCCTGTTAACCTTAATTTATCAAAAGACGAAACAAAAAATCGTAGGTATTTCTGTGGGAGATAGATTTATCTAGTTAATATACTTTTCTGTGTGAGACAGATTTGTTTATCAAGTCTTCGACTTTGGGTCATAGCAACTATTAGTTGTGGGTGAGATCAGCTAAGGGAATCAAGTGCGTAGAGTCCTACTGGGATTCAGAGGCATAAGGAACACGACTTTACCTTTACCAGTGTGAGATTGGTTAGGGCTCAACTACATTCCAGTCCGAAGTTAACTCGTAGTAGGCTGGAGTCTGTAGTTGCTTAATACAGTATGGTGTTCAAATCTGGACTAGGTTCCAGGGTTTTTTTGCATTTGCAGTTTCCTCGTTAACAAAAATTTTGGTGTCTGTGTTATTTGTTCTCCGCATTATATTTTCTATATAATTGAAATATCACAGGTTGTGCGTAGTTCAATCAATAAGATAATCCAACCTTTGGTTGTTCATATAAATTGATTGGCACTTGAACATTGGTCTTCGGTACCGTTCAAGTTGTTTCTCATAATAATCAGGCACGCGGATTCTATCTGTTTTATTTGCTGATTACATTGAGAAACAGGGATATAACTCTTGGATGTATTTCCATTGATTGAGTCTGACTGTCTAGTTGATTCTCTTCGAATTATATTGGAGTTTGTCCATACAGATTTCCGAAACGAAATATTGGGTGTGGTTGTTGTACCCCCGCTTTTTCAATTAGTATCAGAGCAGGCAAACACGTTTAAGACCTCATAAGTCTATGTTTTTAGCAATCTGACTCTATGGATAGAAACATTATCTCTATAAACGTACCACCAGTCTTCGATTGCTCGAATTACTTATGGTGGGAAATCGATATGCGTGCCTTTCTTCAAGCGCGTGATTTTCAATCATGGGTTCGTGTAGTTAATGGCTATGATCCTCCGGTTGTTACAAAAGGTGATGTAACTATTCCAAAGGATATTGGTGCATATGATCCTGCCAAGATTCTCGCTGCAAAGCAAAATTCTGACGGATTAAATGCTATCATCCATGCCATTACCCCAGATATTCAGTACCATGTGACTATGTGCACTAAGTCTAAAGAAGCCTTGGATATCTTAGAAACTGTATTTGAAGGAAATTCCTCTGAGAAAGAAGCTAGGCTTCAAAACCTAAATTATGATTTGGAAAACCTTCGTATGGTTGATGAAGATTCATTTGATGAGTTTAATCACAAAGTGTATGAAATTGTTAATGCATCTTTTGCATTGGGTAAGACTATTCCTTAAAAGGACATTATGATGAAAATTCCCAGATCGTTGCCAGTCAAATACGATTCTAAGAAACATGCCATCGTTGAAGGAAATAACCTTAACACTTTATCCATAAATACTCTAGTTGGGAAGTTAAAGATCTTTGATCATGAGCATACATCCAAATCTGGGAAGGATATTGCTTCCAAAGCACAAAAGAACACTAAATTTCTTGACAAAAGTAAAAGTGGTTGTAACTCTGTTGTTGATCCTATTTAAACTGATTCATCAGATGAGATCTTGACAACTCAGTTTCACTGATCACAAACGATTAGAGATTTTCTTTTGAAGAGAAGTAAACAATTCATCAGAGAAAAACCCAGGTCATCGGTAAAACCTCATGACCGTGCTCCTCCTAAAAAAAGGGACACAGTCAATACTGATGATGAGGATATGCCTCAGTGCTTCAAGTGTAAAGGTTTTGGTCATTTTGCTAATGAGTGTCCAAATCGTAGAAAATACACTTGGAACAAAGGTCTTGCTGCAACTCTTGATGAAATATCTGATCACCATGATTCAGATGAAGATGAAAAATCAAGTGTTACACTCCTTGGTGAAAATATTGATTTTTATATTTGTAGCAATACGTACATCAATCTTGATATTCTTCCTGGAGAAACTTCGTCAAACACTATGGAGGATAAAATGTATTTTTCCATGGGAACTGAAAATTCTATTTCACATGTTTCAGGTACCTCAATCTGTTTAGCAGCATGCTCAGCTATGGTGTCTGAACCGTCCTCCACATTGACATGTTCTTATTGTACTTTTAAAGGTCATGAACTCTCTAAGTGTTTCAAGTACAAACATAAAATAAGATATGTCAACAAACTTCAATGGAGAGCAAATCGATTAGCAAACAATCTCAAACTTTTTCAGAAGTATAATTCATCTGAGGTAATTAAACTCAATTCTTCTCCTAAAAAGTTAATTTCTAAAGAATTGGTTAGACCTCTCCGGAAAAGAACAAGGTCTAAACATTCTGTGAAAAAGGGTATTAAGAATTCCATACAAGAATTGAATGGTGGACAGATTATTGTTCACCCCAACACAGCTTAACTGTGTTGAAAGTGCATCTTGTCTCATGTGCCTGGTCAAAGAGACAAGATTTGTGCACTGTTCAGGCTTTAAGAAAAGAAAAGAAAAAAATTTCTTTTGGTTTTCTGGGATTTGTTGATCTTTTCATATCATAAATTGATATTGAAAAGGATTTCCCTTTTTGATTATTGAAAGAGGGTTAAATTCGACAATTCAGCCTTTTTTTTGTTGGGATATGAATTGGTCGTACGTGAATCCTTTTACCTGTATAAAGGGTTCCGTAACCCTACATTCCTTTTTCCTTCCTTGAAAACTCTTTTTATCACAAGACTGCTTGTAGAGTCTATTTTGTGTATTCACACAATCCCATAGTTGGAATGGAGACTCCAAGCATCATGTCTGCTAATGAAAAAGATGTTAATATGATTGTTAAGCCATCAATCATGAAGGAAAAAGATAAATCTCATTCATCTACAACTTTAAAGAGAAAAATGAAGAATATGAAGAAACCAAGGGCTATTCCCTCTAATCTTCAGAAGTTTTATGGTGTTCTTGAAGAGTTGAAGGAAACAAGGAAGGAGATTCAACAAATAAAGGCTATTGTATTAAGAACTCTTGAAATTCAGAAGGCCCTGGTTCGGCATCAGTCAAGAAGGTTTGTTGGAATTGACTCCTTTCTTCATGAACCTAATGTTCCAATTGTTGTTGACGACAAGGAGTTCGGGGACGATAAAGAATTTTTCAGAGGTCTTAATGTCTATGAAACTTCTTATGAGAATTTATTCTTGTTTTTAAGAAGGATAACTAGGGTTTGGAATAGCATACATATTGTGATTTCACATAGCTATTGCCAACGATTTTCATCTTGCAATGTTTTTAGATTTATTTATTTAAATTTTAAAGTGTATTTGAAAGATGATTTGGCAGTATTAATCTTTATTGGTTTCATATATTGCAAATTTATGTTGTGGGATTTTTGTGTTTACGTCCGTGAACTATTATTGTCCCATATATTTCAAAAGTTAAGTCTATAATGTCATTATGCAAATATTGATGGAAAATAGAATGAACTTTCGATGGCAAAGATTAAGTCTATGGTATCATTATGCAAATATTGATGAAAAATATAATGAATCTTTGTATATTCCGCAGTATTGATCTATCCCTGATCCACTTCTATGTGAAAGTACTTTATGGCTCCGTAAGTTTTCTTATGTTGAGCATTTCTGATTAAATTAATCATTGAGGTTTCTTTGTGGTTAATTTAATTGAGTTTTCTGGATACAAATTCATGTTTCATGTGATTTGTTAATGTCCAAAGAAATCCTTCTTTTCTTATAAAAGTAAGGTCGCTCTTGTTGTTCTTTCGGGAATGACATTTTATGGGGGAGAGTTCTTAATTGAACTTGTGCTTAATTGCCAAATCTTTGTGGAGAGTGCGGCTGTGGAATATTGTAGGAGTTATCTTGTATCTTTATAAACTCCTTGATTAATACACCAAGTTTCGACTATGTGAAATTATCGAAACAAAGTTGATATGTTCTCTTTTAGTCATGGAGTATCTCTATGAGAATTTCATTATGATCCCGCTAGTTTTCGTACCTTTGCCAATTTATATTGACAAAAAGGGGGAGAATTATTGTGTAGTTCACACTATTTATACATATGGTTTACGGATCATTATGTAAGGGGGAGTGGTTTTCATTGTGAGATGAAGTATTGACTAAGGGGGAGTGATACATATCACCATAGTATTATTGTCAAAGTTGTGATACAATTGGACTTTGATGCTTTGTAATAATATTGTATAACAATAATTGAGAACATCTGTTTTCTTATTGTTATGGCTACGGATCTTCAACAACTATGATGCTGAGTTGAACACGTTCAGAATCACTAGATTACTTGGAAGTGACGAAGATTTCGAGTAATGTTGAAGAACCAAGGAAATCAAGCATTTGGATGAGAAGCTACAAAGTTTACTTATTTTGTAATCCATATGTATTGATAGTTTTCTCACTAAAATTGACAAAGGGGGAGATTGTTAGAGCACTGCTCGGTCGAACTCGCAAGCGTTGCTATCTCAAGCTGGTTTTTCAAGTTTAGTTGCCAAAACTATAAGTCTTGATTTTTAGTCTACTTATAGTTATGTCTCGGATTAGGATAGAATGTGTAGTTGAGCTTTAGACTTCACGACGTTCATCGATTGAAGACGAAGAACTACTAAGGGGAGCTTGTGGAACTTCATCAATAAAAGGTATGTGGAGACTTGAACTCATCTATCACTCGGAAGTCTATTTCTATTCTATCTCCTATTGAGACAAAAGTCGTATAGCTATATAGACTTTACTTTATACACATTTGATATTTCGAGCTGAGTTTAACTCGCTTACATATTTATCGAAATATGTGTCGGTAATCTTTCGTTTTAACCAAGTTCATCTTATATTCTTGAAAAAAGTCAAAAGATGATCATGTGAAAATCGCCTGGTAATATTATACATGATTTATGTGAGACAATCATTTGATGTAGATTCTGAATGTTTCGTATTGATCGTTTGATCACTTGAAAATTGCTTTGAAGCTAATAGTTTATGTGAGACAGCTATTCCCATCTTCAAAGAATGTTTGATTGATTTAAATGGGAGTTTAGAACAACTAACCATTGATTGGATATAACACAGTATGCGTACTTGTATGCTAACTGTTGCAAGTTATTCATGGTCCGGGAACTAAGTATGCATACCCGTATGTGTACTGGTTTATCAGTTGAAGTCCGGGAACTTAGTATGCATACCCGTATGCGTACTGGCGTAACAGTTCAGGTCCGGTATTTTGGTATGCGTACCCGTTTGCATACTAAATCAACTGAGTTCGGTCGTGAACGACAGTATGCGTACCCGTTCGCATACTGGCGGACAGACCAAGTCCGTAACTCTAAGTATGCGTACCCGTTTGCATACTTGAGTGGGTTAAGTTCTAAAATCAGTTTTTCATGAACAAATACATTTATATAATAAGGAATGTAATCTTTGCAAACCGTGGCTAAAAGGTTCTTGAATCGATTCGAGTGAATCAAAACCGATTTTTCTTTAATTATGTCTTGTATACTTCTATGAGAATATAAACAATTTAACAACTCTATTACTAGTTTCATTTGAGTCATTTGAACTAGTTGTGGTTAAGATGAACAAGTTTGATGTGAAAGTGTTCATATTGAAAAAGCGGGGGTAAAAGAACCACACCTAATATTTCGTTTAGACAATCTGTATGGACAAACTCCAATATAATTCCAAGAGAATCAACTAGACATTAAGACTCAATCAATGGAAATATATCCAAGAGTTGTATCTCTGTTTCTCAATGTAATCAGCAAATCAAACAAATAGAATCCGTGAGCCTGATTATTATGAGAAACAACTTGAACAGTACCAAATACCAATGTTCAAGTGTCAATCAATTTATATCAACAACCAAAGGTTGGATTATCTAATTGATTGAACTACGCACAACCTGTGATATTTCAATTATATAAACAGATATAATGCGAAAAAGAAATAACATAGACACCAGAATTTTTTTTAACGAGGAAACCGCAAATTCAGAAAAACCCCGGGACCTAGTCCAGATTTGAACACCACACTGTATTAAGCCGCTACAGACTCTAGCCTACTCCAAGTTAACTTCGGACTGGAATGTAGTTGAGCCCTAACCAATCTCACACCGATTAAGGTATAGTCGTGTTCCTTACGCCTCTGAATCCTAGCAAGACTCTACGCACTTGATTTCCTTAGATGATCTCACCCACAACTAAGAGTTGCTACGACCCAAAGTCGAAGACTTGATAAAATAATCTGTCTCACACAAAAAAGTATATTGAATAGATAAATCTGTCTCCCACAGAAATACCTATGAGTTTTGTTCCGTCTTTTGATATATCAAGGTTAACAGGAACCAATTGATACAGCAGACTTATATTCCCGAAGAATAACCTAGTAATATCAATCACCTCACAATAATCTTAATCGTATGGTAGCGAAACAAGATATTGTGGAATCATAAACGATGAGACAAAGATGTTTGTGACTAATTTTTATCTTTCCTATCGGAGATTAAATCTCGAGAAAATCTCAGAGAAGATAATACTCAATACGATAGAACAAAGCAAGATCAGAACAAGCAACTACAGATAAAATAGTTGGGTCTGGCTTCACAATCCCAATGAAGTCTTTAATTCGTTAACCAATAATGGTTTTAGGAAAAACCTAGGTTAAAGGTGAATCGACTCTAGGCGCAACTAGTATCACACAGGAGGTGTGGGGATTAGGTTTCCCAGTTGCTAGAGTTCTCCCTTATGTAGTCTTCAAATCAGGGTTTGCAATCAATGTTACCTTGGTAACAAAGCATTCAATATTCACCGTTATATGAAAATATGATTAGACTCAAGCTAATATCTTTCAACCGTTAGATCAAACTTAGCTTGTTACACACAAATAAAAAGTGACTTCATTTAGATATGGGTAACCGTACCTAAATGTTTACACCTTGTTGGCTTAACAATAGTTAACCAAAGTTAGCCATATGAACACTTTCATATCAACCTTGTTTATCTTAGCCACAACTAGTTCAAATGACTTAAATGAAACTAGTTATAGAGTTATTCAATTGTTTATATTCTCATAGAAGTATACAAGACACAATTGAAGCAAAATCGGTTTTTATTCACTCGAATTAATTCATGAACATTATAGCCACGCTTTGCAAAAGTATTGCATTCCTTATTATATAAATGTATTAGTTCATGAACAAACCGATTTTAGAACATAACCCACTCAAGTATGCAAACGGGTACGCATACATAAGTAGCCGGACTTGGTCTGGGTTCGCCAGTATGCAAACGGGTACGCATACTGTCGTACACCACCAAACTCAGTGTAATTCCCGGACTTGAAATTATGCCGGTACGAATACTGGTATACATACTAAGTTCCCGAACTTCAACTAACAAACCAGTACGCATACGGGTATGCATACTATGGTTCCCAGACTTGGACTAACTTGCAACAGTTAGCATACATGTAGCGCCCCCAAAGCTAGCAGTTGACTAATCCAAGAGATTAGTCTAAATAAAGAGGTGCTAAGAATGTAAATCATTCACTTAAGCAATCAATTAAGAAATCTTCTACAAAACTTAACCCAAAACTTACCCCCGCTCTGAAATATATATATATACAAAAACTCCTCTCAAATGATACATATATACAATAGTCATTTGGTTTACAAATCTAACATACAACATAATAAACATATCCGAAGTCAACCAACTAACAGACTCAACTCCTCGAAACTTCCGCTGCACAACTCTAATTTGTCTCTGAAACTTAAAGTGGGAATGGGTGAGCACATCATCCCTAAAAGGGGTGCCCAGTAGAAATAACATTTAACTTTCAAGTAATCATAAGAAAGATTTGGAAAACATTACATGTTTTCCGAAACATTAAACAGTGACCAAGTCACTGAAATAAACAAAAAAACATGTATATGGACAAACTCCTTCTTCAAACAATGTATAATATTGATGCCAATTCCACACCGAAAAATAATATTGATGCCAATTCCACACCGAATAAGCATAAAAGATGAAAATAAGTAGGTATAAATGCGAAGGAGCGTAACCTATATACCACAAGTGGAAATTCTTATTTCCCATAACAATTCATATGACAAACAAACATTACAAGTCCTTTCCAAACCATGGAAAGATTAAAAGAATCAATAAAACAATCGTAATACAAATTAAACAAAGCATGGAATGTACAATCAAACAAAGCATAAGTTTGTTAATCAAAGACTTTTGTAAAAGAAACAACAATGGTTACAAAATAGTTAAATGTATTCCCACCTATTTTGATGACAAGCCACGCCTACCTCGAGATCCACGATCCATTGGTTCATCCTTTGAATCGATCGTTGTTAATAACTAACTGTTAATCACACAAGAACTCTAAGAATCTCGCCAAAATGGCTCATACAAGTCTATCTAATGGTTCTAAGTCCTTTTATGGTTCTACACCTTTTTATTATCTATCTTTAGCATAACTAAGAGTTTACTAATCCAATTAAGTTGATTCTATAGTTCATTAGCTAAGTCTTATGAATATGTACAACTTTGTAGAAGGAACCAAATGCTAATTCAGACCACAAGTGGTCCAATTCATCAAAATAAGAAAACTAGTTCTAAGCCCAAGTCCACCAAAGTCAACTAACGGTGATTAACGGTCAAAGTAACGGTCAAAGTGACGGTCAAAGTGACGGTCAAAGTGACGGTCAAAGTGATCTAACAGTTAACGTTAGTCAACAGAGTCAAGATCTAGTCAAGTCTACGGTCAACAGAGTCAAATCGTTCAACTCCAATGAGACAAGTCTGGTCAGGTCCAGTCACTGAATCAACTCAATCAGATAACTAAGTCAGGTGAGTCTAAATCAGTCAGACATCTGACTGGTAACAGGGTTCTGGCACAAGCCATTACACAGGCCAAGGACACTAATGCACAGTCATTGTGCAACACACTAAGACTCTTAACTATAATTTCTGTTTAAACAGAATTCTATAAATCAATACAATTATACTAAACAATCTCAATACAATTATACTAAACAACTCTGAATTCCAATTACAATCAGAAACTATGCCTACCTGCAATTGCAGCTTTTCCAAGCTTCTACAAAAGAGGTTCAACTCCATACAATCATCTAATCCATCACTCCAATAACTCAGTCACATAACATCCAATTCTCATTTCATCATTTCCACAAATTCATCACCACTCTGACTCTTCCCTGCATATTACAGCATCACCACAGCTAACCTCAACTCAACCACTAATATAACTTCACCCATCAGCAGCACAACAGCACCACCAGGGCAGCCATTGCCTTCTCTAAACTTCAAACAAAACTCTAACTAAATTACTGTTTAACACAGTCACACACCTCAATGAACTGCCAATCAAACTGAATAACATTACTGCAACACTACATCACCACACTCTACTGACATTGCATACAATTCTTACAGAATCATTCTTGCTCAGTTCATCTAGTATTTCAACTCAAGTAGTCCTGTATAACCAAACTGAGCTATCTACCAGTTAAGTTAACTTCAGTTGCATCTCATGACAGTAATACCAGTTAAACAATTTCATCTCCATCACATAACAACCATGTCCATATCAATCTTCATTCAATTATCAAACACATATATTCATCCAATAAAACTGAATAAATGAACTAAACATCTTATGGAAGAATTACCTCAAAAGCCAAGGAAATCAATTCTTCTTTACTTTGATTCAGTTTAACTAATCATCTCAATAATCATCATCATCGTTACCAGTTCACAGAAAATCCTAAAGTAATCCTCAAATCAACACTTCTCTAATTTGAACCAAATCAACAATCAAAATCTCCAATTAAACAAACCCATCTTGTAATTTCGTCTATCTCTTCTTAATCCTTTCTCGAATCGAATTCCAATCACAATACAGAAAACCTAATTTCTGATTTGGGGAAGAATAGAACATAAACCCTAATTTCTCCAATTCATCTTCAGAACATCTTCACTTCATCAATTCGATAAGAACCCCTCAATTCTTCATCCACTAACAACTCAATTCACTTCTCAAATTTCAAACCAAACCCTAATTCCAGATTACTCTGCTTCTCCGAAACCTAATCTTCAAAATTGACACAACCATCTTCTTCTTCTATTCAATCTCTCGAAACCACGAAACCCATCTTCAATTGACATCTCAAATCAATCTTAAACCAAACAACAGAAACCCTAACTCACGGATTTACTTCCACCTTTGATTCTGAATCAACAACAAACAACAACACCATCACTATCAAATACCCCATGAACTTCTCCACCTCCTACCTATCACAAAGCTTTTGTTTTGATCTCTCGAATCGAACCTCACAGTAGACTCTCGAAGCAGCAGAAAAAAAGAAGAAGAAATGAGAAGAGAGAAGAAGAATAATGAAGAAGAAAAGAGAATAACGAGTTAATCTACTCGATTGGGATAAGGCCGACCAAAATATCTAAAGGCACCCGAAAAAATAATATGGTCAGCCACAGCCGGTTAACGGCAAAATGATTATTTTGCCCTTCAAATAAATCTGATAATATCTTCTTCGTCCGATATCCGAAAGACACGTTCGAGTAGTCCATTCTGCGTAACTTTTCGAGATCTATCAAATGATACTAGTTTCGTATCTAGATCGTTGTTAGATTAATTCCTATAAATTAACGTTCGTGTTAAACTAATCGAGTCCTTAGCGGCTAAATCGTCTCTTGATCATTTGAAGATCGCTCCTTCTTCTTCCTTGAGGATTTGATTCCTTCACAAAGATACACATTAACTGCTTCAACTGCATCCCTTTTTGTGGTACCTCTAGTTATTGGAGCCATGAAACTCGTTTTGAATCTGGATCTCTTAGATTTTTTGTTGTCTTCAGGAGTACCATGTTGATTACCCAAGGCCGGATTCATTCTTTGCATGTAATTTTGAAGTTTGGCAATCCTTTTTTTGTTCCTCTTGAATTTCCGACCCTTATTTTGGACATGATTTGCATTTCCACAAAACGAACAAATCAAAGAAGATTTATTGTCTTTCTTATAAGCTTCCTGTTTATCACAACATTCATCATCAATTATTCCAAAACCGGCTGGAACAAAGGAGTTGTTTGTGCTCACAGTTTTGCTTTTGAACCCTAAACCATTTGTGTTTCCAAAAGACTTCTGAACAAATAACATTGCTGAGATCTTGTCAGAACTTCCAGACAACTTTTGCAGGTCACACTTAAGAGTATTAATCTCTTTTTTCTTTTAAAGATAGGGTTCTGGTGAATTCATCATTAAGACAATCTATCTCAATATTTTTCACCTGAAGCGATGATTCAAGTTTTTCTAACAAATCCTTTAGTTGAATATTTTCTCGGTGAATTTCTTCACTTTTATCCAAGAATTCAAAAATCTCTGTTTCAGACACATACTCTGAAAAATTGAGGGTACAACAACCACACCCAATATTTCGCTCGGCAATCTGAATAGCCAAACTCCAATATACATTCAAGAGAATCAACTAGACAGTCAGACTCAATCTATAGAAAAGTATATCAAAGAGTTTATATCTCTATTTCTCAATTCAATCCGCAATCAGCAAATAGGAATTTGCGAGCCCGATTGAAGAAGAGAAATAACTTGAACAGTAACAAAGACCAATGTTTAAGTTTCAATCAATTTATATCAACAACCAAAGGTTGGATTATCAAATTGATTGATCTTAACGCATAACCTGTGATATTTATATTATATAACAAAATATAATGCGGAAAAGAAATAACGCAGACACCAGAAGTTTTGTTAACGAGGAAACCGCAAATGCAGAAAAACCCCGGGACCTAGTCCAGATTTGAACACCACACTGTATTAAGCCGCTACAGATACTAGCCTACTACCAATGAACTTCAGAATGGAATGTAGTTGAGCCCTAATCAATCTCACACTGATCAAGGTACAGTTGTGATCCTTACGTCTCCGAACCCCGACAGGATTCTACGCACTTGATGCCCTTAGCTGATCTCCACCACAACCAAGAGTTGCTACGACCCAAAGTCGAAGATTTGATAAAAAAAATCTGTCTCACACAGAAAAGTCTATTGGAATAGATAAATCTGTCTCCCACAGAAATACCTAAGAGTTTTATTCCGTCTTTTGGTAAATCAAGGTGCACATGAACCAATTGATAAACCGGACTTATATTCCCGAAGAACAGCCTAGTATTATCAATTGCCTCACAATAATCTTAATTGTATGGTAGCGAAACAAGATATTGTGGAATCACAAAATGATGAGACGAAGATGTTTGTGACTACTTTTTATCTAGCCTATCGGAGAATCAATCTCGAGCAAATCATAGAGAAGATAGTACTCAATATGAAAGACCATGGAAAGATCAGAACACGCAACTACAGAGAAAATAGTTGGGTCTGGCTTCAGAATCCCAATGAAGTCTTTAAGTCGTTAACCTACAGGGTTTCGTGAAAAACCTAAGGTTAAAGGAGAATCGACTCTAGTCGCAACTAGTATCACATAGGAAGTGTGGGGATTAGGTTTCCCAGTTGCTAGAATTCTCTTTTATATAGTTTTCAAATCAGGGTTTGCAATCTAAGTTACCTTGGTAACAAAGCATTCAATATTCACCATTAGATGAAAACCTGATTAGATATAAGCTAATATCTTTCAACCGTTAGATCGAAATTAGCTTGTTATACACAAATGAAATGTACCCTCATTTAGGTATAAGTAACCGTACCTAAACAGGTACATTAGGTTGGCTAAACAGTAGTTAACCGAGATTAGCTATTTGAACAGTCTCATATCTACCTTATTCATCTTAACCATAACTAGTTCAAATGACTCAAATGAAACTAGTTAAAGAGTTGTTCAATTGCTATATTCTCATAGAACTGTACAAGAACACAATTGAAATAAAAATCGGTTTGATTCACTCGAATCAATTCATGAACATTATAGCCACGGTTTGAAAAAAATGCATTCCTTATTATATAAATGTATTTTTTCATGTCACAACCGATTTTAGAACTTTAAGCACTCAAGTATGCAAATGGGTACGCATACTTGAATAGCCGGACCAAGTTTGGTTTTTGCTAGTATGCGAATGGGTACGCATACCTCCAAACCCAACAGAATTTTCCGGACATAAACCTTATGCCAGTATGCTTACGGGTACGCGTACTTAGGTTCCCACACTTCTCAAACTAACAGGTACGCATACGGGTATGCATACTATGGTTCCCGGACATGGATCACATATATGCAAGAGTGCATAACATGTTTATAATCCAATGTTGCTTAAGTGTTCTAAACTCTTTTTCAATCATTGAAACATTCTTAGAGGATGACAATAGACGTTTTCACACACTATTAGCATCAAAGCAATTTTCAAGTTATTGAAATAATCATAACGAAACATTCCAAGTCTACACCAAATGATTGTATCACACAAACCATGTAAGATGTTACTCGACAATTTTCACATGATCATCTTTTGACTTTCGTCAAGAATATAAGATGAACTTGGTTGAAGTGAAAGCTTACAACACATATTTCGAGAATTATGTAAGCGAGTTAAACTCAGCTCGAAATCTCAAATGTGCATAGTCGAAAACTATAGTAATACGACTTTTGTGTCAATATAGGAGATAGAGTAGAAATAGACTTTCCAAGTGATAGATGAGTTTTAGTCTCCACATACCTTTTGTTGATGAAGTTCGACAAGCTCTCCTTAGTAGTTCTTCGTCTTCAATTGATGAACGCCGTGAAGTCTAATGCTCAACTACACAATCTATCCTAGTCCGAGACATCACTATAAGTAGACTAGAAATCAAGACTTATAGTTTTGATCACTAACATTGACAAACAAGCTTGAGATAGCAACGCCTGCGAATTCGACCGAGCAGTGCTCTAACAATCTCCCCCTTTGTTAATTTTAGTGACAAAACTATCAATACATATGGATTACAAAATAAATAAACTTTTTAGCTTCTCATCCAAATGCTTGATCTCATTGGTTCTTCAACATTACTCAAAATATTCGTCACTTCAAAGTACTCCAATGATTCCAAATGTGTTCAACTTAGCATCATCGTTGTTGAAGATCCGTAGCTAGAACAATGAGAAAACAGTTGCTCTCAATCATTGTTATACAGTGTCATAGTATTATTATACAACATCAAAGTCCAATTGTATCACAACTTTGACAACAATACTATGGTGATATGTATCACTCCCCCTTAGTCAATACTTCATCTCACAATGAAAACCACTCCCCTTACATAATGATCCGTAAACCATATGTATTTGTAGTGTGAACTACACCTTAATTCTCCCCATTTTTGTCAATATAAATTGGCAAAGGTACGAAAACTAGTGGAATCCTCATGAAATTTTCATAGAGATACTTCATGACCAAAAGAGAACAACATACCAACTTGTTTAGATGCCATCAAATAGCCGAAACTAAATGCATTCATCAAGGAGTTTATAAAAGAAACAAGATAACCCCTACAATATTCCACATCCGCATTCCCCACAAAGATTTGGCAATTAAGCACAAGTTCAATTAAGAACTCTCCCCTATAAAATGTCATTCCCGAAAGAACAACAAGAGCGACCTTACTTTTACAAGAAAAGAAGGATTTCTTTGGACATTAACAAATCTCATGAATCATGAATTTTTATCCAAATATCTCAATTGAATTAACCACAAGGAAAATGATCAATTCAATTGGCCATGCTCACATAAGAGAACTTACGGAGCAACACAGTACATACACAAAGATGTAGATCAGGGAAAGACCAATACTGCGGAATAATCAAAGATTCATTCTATTTTTCATCACTATTTGCACAATGATATATAATAGACTTAATCTTTGTAAACAAAAGTTCATCCTATCTTCCATCAATATTTGCATAATGACATAATAGGCTTAACTTTTGTAGTCAAAAGTTCATTCTATCTTTTATCAATACTTTCATACTGACATATAATAGAGATAACTTTTGAGAAAATATGGGACAGTCAAGGTTCACGGACGTAAACAACATATCCCATAACAATTTGCAATATATAAAACCATAAAGATTAATACTGCAAAAATAATCTTCCAAATAAACTTTAGAATTTACACAAATAAATTTAAAAACATTGCAAGATGAAAAACGTTGGCAATAGCTATGTGTACTCACAATAATGGCTATTCCAAACCCTAGTTATCCTTCTTAAAAACACATGAATAAATTATCATAAAAAGCTTCCTAGACATTAAGATCTCTAAAAAATTCTTTATCGTCCCCGAACTCCTTGTCTTCAACAGCCATAGGAACATAAGGTTCATGAAGAAAGGAGTTAATTCCAACAAACCTTTTAGACTTATGCCAAACCAGGGCCTTCTGAATTTAGAGAGTCCTAAAACCAATAGCCTTTATTTCCTGAATCTCCTTTCTTGTTTCCTTCAACTCTTCAAGAACCCCATAAAACTTCTGTTGATTAGACGGAACAACTCTTGGTTTTCTCACATTCCTCTTTTTTCTTTTCAAAGTTGAAGATACAGGAGATTTATCCTTTTCCTTCATGATTGATGGCTTAACAATCATATTAACATCTTTTCTATCAGAAGACATAATGCTTGGATTCTCCATACACGTATGAGATTGTGGGAGGAATTCACAAATCAGACTCAACAAGCAATCTTGTGATAAAAAAGAGTTTTCAGAGAAGGAAAAAGAAATATAGGATTACAGAACCTTTATAAACTAAAAAGGATTCACGTACGCACAACTCTCAACCCCAAAGAAGGCATAATTATTGATATTAACCCTCTTTTATTATTTAAACAGAGTAAACTCTTTTCAATATCAATTAGATATGAAAAGATGGAAGAATTCCAAATGAAAACAAGAAAACAAGAAAACTTTTTCTCTTTTCTAAAGCCTGAAGAGTACAAACTCTTATCTCTTTTGGAACAGGCACATGAGACAAGAAACACAACAAACACAATTTAAGTTGTGCTGGGGTGAACAATAATATGGCCACCATATTCCTTTTGAATGGAATTCATAGAACTTTGTTTCTCAGACACTTTAGACCTTACCCTTTTCTCTAGTGGTCTGGCCTTTTCTTTGGAAACTAACTTCTTGGAAGATGAGATGAGTTTACATATCTCAGATGTTTTTTGAACAAGTTTGAGCTTGTTTGCTAATCGATTTGCTCTTCATTGAAGTTTGTTGACGTATCTTTTCTTGTGTTTGAACTTGTAACACTTTGAAAGTTCATGCCCTTTGAGCGAACAATAAGAACATGTCAACATGAAAGATAGTTCAGACGCCATAGGTGTGCAAGCTGCTGGACACATAGTGGAACCTGAAAAATCAGACAGAGAGTTTCCAACAGAAACAGATAAATCAATTTCTTCTTCCAGAATGGTTGAGGTTTCTTCCGAAAGAATATCAAGATTGATGTATGTATTGCTACAATTATCAAAATCAATATTTTCGCAAAGAAGTGCAACACTTGACTTTTCATCCTCATTAGAATCATAGTGATCAGACATTTCATCAAGAGTTGCAGCAAACCTTTATTACCAGTGTATTTTCTGTGGTTCGGACACTCATTTGCAAAATGACCAAAACCTTTACACTTAAAGCACCGTGGCATATCCTCGTCATCAATTTCATTAATATCCCTGTTTTATGAGGAACACGATTATGAGGTTTAACTGATGACCTAGGTTTATCTCTGGTGAACCATTTACTTCTCTTCAAAAGAAGATCTCTAAACTGTCTTGTGTTCAAAGAGACTGACTTGTCAAGATATTCATTTGATGAATCAGCCTCAGAAAGATCATCTTCAGAGATGCTAACACTTTTACTTTTGTTAAGTAATTTAGTGTTCTTTTGTGCTTTGAAAGCAACATCCTTTCCGGATTTGGATATATGCTCATGATCAAAGATCTTTAACTTCCCAACCAGAGTATTTCTGGAAAGAGTTGCAAGGTTATTTCCCTCAACGATGGCATGCTTATTAGAATCGTACCTAGATGGCAGCGATCTGAGAATTTTCATCACAATGTCCTTTTCGGGAATAGTCTTACTCAACGCAAAAGATGCATTAACAATTTCAGACACTTTGTGATTAAACTCATCAAATGAATCTTCATCTGCCATACGAAGGTTTTCCCAATCATAATTTAGGTTTTGAAGCTTATCTTCTTTTTCACAGCTATTCCCTTCAAATACGGTTTCTAAGATATCCCAAGAATCTTTAGACGTTGTGCAAGTTGTTACATGATGCTGGAGCTCTGGGGTAATGGCATGGATGATAGCATTTAATCCATCATAATTTGCTTGGAAGCAAGAATCTCGGCAGCATCATATTTACCAATATCCTTTGGAACTGTTACATCGCTTTCTGTAACTTCTGGAGGATCATAGCCATTAACCACATAAATCCATGATTGAAAATCACGCGCTTGAAGAAAGGCACGCATAGCAATTTTCCACCATAAGTAATTTGAGCCATCGAAGACTGGTGGTACGTTTATTGAGATATCACTTCTGTCCATATTCAGATCGCTACAAACACAGACTTATGAGGTCTTAACGTGTTTTCCTGCTCTGATACCAATTGAAAAAAACCCAGGGTACAACAACCACACCCAATATTTTGTTCGGCAATCTGAATAGACAAACTCCAATATACTTTCAAGAGAATCAACTAGACAGTCAGACTCAATCTATAGAAAAGTATATCAAAGAGTTTATATCTCAATTTCTCAATTCAATCCGCAATTAGCAAAGAGGAATTTTCGAGCCCAATTGAATAAGAGAAATAACTTGAACGGTACCAAATACCAATATTCAAGTGTCAATCAATTTATATCAACAACCAAAGGTTGGATTATCTAATTGATTGAACTACGCACAACCTGTGATATTTCAATTATATAAACAAATATAATGCGAAAAAGAAATAACACAAACACCATAAATTTTGTAAACGAGGAAACCGCAAATGCAGAAAAACCCCGGGACCTAGTCCAGATTTGAACACCATACTGTATTAAGCCGTTACATACTCTAGCCTACTCCAAGTTAACTTCGGACTGGAATGTAGTAGAGCCCTAACCAATCTCACACCGATTAAGGTGCAGTCACGTCCTTACGCCTCTGAATCCCAGCAGGACTCTACGCACTTGATTCCCTTAGCTGATCTTACCCATAACTAAGAGTTGATATGACCCAAAGTCGAAGACTTGATAAACCAATCTGTCTCACACAGAAAAGTCTATTGAATAGATAAATCTGTCTCCCACAGAAATACCTATGAGTTTTGTTCCGTGTTTTGATAAATCAAGGTGAATAGGAACCAATTGATACACCGGACTTATATTCCCGAAGAACATCCTAGTAATATCAATCACCTCACAATAATCTTAATCGTATGGTAGCTAAACAAGATATTGTAGAATCACAAACGATGAAACGGAGATGGTTGTGACTACTTTTTTCTTGCCTATTGGAGAATCAATCTCGAGCAAATCTTAGAGAAGATAGTACTCAATACGATAGAACAGGGGAAGATCCGAACACGCAACTACAGAGAAAATAGTTGGGTCTGGATTCACAATCCCAATGAAGTCTTTAAGTCGTTAACCTACGGGGTTTCGTGAAAAACCTAAGGTTAAAGGAGAATCGACTTTAGTCGCAACTAGTATCACATAGGAGGTGTGAGGATTAGGTTTCCAAGTTGCTAGAGTTCTCCATTATATATTTTTCAAATCAGGGTTTGCAATCTAAGTTACCTTGGTAACAAAGCATTCAATATTCATTGTTAGATGAAAACCTGATTTGATACAAGCTAATATCTTTCAACCGTTAGATCGAACTTAGCTTGTTATGGGTAACTGTACCTAAACGTGTACACCTTGTTGGATCAATAATAGTTAACAAAAGTTAGCCATATGAACACTTTCCTATCAACCTTGTTCATCCTAACCACAACTAGTTCAAATGACTCAAATGAAACTAGTTATAGAGTTTTTGAATTGTTTATATTCTCATAGAAGTATACAAGACACAATTGAAGCAAAATCGATTTTGATTCACTCGAATCAATTCATGAACATTATAGCCACGGTTTGTAAAAGATTGCATTCCTTAATATATAAATGTATTAGTTCATGAACAAACCGATTTTAGATTATAACTCACTCAAGTTTGCAAACGGGTACACATACCTAAGTAGTCGGACTTGGTCTGGCTTCGCCAGTATACGAACGGGTACGCATACTGTCATACACCACCAAACTAAGTTGAATTCCCGGACTTGAACTTACACCGGTACGCATACGGGTATGCATACTAAGTTACCGAACTTCAACTAACAAACCAGTACGCATAAGGTATGCATACCATGGTTTCCGGACTTGGAATAACTTGCAACAGTTAGCATACAAGTATGCATACGGTGCTATATCCAATCATGGTTAATTGTTCTAAACTCCCATTTCAATCATTGAAACATTCTTAGAAGACGGGAATAGATGTCTCACAAACTATTAGCTTCGAAGCAATTTTCAAGTGATCGAAAGATAAATACGAAACATTTCGAGTCTACACCAAATTACTGTCTCACACATATCATATAAGATGTTACCAGGCGATTTTCACATGATCATCTTTTGACTTTCGTCAAGAATATAAGATGAACTTTGTTAAAGAAAAAGCTTACTAACACATATTTCGAGAAATATGTAAGCGGGTTAAACTCAGCTCGAAATATCAAATGTGTTTTTTTCAAGTATATTTAGCTATATGACTTTTGTCTCAAATAAGAGATAGAGTAGATAGTATTTTGAGTGGTAGATGAGTTCAAGTATGCACATACCTTTTGTTGATGAAGTTCCAAAAGCTCCCCTTAGTAGTTCTTCATCTTCAATCGATGAACTCCATGAAGTCTAAAGCTCAACTACACATTCTATCCTAATCCGAGACTTATCTATAAGTAGACTAGAAATCAAGACTTATAGTTTTGGCGACTAAACTTGATAAACAAGTTTGAGATACCAACGCTTGCGATTTCGACCGAGCAGTGCTCTAACAATCTCCCCCTTTTTCAATTTTATTGAGAAAACTATCAATACATATGGATTACAAAATAAATAAACTTTGTAGCTTCTCATCCAAATGCTTGATTTCCTTTGCTCTTCAACATTACTCGAAATCTTCGTTACTTCCAAGGACTCCAGTGATTCTGAACGTGTTCAACTCAGCATCATAGTTTTTGATGATCCGTAGCCATAATAATGAGATAACAGTAGCTCTCAATCATTGTTATACAGTGTCATAGTATTATTACACAACATCAAAGTCTAATTGCATCACAACTTTGACAACAATACTATGGTGATATGTATCACTCCCCATTAGTGAATACTCATCTCACAATGAAAACTACTCCCCCTTACATAATGATCCGTAAACCATATGTATTTGTAGTGTAAACTACACAATAATTCTCCCCCTTTTTGTCAATATAAATTGGCAAAGGTACGAAAACTAGCGGGATCATAATGAAATTCTCATAGAGGTACTTCATGACTAAAAGAGAACATATCAACTTTGTTTCGATGATTTCACATAGTCGAAACTTAGTGTATTCATCAAAGAGTTTATAAAGATACAAGATAACTCCTACAATATTCCACAACCACACTCCCCACAAAGATTTGGCAATTAAGCACAAGTTCAATTAAGAACTCTCCCCCATAAAATGTCATTCTCGAAAGAACAACAAGAGCGACCTTACTTATATAAGAAAAGAAGGATTTCTTTGGACATTAACAAATCACATGAAACATGAATTTGTATCCAGAAAACTCAATTAAATTAACCACAAGAAAACCAATGATTAACTTAATCGGAAATGCTTAACATAAGAGAACTTACGGAGCCATACAGTACTTACACATAGAAGTGGATCAGGAAAAGATCAATACCGCGGAATACCCAAATATTCATTCTATTTTCATCAATATTCGCATAGTGATACCATAGACTTAATCTTTGTTATCAAAAGTTTATTCTATTTTCCATCAATATTTGCATAATGACATATAATAGACTTAACTTTTGACATATATGGGACAATCATAGTTCACGGACGTAAACACACATATCCCATAAAATTATTTTTGCAATATATAAAACCAATAAAGATTAATACTGCAAAATAATCTTCCAAATAAACTTTAATAAATCTAAAAATATTGCAAGATGAAAATCGTTGGCAATATTTATGTGTACTCACAATAATTGCTATTCCAAACCCTAGTTATCTTTCTGAAAACACAAGAATAAATTCTCATAAGAAGTTACCTAGACATCATAGAGCTTTCTCAGAGCATCAACTGAGAATTCCTTCTCATTATTGAAAAACCCATTGATTATGGGATCGTTCAATTCCTCCAAATCTTTAGAAATATCAGTAAACTCACTAAGTTCTCTTTTCAATCCACACAAGGTGTTCTTTGTTAGAGACAACATATGTTCATAGTGAGCTATCTTTTCTATAGAGAAAATGATTTGAGATTTTAAATCATTTCTTTTGTTGATGAAATCCTTCACTATACCTCTAAAGTTATTATCAAAATGACAAACAGACAAGATGCAGTTAGAGGAAGACTCTTCTTCATCATTTGTAGATCGCTCCTTCTTCTTCCTTGAGGATTTGATTCCTTCACAAAGATACACATTAACTAATTCAACTGCATCCCTTTTCGTGGTACCTCTAGTTATTGGAGCCATGAAACCCGTCTGAATCTGGATCTCTTAGATTTTTTTTGTCTTCAGGAGTACCATATTAATTACCCAAGGCCGGATTCATTCTTTGCATGTAATTTTGAAGTTTGGCAATCCTTTTTTTTTGTTCCTCTTGAATTTCCGACACTTATTTTGGACATGATTTGAATTTCCACAAAACGAACAAATCAAAGAAGATTTATTGTCTTTCTTATTTGCCTCCTGTTTATCACAACATTCATCATCAATTATTCAAAAACCGGCTGGAACAAAGGAGTTGTTTGTGCTCACAGTTTTGCTTTTGAACCCTAAAACATTTGTGTTTCCAAAAGACTTCTTACCGAATAACATTGCTGAGATCTTGTCAGAACTTCCAGACAAACTTTGCAGGTCACACTTAAGAGTATTAATCTTTTTTTATTTTAGAGATAGGGTTCTGGTGAATTCATCATTAAGACAATCTATCTCAAGATTTTTCACCTGAAGCGATGATTCAAGTTTCTCCAACAAAGCCTTTAGTTGAAGATTTTCTCGGTGAATTTCTTCACTTTTATCCAAGAATTCAAAAATCTCTGTGTCAGACACATACTCAGAATCAGAATCTGAGTAGGTAGAAGTTTCTGCTGCGAGAGATGAAAATTCATTGCAAGCATTAGAAGAATGCAAGATTTTGACAAACGGAGATGAATTCTCTTGTATTGAATCATCTGAAGCATTGAGCAGATAAAGACGTTTCTCACATCTTTTGCTTCTTTTTACAAAATCCTTTATCTTTTGTGTAATCAGGGATTTATCAAAATCAACATGATTAGAACAACATTCATCAGCCCAAGACAAGTTAGAAGACTCGCTTATATGGGTCACAACATTGAATGCAGATGTTCTGACTGTGTTCTGATCAAGATCAAGAATTTTTAACTTTCCAACAAGTGTATTTCTGGACAGTGTATCGAGGTTATTTCCTTCAATGATGGCATGTTTCTTAGAATCGTATTTAGCTGGAAATGATTTGAGAATTTTTATCACAATGTCCTTTTCAGTAATAGTCTTACCCAATGCAAAAGATGCATTAACAATTACAAACACTTTGTGATTAATCTTATCAAATGAATCTTTATCAGCCAAACGAAGGTTTTCCCAATCAGAATTTAAGTTTTGAAGCCTAGCTTCTTTCTCAGAAGAGTTTCCTTCGAATACCGTTTCTAAGATATCCTAGGCTTCTTTAGACTTAGTACACATAGTCACATGGTATTGAAGATCTGGGGTAATGGCATGGATGATAACATTTAATCCGTCAGAATGTTGCTTTGCGGAAAGAATCTCGACAGCATCATAATCACCAATATCCTTTGGAACAGTTACACCGCCTTCTGTAACAACCGGAGGATCATAGCCATTAACTACACGAACCCATGATTGAAAATCACGTGCCTGAAGAAAGGTACGCATAGCAATTTTCCATCATAAGTAATTCGATCCATCGAAAACTGGCGGTACGTTTATAGAGATAACACTTCTGTCCATAGAGTCAGATTTCTACAAACAAATACTTATGAGGTCTTAAACATGTTTGCCTGCTCTGATACCAATTGAAAAGGCGGGGGTACAACAACCACACCCAATATTTCATTTAGACAATTTGTATAGACAAACTCCAATATAATTCCAAAAGAATCAACTAGACAGTAAGACTGAATCAATGGAAATATATCAAAGAGTTGTATCTCTGTTTCTCAATATAATAAGCAAACCAAAAAAATAGAATCCGTGAGCCTGATTATTATGAGAAAATACTTAAACGGTACCAAATACCAATGTTCAAGTGTCAATCAATTTATATCAACAACCAAAGGTTGGATTATCTAATTGATTGTACTACGCAAAACCTGTGATATTTCAATTATATAAACAAATATAATGCGAAAAAGAAATAACACAAACACCATAAATTTTGTTAACGAGGAAACCGTAAATGCAGAAAAACCCCGGGACCTAGTCCAGATTTGAACACCATACTGTATTAAGCCGCTACAGACTCTAGCCTACTCCAAGTTAACTTCGGACTGGAATGTAGTTGAGCCCTAACCAATCTCACACCGATTAAGGTACAGTCGCATTCCTTACGCCTATGAATTCCAGCAAGACTCTACGCACTTGATTCCCTTAGCTGATCTCACCCACAATTAAGAGTTGCTACGACCCAAAGTCGAAGACTTGATAAAATAATCTGTCTCACACAGAAAAGTATATTGAATAGATAAATATGTCTCCCACAGAAATACCTATGAGTTTTGTTCTGTGTCTTGATATATCAAGGTGAACCGGAACCAATTGATACATCTGACTTATATTACAGTAGAACAACCTAGTAATATCAATCACCTCACAATAATATTAATCGTATGGTAGCGAAACAAGATATTGTGGAATCACAAACGATGAGACGAAGATGTTTGTGACTAATTTTTATCTTGCTTTTCGGAGATTAAATCTCGAGCAAATCTCAGAGAAGATAATACTCAATACGATAGAACAAAGCAAGATCAGAACACGCAACTACAGAGAAAATAGTTGGGTCTGGATTCAAAATCCCAATGAAGTCTTTAATTCGTTAACCTATATTAGTTTTAGGAAAAACCTAGGTTAAAGGTGAATCGACTTTAGTCGCAACTAGTATCACACATGAGGTGTGGGGATTAGGTTTCCCAGTTGCTAGAGTTCTCCCTTATATAGTCTTCAAATCAAGGTTTGCAATCAATGTTACCTTGGTAACAAAGCATTCAATATTCACCGTTAGATGAAAACTTGATTAGACTCAAGCTAATATCTATCAACTGTTAGATCGAACTTAGCTTGTTACACAGAAATGAAAAGTAACTTAATTTAGATATGGGTAATTGTGTCTAAACGTGTACACCTTGTTGGCTCAACAATAGTTAACCAAAGTTAGCCATATGAACACTTTCATATCAACCTTGTTCATCTTAACCACAACTAGTTCAAATGACTCAAATGAAACTAGCTATAGAGTTGTTCAATTGTTTATATTCTCATAGAAGTATAAAACGAAGTAAATCCGACGAAGGTGCAAGCTATATTAGATATGCCATCTCCTTCAACCATAAAGGACGTGCAAAAATTAAATGGACAGCTAGCATCTTTGATAAGATTCATTTCTAGATCTTCTGATAAGTGTAAACACTTTTTTGATATTTTGAAGAAAAAAGAGAAATTCGCCTTGACTCAAGAGTGCGAGCAGACACTGCACAGCATCAAAGATTATCTCGTAAAATTTTCAATCCTACAAAAACCAGAACCTGGTGAAGAATTGTTGATTTACCTCGCAGCAACTCCAAAATCTCTGAGTGCAGTGTTACTTTGTTCAGATGAAGGAGCAGAAAAACCAATATGTTATATCAGCAAAACTTTCAATTCGGTAGAGAGAAATTACCCAAAAATAGAAAAACTAATATTAACACTGGTGTACACCACTCAAAAGTTGCGAACTAACTCACAAACACACAAGATCAAAGTTCTGACTAGAACACCAATAGAGTCAGTTTTGAAGAGCGCGAAGAGGGTAGGGGGAGTAGAAAGGTGGAATGCACAAATTAAGCAATTCGGGGTCAAATATGAAGTCCAAACTTCAACTAAATCACATATAATTGCAGATTTCCTAGCCGAATTCCCTTCAGAAGAAGACGAAGGAGTAGAGGAGATGATGGACATGGAGGAAGAACGAACGGACCCGGAGGACCTACTAAGGGAAAATCACCCAAGAAGATGGGAGATATTCGTCGACGGGTCTTCAAATAGCTCAGGAGGGGTCATAAGAATTGTATTTACTTCGTCAGGAGGAGTTAAAATAGTTCATTGTTTTCGATTAGAGTATGAAGCAACCAATAACGAAACGGAGTATGAGGCAGTGGTGCACGCACTAAGACTGGCTATTGGAATGCAGTTAAAAGATGTAAGAATAACAAGTGATTCATAGTTCATGGTTAGGCAGATTGATGGAAAATATAATGCAAATGATCCCACAATGCAGAAGTACCTACAACTCGTGAAGAAATATTCCACCCTAATACCAAACATCATCTGGAGACACATATGCTGGAGATATAATAGACATGTTGATTCCTTAGCTTTCATAGCTTCAATGATTATTGATCCCGAAATTAAACATGTCAGAACTGAACGCTTAAGGAAACCATCCATAAATAAAGAAGACAAAGAGGTAAAGGTAATGCTCCTGGAGAACGGCAAAGAGGAAATTGAATTAAGCAGTGAATATTGGCGGACTTCAATTCGTAAATACTCGGCGGAAGGAGAATTACCTCGTGACAGATTTGAGGCACACAAAATCAAAATCAAAATCAAGGCGACCAACTATGAACTGAGAGAAGGAATTCTATATCGAAGGTCATTCCCAGGTCCATTATTGAGGTGTTTGTCATAGAAGGAAAGGATCAAAATAATGAAGTCCATACATTATGGAGACGCTGGCAATCATAGTGGTACCAGATCCTTGGCTCACAAAACTAAGACACAAGGGTATTTCTGGCCACACATGCATGAAGATGCGAAGAATATTTCCATGAGATGTGAAGCATGCCAAAGATTTGGAAAAATAATCCATGCCCTTGCAACGAACTTAAATTCAATACTAAGTGTCTGGCCCTTTGCAATGT